>VWZO01002325.1:126431-250912 GCA_013396975.1 Bucco capensis
TACCCTCTGGATGCGACCATCCAGCCAGTTCCTTATCCACTGAACAGTCCACCCATCAAATCCATAGTCTCTAACTTAGCCATAGAATGTTGTGGGGGACTGTGTCAAAGGCCTTGCACAAGTCCAGATAGATCACATCCACAGCTTGTCCCTTGTCCACTGAGGTAGTCACAGTATCATAGAAAGCCACTAGGTTTGTCAGACAGGATCTGCCCTTAGTGAAGCCATGCTGACTGTCTCTGATCACCTCCCTCTCCTCCATGTGTCTTATTAGACCTTCTAGGAGAATCTGCTCCATGATTTTCCCAGGCACAGAGGTGAGGCTAACAGGTCGGTAGTTCCCAGGGTCCTCCTTTACACCCTCTTTGAAAATGGGTGTAACATGCCCCTTCTTCCAGTCACTAGGGACTGAACCTGACTGCCAGGACTTCTCCAATATTTTTGAGAGTATAATTGAGATGTGTAATAGTATTCTGAAAAAGCAGGTTTTTCTCAATACAAACATAGTTAAATGCATGTGTCATGGAAATGGGATGTAACGATAGACTATGCAGGACAGGCTAGTTGTTTGAAGGAATAAATCTAGGAGGGGTATGAACACCTCTATATTTCCTGATATTAAAAGTCTTATGGCTGAGCAGAGGGTACAAGAAGTATAGAAAAATTTAGAAAGGCTGAGGGTAACTGCAGCAAAATGTGTTTTGAGGCACTTTACAGAATTAGTCATGCCTTTGGGCACACCTAGAAAAGGCCTAGTTGTCTGCTCTGGTATTAGAGGCAAAGTCTCTCTTTAAAGAGCAGCTATAGCGTTTTAGCCAATACATAGCAATGCCATATAAATTAAAAAGCCTTGGAATGAAAGGAGTTTTCATACAGACAGAGACTGGAACAGAGTTACATACTATCTCAGCTTAATTCTACAGCTAAGACATTATTGTCCTGCCTTTTTCTAGTCAGTCTTTCTTTCAGTCTTCTTGAAGATAGACAGTTTCCTGTCAGGTCTTAGAAGGAAATAAATAAAAGAAAAAGTAATTCTGATCTCACGTTAGTGGTTGCAGCCAAGAAACAAAAAAGGGTGAGTAGTCCTTGGGAACATGGTGCTAGAGGAGAAATTCTACTAAGAACTTTATTATGGGTGCCTACATCTCCATATATACAACAGGGACAAGGAAGCATTAGTAATAGGCCTCAGATGGGCTGTTGCCTACAGATCAATGTGACAAACAGCTTTAGCCCAAGTTGCTGCAGTTTAAAGTGACTGAAAAAATTACCAACCCTATGGCTAAAGCTAATCAGAGTTTTCTCTTGAAATGTGAAGGCATTATGAAATGAGTGTGTAAAGTCTGGGAGTTTCAAAGAAAATGTGCAGAAACATGTTAGATGGAATTTGTTTCTTGAGTAAAGGGAAAACATTTGTTGGAAAGAGTTCCAGATCTAGCTGAATGAGTAAGCATTTCAGTAGATATCATTCTGGGGTATGCAGAAAATCCATAAGGAATGGAAAAACTTGTTGGTTAATGAGAGGTGCAGGACTGACTTGACAATTGATGAGCTGAAGTGGAGCTTACACAGGATAAAACCAGGGAGCATTCTTCAACCAATTAAAAAAAAAAAAGTGAGAGAAAGAAATAGCCCATGGTGTATCATAGCTCCCACATGAATTACTGTCATGAAACAGACTTGAAAGAAAATATCTGAAGTGCCCTTCTCCTCCTTTCCTCCTCATATATACTGCTGCATTTTTTAAGGAGGGTCATGCTGGGCTCTAAGGGCAAAAGGCAACAATTCTTGGTCTCAGGTAAACTTTTCTTGATGACCCTGAAAGAGCAGTACAAGAGTAAGGTTATAGCCCTTCAGAATGTGTAATACCTCTACTTAAAAAAGGATTAAAAAGACTCTGAACAACTATTCATCCTGTGGTGTGACCTCAAAAACAGGCAAGCTTTTTCAGACTGAGTTTGGAAAACTTTTAGGCCAAGTTTGAAAGAAAATTCAATGGGAAAAGGGAGAGGGGAATTCAGCCTGGATTCACTCACTAATAAATTGCATTAATTGATGAATTCTGATAAGATGTCCAGAAAATAAGTAGAAAGAATGTAGTAGATCTAGTTTCTTCAATATCAAGAAATGTTTTCTACTGTACTTTTGTTGGGGAAGAAAAGGGTTTGTGTTTGGAGATATGTGGATTACTTCAAGAACCACATGGCACGTCAGGAGCTAATTGAAAAGGAAACCATGGTGATTAGGACTACCTCCAGCTTCAGCACTTCCCTTTTAATGAATAATTGGTCTTGAAACAGGCATATTCTAATATTTTCACTAGGCCCCTGATTAAAACAGGTTGGGACATGCCATTAAAGCTAACAAAATTTGGATATGGAAAAAACTGATTGATCATGACAGTCTAGGGGAAAAAAGATGGGGTGAGGTTTAGTAGCTCAGTGTATTAGCACTTGAGACTAGGTAAGATTTTTGGCTATAAACTGGGAGCTTATCATCTAGAGGTGACAAAGATGAAAATGGGTAGAAGATGCCTGTGACCCATAGTGTGATAGGAAAGATTAATACAATCCCAGAGAAGGAGGACTTTCATATCAAATATCAACAAATCTTGATGTCCCAGTAGTACCTAGAGTCACCTGAAATGTTGGTGATTCCCATCTGAAAGAGTAACTCAGGCTGGAACAGATGTGAAGAAAGGCCATCAGCATGATCAGAGGAAAAGATGTCATGCACTAGCATGACACATGACAGTGGGAGATCATGGAGCAAGCTTTCCAAAAGAGACAGGAAAGCCAAGACACCTGCTGGTTTCCTAGATGACTTTTGGGACATTTATGAGTGTGACTATGATGTGGCTGCCTGCAAAAGGAGGCAACGGACTGGATTTCTCCAAGTCTACTCCAGCTGTATGTTTCTAAGCAACCCAGCTGATAGGGATGGGAGAAGCCACTGTTTATTGGTGCACAATCACAGGCAGAGCCTAAATGCACCCTCACTTCACAGAGAAACGTTCCAAAGGTATCAAAGCCCACAAACTTGTCACCACAGACAAAGGTCATCACCACACATTACCATCACAGACAGTGAAGCTGTAGGCATCAGACAGTGTATGATCTAATCTGCAGTTGAAGGCTGGAGAGTTGTCAGTGTCCTCCTTTTATGTGCCAGTTTCTGATTCTTCAAAATAAAAAGTTCAAACAGACTAGTATCTTAGCCAGCAAAAAAACCCACCCAAAGAGCAATCTCCTCTGAGGATGTGTCAGAACTTTAAGCAGTAAACCAAGGAGGAATAAGTGCATAAATATTTAAAATAAGCTTGAACTGCAGCCAAGTAATGTTCTCCTATAGGTATCCTGTACTATACCAGGACTTCAGCATTTGTGTTCACTAGGTGCCAGTGTTGTTGAATCTTATAAATCATAATGATGCTTTCAGAAAGTTCAACTGTGAATGAATGTGACTGTGGAATGTTATGAATTGGCATTTCCATGTGCTCTTGGGGGTGAGGTGGTTTTTTTTGTTACTGCCCTAGATATCAGGTATTGTAAAACAGGTTTAGTGGAGGCTTGGCCATCTAGCTGAAAAGTTTTAAGGGGTTTTTAGTACAAAAAGTATGAACTATGAGCCTTTTTACTGCAGAAGCCCAGCAGGTGGAAACTTCAAAGTAAACCAGGTAACAAACTTTATCAATAGCTTTAGATCACTTCTTTTTTTCCAGACAAGAAGACTAGAGTCAAAGCTTCTCCCCAACACTACCTTTTGCTCTCCATCTCAGCCATCTATCCATCCAACCTAGGACTCTGAGTTTTCAATTTTTTGTTTCTCCAATAGTGCAATTCACTTCTTTTGTTACCTCCTAATTTTTTGGCCTCTGCCTAACTTTACAAAAAAATTGTTGGTTAGAATCATGCAGCTTCATCTTTCAAAGTACTCTGAAAGACTTCTTATGGTTGATTTATTATAGATGTATATAAAGATAGATAGAAGCATTTAAGAAAGTTCAACATTAATATACAAAACTCTGTGGTCAGCCATTGTCTGACACACAGTATGTCTTCTGCAAGCTTCTCTCTCAGAAGTTGGAATGGAGATTCAAATTTAAGTGGAAAAAAATTAACATTATTATTAAATTTAGAAGCTTTTGTTGTTCTTGAGACAGGTTTTTCAGATTATCAATATCTCCTTGTAGGGAAAGGGTTTTTTATGCTTGAAGCAATAGAAAGCAAACATTGCAATCTGAGGACTGCACACTTCAGTATGGAATTGAATGACAGTAGAAAGAACCAAGAATGTTTATGACATACTCAAACTTTATGAAATTAAGAGAGTGGAATGTCCAATAGACAATTTATATCCTTTACAGTAAAGATTTAGTATTGTGTTTCCCTCTCAAGCAACATCCTTTTTAAATTAATTCTCCTTCTGGAAGCTTTTCCTTGCCCCATTAAATAAAATACAATAACCTACTTCTTCCTTCTTCAAGAAGTCCTGATGTAGTCCTGCCTGAACCCTGTGGTTTTTTTCCTGGGCTTTCTCTGTGTGTTTTTTTCTTTTCTTTAGCTAGGATATTTTTCACCCAGGTCTGCTTCTCTGTTCTCTTTATGGTGTCTCTCTCCCAGACAAAGGTTTCTATCTCTTTTAGGGAAGTCCTGTTCGGGGGGTTTTGACCACATTTCCTCATTCATTTGCAGTATCTGTACATCTTTGCTAGCATGGGAGTTGACCAAGCCCATATGCAACACAATAAAACACTTGAACAATGGCCACCACTCTTCTGTTTTCAAGTGCTGTGTGGCTGGCAGGCTCTTAATAGCAAAGACATGCTCTCCTGCTAGCTTTTATGTGCCTTCAATGTACTACTTCATACCTACACTGAAAAATAGCTGGCATGTTTTTTCTGCTTTGCTGTGCTCCCCTGCTTGCCTCTTACCCATGTTTGGGTATTTTTTAGGTCTGCATAACTTCACAAGGTAACACTTGCCTCCTGCACGTGTGCTCCAGATGCCAGAACTTTCCCACCACAGCTCTGTCTGCTTGATGCCAGGGAGAGAAACTGAATGCTGGTGATATATTGCTTATTTTTGCACCTTCAACTAAAGAAGAGCCAGAACTTGGCTGAAGTGAATAAAAAAAGATTTTATTCTGAGGCTGGAGAACAAAGAATTCAACATCTACAAAACCTCAGCAAATTAGTGACAAAACTGCATACTGCACAGAGCCCCAGGACCAGGTATGTGATTGTGTCCTTGCTTGGTGTAAATGCTGCTAAAATTTGTATTGAGTTTTGCATTCTGTTAGAAAACTTTGCACATGAGTTAACAAAGACAAGCATGTAGACATCCAAGATATATTACCAGAGTATTTTTGGTCTTTACAGCTTTGATAGTTGGTTGGTGTTCTTTTCATAGTGTAGCAAACTTTTTCTGAATCTCTACCTTTTCCAGAATACTAGATTCAAAAGGATTTAAGCCTTTAGGAAGTATATGAACTTTTCTTCACAAACCATTGCTGTTATTTTTCTTTCTGTACAAATCTTCACTTTCCATGAACATGTAAAAAGTCTTTGATAAGAACATAATTGCCTCCCAAAACTTGGTCAAAAGTGATGAAAAGGAGAGCTGCATAATACAAGGGCATCTGAGATGTTAATGTTAAGAGGGCATTTACATATTTTAACTGACACAGAGAAGTCTGAAATACGAGTCAGAGATCAGACTCTATAGATTGAAGTCACAAATATTACTCAATAAATGCCAATTAGCACCTTAGGCTAGACCCCCTCCAAAGCAGATGTCACCTTTGACACTGTGCAGTGCTCACAGTGACAAAGTCTAAAGATTTCCTAACATTTTCAATAGTTCATAATGCCACTGGCTCACATTTATGACAATTACTATCTGATGAGCTCTCATTTCTATTCACAGAGGCAAAGGGCAGGGTTGTGAAAATGGTTAAAACATGGAGACGATAAAAAAGAACCAAATTCCTTTTACTTTCTTTTTGAGGGTGGTTTCTCTGAGGCCAGGTGGAGAGGCAGGGTTTAATGTGACAATACTGAACCCTCTATCCAGCAGAGTTCCTGCAGTTACCTTACATTGTCAAGGACTCTATGAATGTGTTCATCCTAGATCATATATCACAAGAAATGTGTCTGATGCCCTGAGCTGATGGCACAAGGTGAACCCCAAGCCCTTGCAGGTGAAATGGAACCCAGCAATTCCTCAGCTACCCCTGATGTTCCAGGAGAAGGGCACCTTCATGACAGGGATGGAGGAGAGAGGTTTAGCACACAACCTCACTCTCAAAGCTGTCATTTTATTTGCCTCTTCTTGTGTCTTGTGATACCTTAGAGGAGAGGCAAGCAATGTTTGTCCTTTGTTTGTTTGACAACAATTTATGTAAAGGCAGTTTCCCTCAGTATTTGTGCAGCTCAGCAGTGGGGAAGATAGCTTATTGCAAACTGAAAAAGGAACAAAGCAGAAGGTGATTGTAAACCCAGAAATATTGGTAGGGGACAGACTTGTACCTGAAAGTATTCAGGCTGATAGGATGTGTATCAGTGCCTTTCCAGTAAAACAAAACTGTATTACTTCTGTGGAAAAAAAAAAGGCAAAAAGAACTTTCCATGGAATACCAATCTGCCAGGATGAAGCAGAGATCTTTCAGGAGGGCTTTGCACAAAACATAGATTCTCTGAATGAAGATAAATTGATCTGAAACCTTCACCATCACAGAAGAGACAGTGTTGCAGAAAAGGACCTGCATCTACTAGCAAGTGAACTGTGCGGTTTCTCCCTCCACATCTCTTTGTTTTGACAATGCAGGAAGACTTTCCAGGCTGCCCATGGTCACTAGGCTCACCAGGAAATTTGCTGTGCAGGAGCTGCAATAGTGTCCCAGGCAGTGGCTGTGCAATCATGTCAATGGCACCTCAAACAGCTTACCATGCTGTGCAGCCTTGGACACACAACTGTGCTGCACTCAAGAGTGTGAAACAACTGCCAAGTCAACAAGAAATGTTAGGGGAGGCCATGGTGCAAGTCCCACACCTTAGCAAACACCTTCATATCAAGCAGATGTGTGGTAGTGGACCAAAGCTCTTCACTGTAGACTTGGGGAGTGGAGGTGCCAACCTGCAGTTAGTCACTGCATTTTCTCTTGGAAAGGAGTGGATAACAGATGAGAGAAGGTAGCTTTCCAAACTCTGTGCCTTTGGGAACACCCTTGAAATGCAAAGACAGAGTTTAGGGGTTTTTTTGCTCCTCACTCTCCCCTACTCAGGGGTATGTTGAAGGGTACTCCAGTGAAGGTAGTTTGCCCCACATTGTTTGACAGAAGCCAAGTGGGAACATCTGTGCAATGACTTTTGGCAGGATTGTAAATTAGGAAGCTACCAATAATTTGGACATTTGTTCTCTCAGCTGAGAACCGATACCTGTGTGGGATGGTGTGAACTGAGTCAGTGTGGACTAATGCCACAGACATAAGCTCTCATTAGGCATGTTGGCAGGCGCTCTCTGAGTAAGCCTAGGGTTCAGAGCTCAATGGTGTCAACATGGTATTTTAGAAACAAGGGATGTTGTCAGTGAGGCTCTAACAAAATCCTCTGGGAGACACACTCATAAAACCTTTAAAATCCTTGGAGGATATGTTGCTGATGGGAAGAGAATTTCATGTGGTGTGATAAGTTAAACTTCAAGGAGAAGAGTGTAGACTTTCCTTTATTTTCTTTTTAATACTAGAGATTGACAAAAATCTTAATTTATTTTATATATATATGCATGTAAGTGATGGCATGGCAGACTGCCATGTGCTGTTTCACCTTGAGCACTGATAACAGAAATCATGTTATACAGGAGATAATGTTAATCTTCTTAGTTCCAGGAAAGAATAGCAATAGCTATCTTTTGTGTTAGGAGTCTGCAGCATGGCAGTATCTGCAGGAGGTAGGCTGCCAAACACACTGCTCAGCAATTCCCAGTTTTCATGCCATAGTGGCCAAAAGGACTGTCCACAAGACTGCAGGTCTCCTTAGACTTAAGAAGGTTTGTACCTGCTGTTTTTGTTAACAAAGCCATGCTTCATTAACAGTTTGATTGTTTTGTTTTCCAACATGAAAAATGCTATGAGAAGGGGCTTGAAACTAGCTGCTGTCATCTAAGCATATAAACAGGAAACTTCTTGACAGCTGATCTGCTATGCTTTGGAACATAAGTATTAGAAGACCTCTAATATATATCTGACAGTATAGTTTGGCAGTCCATCCTGAGATGCTTCCAGAGGAAAGACTGCCATGTTAACTGCATTGATTTAGACTGATACATAGCAAATAAATGTGTTTACCTGGCATTTTTAGCAAAAACATAAACTTTTTTTGAAGTGCATTCAGTATAATTGTATAATGGCCTATAGCATGCAGTGACTTATTGAAAGTAATCCTAGTTCTATTTGTTGATCCTTAAAAATAGATATAATGTTGTACCTAAAGCAAAAGGTATCTGGGAGTTACTTTCTGCCTGTTGTGAATGTGTGATGAAAATCCTGAGAGCCTCAGAAACGGAATGTTGGCAGCTGTGAGATTTCATTTTACTCATTGATGACTGGATGCAAATGTAAGCTGAAGCAAGTGACACAGTCTTGCTCATATCTCACATGCCATTGCTGAAAAAGTGTCATAAAAATGAATCATCTCTGCCCTGACATTATTCATGTTGTCTATAATCTTCGTGCATACAAAAAATAAAATCAAAATACATGGAAAATGAACCCAGGGGAAAATGCAACATTAGCACTGCTCTGGACCACTTATCTCTAACACTGGTGTGCAAGAAACTGTTGACAAATGTGATGGGGTTTACCTGAGCCCTCAGGGGAGCTTTTATGAAAACTTTCCTGTAGCTGAACTCATGTTAATATCCCATGTAATTTTCATCCATGTGCATTTCAAGTGACTTTCATTCCCCAGCAAGAGTTTTTTAGCGTTAGAGAAGAGAAGTGGAGGGGGTAAAGACTGCCCATGGACAGCTGGTGTTAAAATACTTCCCATGGCCCAAGGGACTGTTCCATCCCTTGTTTGGATAGTTGTGAATGTGTGTTGGAGCCCCACAAAGGGTGATTTTGGGAACAGGGTCTATTCTATGTCAGAGAAGAATTTGAACTCTTGCAGATGTGACTGCTCACTTGTGCTGGGTTCCTTCTCCAAATCACCCTAGGAAGTCTCTGTTTTTCCCTGATTCCTGTTGGTACGTGGAGCTAGGCACCTCTAGACCAAAGCCACTATTTGTGCACAGGTACTGCCATGTTTATTCCACAGAGGAGGGAAGGTGCTGTGCAGAAACTGTGAAGCAGAGGGAAGGGAAAGCCTGTGGGACAAGGGGTGCACTGGCAGCACTTGCCCAGCCCTTATGCACTGTCGTTCAAAATTACAAGGAACTCCTCACAAGACTTCTAAATACAAAAAGCCTTTTCTGCCTCATTTTTAAGTAGAATTCTTGGCTGATTGGGTCACGTGAATACTAGACTTTTACTCAAGAGATTAGCTCATCTTGAAAGGCATAATGCTGCCCTGCATGGCTCTCTAAGTCCTCAGACAAAATGCTCCTGAAATGCCACTTAGGCCATGGCTGCAAAGCTGAGTCTTGCCCAGCTGGTGGCAGCTCTGCCAGCTGCAGGTGGCTGCAATACAAAGACGCTTGCTTCTGAAGCTCCAATCACACTGCTCAATTGCCCTTTCTCCTTTTGTCTTGCTGTGGTTGGACACCCACAGGTTTCCTCAGCATTGCTAGGAGCCTTGGACATCTTAAGCCTGTAGCATAGCTCTTCTGGTTTCTATAAAATCATTTTAGTGTGTCAAACCTTGTCTCTCAGGCTCAGTGCTGGAGGATGCTCTTCTGTGTGCTGACATACTGCACAACTACTACAATTCTTTCCATTTCTGGTAGTTTCAATATGCATTTTTTAAATCCTGCTATCTAGCATGTCAATGAAAACAAAATCTATAACAATATAACAAAAAATGGTTGAAGTTTTCCATTTTGAAGATACATTCATACTTTCCTCAGCTGTGTGTAACCTTCATGCAATGGAAGACCAACCTATAGTATCATTACCATGACAGTCCTCCCTCTCTGCTTTTGCATATCAGTGCAGCTTTTAGAACATGTTGACAAATTTGCTGTTGCAGATTCTGAGTTTATGACAGCTGGTCTGAATGCTGTCAGTCTTACAGCATGCAACCTAATTCACTCCACCTGTGCAATGATGCCTGCTGCATCATTATCAAATTCAACCTTTGGCTGCCTAATAGTTTTCTCTCCCAAAGTATCTGCATTTTCTTTGCAGAAAATTGTGCCTTGATAGTAATTCACATATTACATCAGAGCCCTTAAATGTTGATTCCAACACCTGGTGAGCAACCTTGTTGTACACAAACTCCTGGTGTGACTTGACATTGCTCTGGTAACTCTCCACTGAATAGTGAAAAGTCTACTCAGGCATGCATTGTTATTTCATTAAAGAAACACAACATTCTAACTTACTTAAAATCCTATATAAGAGTTCTGAATCTGGTGTTTCTCTGCAAATAATGTCATACTGGATTTTTTTTTCTCGTGTTTAGGATTTTAATCACAAAATCTCTTCTTTTGTTAACTGTCATCAAATTGTAATAGGCTCAGGCTTTTAAAATGCTTAACAGCAATGATAATTGTGGTGAATACAGTCCATCTTCATGTACATTTTTAATGTCAGTAGAGTAGATTTCTTTGCGATAACAGAAATTATTATAATGCTGTCTGAATATTAATGTCCTTTCTCTATAGTCTACGTGCTAATGTGTTCCTAAAAAACCTGCAAGCATTTCAGTCTTTAAAAACTTTTCAAAGATTGAAATGTACTGGATAACACATTCTCTATGCATTACAGCATACCAGAAATGCCCAGGCAGTCATATTGCTTAACAAACTGAATTTCTAGACTAGCACTACAGAGTTTAATAGGAAATGGTAACCTTTAAATGTGTTTTTGAACCTTTCTATTGGATGCAGCAAAGAATGAAAGCTTACAGCATGATGGCTCATAGCTGCAGATAAGATGGGATGGTGCCTGGAGTTTTACTCAGCAAAGCACTGAAGCATGTCCTTGTAGTCAGGTGTGAGCCACCCCACTGAGCTTGGACAGGAGACACTGATGTGCACATTTTCTGTAGACTTTCAGGAGAGAGGGTCATGCTACCTAGTGGAGATGCACTACTGCTTCCTACATAGTAAAACTGAGAGAATAAAGTATTGACACTGGCTTAATAGCTCTCCTGCGACCAGAAGATTCCTCTCCATCTGCATCTTATGGTTGCAGAATAACTTCTGTTGGCCTGGTCCAACCACCTGACTCCAAGCAGGGTCAGCTTCAAAGACAGATGAGGTTGCTGGGGGCCTCAAAGAATCAGTAAGAAATGCAAAGTGAAACTGGCAGCATTTTTACTTCATAGTTGGTGCAAGGGGGAAGCTGTCAGCCTGTTCTTAGATAACTGAAAACTGGCATGGAGGATGAAAATGATGGATCTAGCAGTTTTCTGGTTATTGAAATGGGTTGCTAAAGCCTAAGTTTCATAGGCTACCACAGTCTATTTCAAAGGGAGGGTTCTCTTTCTAAGGAAAACTTGCAGTTCAGTCTGAATGCAGTGTTTGAGGGAATGCTTTATTCCAAAGTCATTTTCTAGAAAAATGTACTTCAGCAAAGGCTCTCTCTCTCTGAGACAACTGAATCCTCTGTGGAAATCACTCTGTGTGCTATTATTTGATCTAACTTTCCCTCTGCAGCCTCTCTGGTCATGGACCTGGCTGTCCTACAGGTTTGTTAAAATGATGGCTGGAGGTAGAAATGTAGGTGTTGAAGGTGAAGAATGGAAGGAAAGCCTAACCCTGCCTGCCCAGTTGTTTCCCTGGTCCCTTTCACTTTGCAGTTCATCCCAGATGTGTAACAGCAAATGGTTCAGATGGCACCACGTGAATTGCTCATCCTTCTTGAAATGTTGCTTTGGCTGGGGAAGCTGTCACCTGCATTTTGATGGAGCTTCTCAGCCACTTGGAGCCACATCAGCTGCACAGTGGGACTGTGCTGTCAGCCCTACCTAGGATGTGAGAGCAAGCCCATGCTGCACACATTGACTGCAACAGTGCAGTGCTCCTTTGGGGAAGGAAATGACCTCCCTGCTTAATTATGGCACCCAGTGCTGGAGGCAGGAGAGGGAGAGAGGTACATCTCATCCTGGAAATGTGGTGAAGGCAGTACCTGCATAAGTATGTAATACCTGCACGGGTGTTTCTTTCTCCAGGGCTGACCCACTGTAGAAGGCTGCATTCACAGTCTTTAAAGGTCTATTGACTAATTTGTTAAAATACATGCTTAGCAGTATTATAATGCACAGTACACAATAGTTTACTTATAAAAAGTTTAACTCCTGCAGCTCACTGTGTGGAGAGCTAGAGCCTGGAGGGAGGGAAGGAAGGAAGGTTGAAAACACAAGTCTTGCTAAATGGGAGAGTAAGAGAGAGGGAGGGAGGAGCAGTTCTGGAGGAGGACAAGGATTTTTGAAGCAGCTATCACAAATGAAACCATGCTCCTTTGCCTCCCTAATACCAGGAATACTTTTACTTACTGTTTCTCTTGTGGACTTGACTTTCCTGATCAGATCTGCTCCAGAGCACAGCCTGTCTCTATCTCTGTGGAGTTTAGACTCAGGCTTGAAGTTCAGTGCAAGTGCTTAAGTGCTTTCCTGAATTACATCAGTAAAAGGCCTGATCCAAGGTCCATTCAAGTTAACAGACAGGTCTCAACTGAGCCCCAATGAAGCCAGGGTGGAGATGATTAGTAGTCTTAATGGATGCTGCTACCCCAGCATGCAGTATTTTGTCTTGTATCCTCACTCATTATGTTGAAAATGCTATTCCCAGTGGGGAAGAGGTAAACTCAAGACTTGCTCCTGTGTTTTAGGCATTTGTCTTGCATTAGTTACTGATAAAGACCATGCTTTGGAGAGAAATTCTTCAGAACAGTTTTCTAAAGATTCTTCTAAAGAACACAAACAATTATGTCCTTATCTGGCAGTGTACTCTGGGTGCAGAGGCCAAAACCAATTGTATTGACTCCTCCTGGCTTCTGTTTTGAAATAAAACCCAGCAGCCCATTGTCTGCTCTTTCTCTGAAGTCAGTGGAAAAAGTTTTGGAGATGAGGAGCACAGCATGTACCAGCACACTGCTGCTCACAGCTAACAAATGGCAGGAGTCCTGCTTTTTACTTTTGGCTTTGGGAATGTGCCTTCTTGAAATGAGCCCATAATGGTAAATACAGCGTGGATAGCAAGATCTCATAATCTTTTAAGTTGTCCAACCCTGCAACATGTAGTGTAAATAATACTCTAGGATTATATGTGAAACAAGTGCATCTCAGTATAACTTTATTGTGCCATGGTTTCAAATGTTTTTACAGCAAACAGCTTCTAGCTTCTTAGCGAGTACATTTAGGCTAAATACTCTGAGAAAACAGAACCCTCTATCAAACATTTTCTAAGATGCCAAATATTTGCAGTGTTTGTCAATAGGCTTGATGTGTAAGCCTATATGCAGATGTGTGCCTGCACTCTTAAAGAGTAGCCAGGGCATTGAGGTATAGCAGCAAGAAAGCCCATTGCTGATTTCTTCACTGGCAAAGAAGAAAATCTGCCAATTAGCCAGTGCAATGGAGCTGTGCAAAAATACCCTTGTAAACATAAGCTGCTGCTAATTACTAAGCTGCCTTCAGAGGCAGGTTTTTAAATGTTCAAAATCCATAACGAGAATTGTGTTCCTGCTCCTAGCCCTCCCCTTATCTTTCTTCTCCACTACTCTCCCTGCAAAGGGAACTACTTTCATGTTTTATTTATTTGTCAAAGAGCTTTGCTATAATGGGTCCTTTAAGTCCCCTCCACGCTGACATCTTTGCATCACTTCAGAATAGTAGGGGGAAAATGATAGTGTTCTCTTGGAGCTGGGACTCAGCGTGAAATTCCTGCCACAGTGTTTGTTGTTGCAGCATTGCTTTGAGCTTAGGGATATTGGCTGGCAGGAGATTTCCTCTTTTAACAGAATTTTTAATTTTGGTTGGATGAAGAGGTATGCAGACAAGAAGCCCCACTGGTGCCTGCATGGGGAGGAGGGCACAGCTCAAACTCCAGGCTAGCTCAGCTGCTGCCACCACAAACTTCTCAAGAAGTGTTTACTTCTTAGGAGAAAGGGGAGTGGGAAGGAAGAGAAAAGCATACTGGCTTTCCACAAAAAGTTGCTTTTCCTTCCACTGAAACTTCTTACCCAGATGTCTCATGGTTTGTGGGAACTGCTGTGCCTCTGCTTTGGATCTTCTCTCTTTCCCATAGATGTTAGCTTCCTGTTGTTGTGCTTATTGGGTTGGTGAGGAGCTAGCATAGGCAGTGGCATTGAGCAGGGAGTCTTCTGTGCTAAGTAGCAGCAGCCTACAATGGGCATCAGGGATAGGGATTCTCATTTACTTCTATTATGTGGAAGCTTTTGTCCATCACATCAGGCTGTCCTTCAGGAATGGTTAAGTAAGTATATTACTTACTCTTCCTCAGCTGAAGGAGTAGCTTTGAATTTGCGGTCAAGCCTTCAGGGTAGGTTTTCAGTCATCCTCAGAGGTGTCAGTCAGTCACTGTGCTGGAACATCACTGCATCTGATGCAGTACCTGGTGATTTACCCAGCATGACAGGACTGTCCTGGGCTCTCCTCTCTCACTGCTGATTTTCAAACAATAAGTCAAAGAAATGTTTTGAAGCAGAAATAGTAGCATTTGTTCATTGATGGTGTCAGTTTCTTGCAACAATGCACATAGCTGTTGCTGTTTTTTCTTTTTCTTTTTTTTTTTACTTCTCTGAGCAACCCCAGATCTTCCCATACCAATAAATGTGAGTTATACACCCATCTCATATTGTGAGAATATCAAAAGTGCCTGGTTCCTTATCTGTTGTATCTGGCTCAGTTCCAGGCTGCTGATTAATTTTGATGGTACAGAATCTTTGGCAGCAAAGAACTGAAAATGTGAAAAAATATACAGTAAAATACATTGAAAGCAACTTGAAATGTCAGGTAGAATTCAGTGGAAATAATGTACCCTTCAAGGCAGATTAATGGCATTTATTCATAATGTTTCACTCATTCTGCATCCTAGATGGGCAAACAACCCATTACTCTCATAATTAATCATGGCTATCAATGTGAATATTCTTTGTGTCTGACAACCTCTGATCTCATGCATCTTCAACCAGGTGTGTGCTTCTCTCTTACCTTTTAATTATTTGCTGAGGTCCTTCAAACTTCCCTTTTACCTTTGGACATCTGCATCTTGCCAGCAGCTCTTCACAGGTGACTGTTCCTTTTTTTCAGTTCTTTATTTTGTGCTGTGCAATGCAGTTATAGCTGAAAGGATGTCTTGGTCAGGCAGGGTCATTCTCTTTGACTAGGATAGGGAAGAAATGGTGCTTTTCCCTCAGAGCTGAGGTTTTCAACTGTCTATTATGTGAGGGGCAGCTTTGCTGACAGAAGACAAATCAGAGCTGACCCCTCACTGGTATAGTAAGGATGTCAGGCATGGGTAGTGTTGTCATGTCTTCATTTGGTCTTTAAGACTATCCAAATACCAGAAGAAAAGCTGGAGATTATCTCCTCCTCAGCCTTGGTAAAGAACTTTACATGCCATCTTGGATTGTTTTTTTTTCAGCTGATGGACATGGTCAATGAAAGCTGAGGACTAGCAGATCAGTGTTGGAATAAACTGCAGGTGAATTTCACTGTGGAGATTCTTGAGAAACTAGTGCTTTGTTGACAGCAATTGGTTTTGTCAGGAAATGCTTGAAGAATTTTATGTTCTTTTTCCTCAGAGATTTGGAAAAAAGGACCATAGAAATATTTCAGATGTGCTATAAGCCATAATGCAAACATAATGACCCTCAACATGAGGTAAGATTACATCTGAAATGGCTCTCATGTAGGTGCTGGTAATAATCATAGAATCACAGAATGGTTGGAGTTGGAAGGGACCTTTATAAGTCATCTAATCCAACCCCCCTGCAGCAAGCAGGGACACCTATAACTAGGTCAGGTTGCTTGGAGCCCAGTCTAACCTGACCTTGAATGTCTTCCAGGGGCTCAGCTGTGGGGCAGGTGCATCCAAATAAGAAAGTACCTTCACCAGGCTCTACACTCACTTTGCTGAAGAGGCTTGAACCAGGCCCATCCTGCTCCTTGGATGGTAGCTGCTGTACCATGGAGGATGAAGGAGCTGTGTTTTTCCTCATCCCTACTGTGAGCAGCCTAGAACATGCACTCTCACACAGGAGCATGGCTTGGAGAGCCAGGAAGAGTTCATACAGGCACCAGTGCACTTGCCAACAGATTTTGCAAGAGCTGAACTCTGTCTGTGGGAAGACCAAGAGGAGATGAGGGGAGAGCTGAGCATTGCCATCCAGTGTGGTGTTTCATTAAATACCTGCTTGCCCGTGCAGAGGAGTGGAGGCAGGGGCTGCCTCCTTCCTGATCATCTGGGCATGCCAGGGAAGCAAAAGCCAAGAGGACAGCTTCTCTGAGGCAGCTGCTGAGGGATGCTTCTGGCTGAAAGAAATGGTATTTAGGAAAGGTGGAGGAAACATGGGCAGGGATGAGGGTTGGAGTAGCAAGTGACTGCAAGTTCAGGCAGCTGCTGGAGGGCTTGTGTGAGTGCATGTTGGGCTTGGGGCAAACTACCACACTCCTTAGGCACTGTGGGCACATCCTCTGCCAAGCTGTAGCAGCTGGCAAGCTCCACTTATTGTCTGTAGCTACTGCCTTGCTTTATCTCTGCTGAAGTCCCATCAAGCAGCATGGTTTTAACCAAGTGAGGACTGGGGGCAGCAAAAGGAAGCAGTGATGAGGAGGAGAGGACTTACCCAGCATGGACCTTTACTCTCCCTTGGCAGCCTTCCCATCTCCTCCCATGACCAAGGCTATCCTGCTCCTGTGTCCCCTCTGTGTGGTGCCACTTTTACTCCCTCCTCCTGCCCACACACCAGTGGAGGTCTTGTGTGGAGGGAAGCAGCGGGCTTATAGCCACTGTGTGTGGTGCCTGACCAGGGGGAACAGGTCTTCTTAGGCTCTTTTCATAAAAAAAAAAAAGATGAAAGAAGCATTCCTGGGAGGCTTCACTCCCCATTACCCTCAGTAGGGTGTGGCTCATCTCCCTCCCTCCCTCTGCAGCCCTCTGAGCACTGTCTCCTGAGCTGCCTTTTTCCCTAATCTCCCAATTTCTTGCTCTCAGTCCTCCTCGCTCCCTCTCTGGGGTCCTTCCTTCAAATATGCTTCTTTCAGAAATCCTTCTGATAGCTTGTTCTCATTATCTTAATGAACAATTAGCAAGTGAATCCATCAGTGTAATTCCTATGCTCTTACTCCTTGTCTTCAAGCAGCATGAGTTATACACCTCAGCTCTGCGAGGAGCCTGCCCAATGTCTGCAGCGTGCCCTGGGCTTCCACAAGATGGGGAAATGTTCAAAGGCACAGAAAAAACTTCTGCGTGCCTGGCTTTGAGACTATTTAATTTTTCAGAGGAGATTATTTAGGCTAGCTGGGGAAGAGGGGTAAAGTCATGAATGCAAATGCAAATGCAAAAAAAAAAAAAAGATAACTGAGGGCTAGTTATTCTCTTGTAGGAGACAAGTGAACAGCAACACTGAAACTTAAAACACATCCAAATTTTCAGTTGGTATATGGAGCTCACTGGATGCCTGTGTCCACTTCCAGCAAGGAGAGGATGAGATGCTTGTGAGCTCCATATCCAGCAGAACTCTGCTTAACTGAGGCACTAAGACTACCTGGAATGGTGTTGTGCTTAAACTAGGGTAATGCAGGCTCTGCTGATACCCATTGAGGTTGTGGCTGGGCTTCTTTCCAGCAAGGCTGAAAGATGCCACCCTGCAAAAAAGGCATAAAACAAATATTTGTATGCAGAGTCTTGGATAGTTCTGCAATGATATTTGAATTTAAGCATTCATTAAAATTGAAATGACTTCAAGTCAGTGGTTGAGCTGGGAGGGAAAGACAGATAATGCCACTGTGAATGGAGCCATAGAGTGATGCTTTGCTCCCAGCAGATTGTGCAGATTCTGGTAATGCTTTGTCTTTATGTGTTTCTCACCTTCTGTCTTACCTCTT
This sequence comes from Bucco capensis, assembly GCA_013396975.1. NCBI lineage: Eukaryota > Metazoa > Chordata > Aves > Piciformes > Bucconidae > Bucco > Bucco capensis. The sequence continues at coordinate 144,667 of VWZO01002325.1, forward strand.
TAACTTTCTGAAGGAGCAGGGAAATAATTGAATGCTGTGCTGATTTTCTGAGTTGCTGCACAGAGCTATGAGAAGCACTGTTTCAGGGGAGTAAAGTCGATTTTTTTGCTGCTTTAGAGCTGTGGACAAAGGCTTTCAGGAGGCTGCAGCAGACAGCAGCATGGCACCTGTGCCTTGCTGCTCTGGCTTCCTCTTTCCATTTTGAAGCTTAAGATCCTGTGGGGGTCAGGAGGACTACACTTCCCACCCCAAGGCAATCTGGCTCCATTCAAACTCCAAGGCAGCAGAAACCTGCTCAGGTTTCCTGAAGGATTCACTGTTTCATCCTTTGCTATTTCCTTGCATTTTAATAATAAGCACATGGTACCTGTCACTGCTAGCTACAAGGCACTATTTTGAGATGGATCAGTGTGGTGATCTCTGTGTTTGTGTTGGTGGCCCACACTAGAAATAGCACTGAAATAGAACACATTATAAAAAAAAAAGGCAGAACTCCTATTAACAAAAAATAGAGAATTTTATTCAGTTAGTTACAATAATTATTTGAATTAAGACTTCTTTGCATGTTGTGCTTTCATATTGAATTGAATTTATTCTCTGCACCGCCACCTCTTTTTTTACAGTCTTTTTTTTTGTTTGTTTTTACCATAAATCTCACCTGTGGAAAATTCTGGAGGTGATATGAGAAGAGAGAAGTTTGGTTACATGAAACTGAACCAACAGACATGATTTTGTATCTGAGAAGCAGTAGAAGTAGCTTTCTGGAAGGGTTTGACAACTACAGTATTCAGATATTCCTGCTGAATGTTGAAGACTGGAAAAAAATTTTTAGAAGAAACCAGAACATATCCTTTGTAGATTCTCAAGCCTACCAAGAACTCACTTAGAGGAAGGGGGAGTTTGAAACTCAGAGCTCCTTTTTTCTTTTCAAGAAGACAAGTAGAATGAAGTGTATGAGTTGACATTTGATTTATATTTGTGACATTTTTTACAGCCAGGAGTGCAAAAGCAGTTAATTAAAAATCATGAGTATCTCTGGATGACTGGAATCTGTGGCAAACTGCATCATAAAACAACAAAAAGAAAACAAAATCAAAATCTCAAAACACATAGCCCTCACTGACCTAGGTTAAAAAAAACCCTATGAAAGTTGTTTCAAGTGTCAATACTTGGGGGAAAAAAATCTGTTCTGAATGACCTGTTAAAAACATTTTTCAGCAAATTGACAACGTGAAAATGGCTCATTTGTCACTTTGCCTTGTACAAATATCAAAGGATTTCTGTTCAGTGTTTAGTGTTTCCATTTCTAAAAGGGAAATTACATTTCAAAGCTGAAAGCCATTCCAAAACCAAGAGTGAAATGTTCCATGAGAAATGTCATTGGTTTAAAACATTTTTGAAGAAAATTCTGTAGTGTTGATGGCTTCACAGGATATTTTGCTGTGTTCACTTCTTCCTTTCCCAGGAAGGCAAGTTAATGGGGAAAACTTTCACAGAAAAGCTTCCCACCCAAAATCTTCTATAACCCAGGATGACAGCCAGTATTTTTGCGATAGTTTTCAACAGATTCCTCACGTTCTTTGCACATTTAATGAGCTGCTGCTTTAACTTCAGAGGTTTTGGTTCCGTTGTGCATTCCTGGGTAAGCTGTAGGGTAACCCTGGATCACATAGCTTTGTGTTGGAGAAGCTGAAGGCACACTTTTGAGTTTCCAGGGTACGTGGAGTTGTGTTTCTCCTTCATTCTCTTGGCAGGGAGAGCGAGTGCTTCTTACTGTCGAGGTGGAAAGGGCGCTCACCTTCCTCTGCTGTTGAATCAGCAAGAAATTGGCTGGGTTTCTGTGGGCTTTTTAAACACTGCTCATATTCCTAGCCCATAAAGGAAAAGAAAGGAAGGAAGGAAGTTTCCCATGGAAAGAACACTGTCTCCTCCTGAAGCTCTCACAGTGGAGCAACCTCAATGCGTCCATGGCAGCATGTAAAGCAAAACACCTTTTTTCCCCTTGGCTCTACTCCCCAGGTGAAGAAGCAGGGAGCTATGCGAGTGCTCAAAAGGGCACCCTACCTTCCCCTCAACCCTCTGGCAGCTTCCTCTTGTTCTTCAGGCACTGGCCACTCTTCGTTGTTCGGCTGCCCAGGCAAGTGTCTGTCTGGAGCTGGAGGACAGCATTTCTAGAATCTCCTGTGCTCCCTCTGGCTGGTCCTATGGCTCCCAACAGGACCCCGTTTAGTCTCAAGCCTGGTGCCTCTAGGTGCTGGCAGAGGATGACAATATCCAATATGCTCTTCCAACTTCTGCTGGAGAGACAAGGTCATAGGTAATGGAGTGTGTGTAAGGCTAATGCGACCTCAGAGCACTTTACAGGGCTGTATTCCTTCCTTCCATGCCGAAGGAAGAACTATTGCAGGCAATTTGGCAGGAACTAGCAGGCAATTAATTGAGCAAGATTTTCAACCCTTGCAAGGCTCTGTTGTGAGGATATTGATGGTAAAGTGACTGATGCCTCCTGGGCTGCAGGTAAATGTGATTCCTGGTGCTGGAGTCAGGCTGGCTGAGGGGGAATCAGTAATGACAGGGACTTCTAGAGAAACAAGCTTTTCCAGGAATGAGTAGCAGCGATATATGTAATATTACTCATATCTGTGTTTATTCCTTGATTTTTGATAAGAAAAATTCTAGTTGAAGCCTAGACAGACAAAGGCTAGCTGGCTGCTGATGTCACTAAAGACAGCAGAGGCTGGAAACATCTGACCCTTCTTCCTTCTGTGCCTTGGTTATTGCATCTGGAAGTGGCTATTAACGGGGGTGGTATGAGGAGTAACACTCCTGGGGAGGACAAAGGAGGGGAAGGTACCCTTGTGCTGTGTTGGGAATCCAAGCACCTCAGGGTTCCTTTGTGGCCTTGCTTCTCAAGAGGGGCCAGGTCCTCCATGGCCAATTGCTGGCAGAAAGACCTGTGGACACATGAAAGCAGGTTGCAGGGTTTGAGAAGGCTGCCAGGGTAAGCTACCCTGTGCCTGTACTGTGTGAGAGCGTGGGATTTGTTCAGCTGTCAGTGCCTGTGCTTCTCCAGTCGTGTTGCAAGCCTTGGAGGGGGAAACAGATACACAGAAGCAGACGATGAACATTCTTCATTATCCTGATTTTGTGGGAGGGCTCAGTAGTTCAAGTGCTGTGAGGGAGTAATTGAAGCACTAAAAACAAAGAGCTGGCTTGTCATGGTGCTTGAGAGAGGAATGAGAAAATAAATGGGGAGAAGGGAGTTCAAATGTGTGGGAGAATGGCGGTGGCTGAAATTTCAGCCTGCTTGAGAAATTGGCTCTCTCCGTGTATTACTCTCTCAGAGATTTAGTGGGGTGCTGCAGCTAACTTTCAAGCTGGATGAAGTTGACAGAAGCACAAAAGGGAGATTTCCTTGCTCTTGCCCCAACATCTGAGGGGACAGAGTATGGGAGGTGTTGCTCTAAGAACATGGGAGTTCTGCCTCCAGAGACATCATCTGTCCATTCCTCAGCATGCAATGGTGGCAGCTGGTCTCAGTGTAGCCTCCTAAACTCTGGGATTCACCTCAGTCCTCTCTTCACCAGATCTAGACTAAATAATTTTGGGGGTCAAGTGGTAAATCCTACTTATTCTGCAGGCCTTTCTCTGATGGTGGAAGTTGCCAGGGCACTGAAATCATAGCATTTTGCTTACCTTTCCCACTGGTTAAAGACATAAATTGGTAAGTTATTAATCTTTCAAATGACAAATCCTAAATCCCTGCTAATCCTTGTATCCATAGCACAGAACCATACAAATGACAAGATGTGCAGAGCTTCAGCTCATTAGGAGGAGGCAATTAAGTAGCCAACTGCAGCACTGGACAGTGGTGAGTAAAAGTCGAGTGTTTCATTTGGTGTGGAAAAAATGAGATTTGGAACTTATATTATCTAATTTCCCAAATCACAGGCCTGCCAAATGTATCAGGGTACTGTTAGAATGAGTGGCCTTTGTTTTTAGCCACAGTAGATAGTCTATGTGTTACTGTAGCCCTCTCTTTTCCAGTCCTGGATCGGTTTCATGTGGGACAAAGGTGAATTTTAAGATAAGGTGGAAAAATCATATCAGGAAGGTGATGAAATGGTATGATCTCTTCTGGCTTCATAAAGCAGACAGTTCCAGAGGGATCTGGGCTATGGATATAATCCAATTCACATACTGCTGTTTCCTCCTACACAATTTCTCCATGTCACAAAACACTTCTGTAAGGCACATGGCTGCACTGGATTGAGTGGAAAAGATTAAGCACAATAGAAGAATCCAAGAAAAGCTTGATGCTTGATTTATGATTTCAGAAGCCTTTCCCAACCCTTTCCCTTGGTTTTACTGATGGATGCAGCCTATCTGGAAAATGGACATGCTTACTCTACTATATAGAGTAGATTTTGAGTGAGTCCTAAAAGATTTTAACTCATCCATCAATTGATTATATTGTCATTGCAACATAAGACTATTCAGCATAGAGCATCTATTGCTGGGGCTCAGGCTGAAACATTGCCCTTGTTGTGCAGAACTATTTAACTTTGTCTCTTTGAAATGAAATGTGACGTGTTTCTTATCTTGCCAACAGACAGATTCACTCTCAGCCTCTTGAGAAACAGGTACGTGAGTCTGAAAACATTTCTTTCAGCTGCTTACATCTACAGATACTAAGCCTTCACCAGCAAGGCTTAATTTCTTTTTGAGCTCCAGAGAAAATATCACACTGTGAAGTCTAGTGCAATGCCAAGCTTGTGTGTCCTTTTCCCAGGAACTTCCCATTGTTTGCCTCATGCAAGCATTCTTGAGGGCTCTTATGGGAATAAGGCTGAGGTTTGGGGCCTTTTTTTATGTGTTTTTTGGTGGTGTGTTTGGTGGTTTGTGTTGTGTTGTTGTTGGGGTTTTTTGTTTCGGTTTTGTTTGGGCGTGTTTTTTGGTGGTGTTTGTTTGGGTGTGTTGGATTTTCTTTAATTATTATTTTGCTTTCTGAAAGAGTAATTTCGAATTCGGAGCTCCCTTAGGTTTTCAGAAGGAACTCCCACAGCGTTCGGAAGCTCAACCCCCGGCCCGAAGACCCTTCCCTCCCTTCCCTGCCGCTGCCGCTGGGTGCCAGTGCAGTCCCGCTGTACGTAGCGCGCTCCCGGCTCTCCCGCGCTCTCGGCAACTTCTCCCTGCCCTTCCTTTCCCACTCCTATTCTTGCTTATTTTCCTCTCCCTTCTTTTCTACTTTCTCCCTCGCCGCCCCTTTCCCATTTAAATGCCAGGAAAGTCACTGCTCAGGGCCAGCCTTTGCGGTGGGGGCTGCGGGTAGCGCCTGTGCGGCTCTTCGGGTTGAGGCGGAGGCGTGGCGAAGCGAACAGTGAGGCATTGAGCCCGAGCTTCCTCTTGCTGAATGGTTTGGTAGCCTCCGAATCTGGCTCTTGGCTATGCCTTTGAGCAGAGAAATCGCGGGGCGGGGAGAGGGGCTGGCAGCGCCGAGAGCAGAGGAGGGCTCAGCGGAGCGGCTCTGCTCTCTCCCGCAGCCGCGGTGCGTTCTTCCCCCTCTCGCCCCGCACCGTCAGCGCTGACAGGCTGTGCTGGGAGCCCTCCGTGGGTGCCGGAGGGAAGGATGGGTCCCTTGCCTCACTGCACAGCTCCTGGGGCTGGACAAAGCGGAGCCTGGGGGCACGGATGAAGGGGATGGCTCAAATTACTAGGAAAAGGATTTAAGCTTTCCGAGTAACCTGGAGCTGTGGCTGTGGGAGCACTTCCTTTCTGTAGTGCTGAGCATTTGGGACTGATTTAGTGCGGCACCTTTGGTTGCAGTAGAGGGAAGAAGGAGAAAGGACCTCTTTGTGAAAACCAGCTCCCTGCAGGTTGTTTCAGGTTGGACTCTTCAGAAATCAGTTGTATATATCAAAAGGCAAAATTAGGCTGGGAGGCTGTAGATAAAGAATTTGTGGATCTGGCAATGGTAGTTTATTACTTCTACAACACTTTTCAATCAGCAGCTTCACAGCTGCTACACCAGCGTTGTGAGGCAGAGTAGTGATATCTTCACCTCCAGAATAAATGAGCTACATGCAAATAAGCATAAGCTGGCTTCCTCAAGCAGCACAAAGAATACATAGCACACTAGGAAGAAGAAGGCAGAACCCTCAAATCCTGTATACCACTGCCTACATAGAGAAATGCATAAACATAACCATTAGCACAGCCATGTCAAGATATTTAGCCCAGAATCTAACGCTAGGTGGTCTTCTGAAAGTTATTGCCTCTACCTAGTGCTATAATAGCCCTGAAGCTGCTGCTCAAAAGTGCTTCCACACTCCCGGAATGTTTTCCTGTGAGATAGTATGTTTGGGGTTTTGGTTTTTTATTATTATTATTAATCAAATTGCACAGCCTGAATAGAGAATAGTGCTCAGTGGAAAGTTGTCTGTCTTCTAGCAGACTGAAAGCCTGGAGTCTGCTATCCCTGAAATGGCTGTAAATATCTCCTGATAATGCTAAGGACCATAGATGGGCATCAGCAGGAGCCCAGGTTTTAAAAAGCAGCCTGTCACTGGGGCATCATTTCTCCAGGAGCTGTCAGGAGCACTGTGTCTTTCGAATGGTTCCTGTTCACAAAAACCATGTCATTACTTTGTGTTCCCTGAGAGCCAACAGGAGGCAGTCCGCCCCAGGCTGCCTCCAAAACCAACGATCTTGTGATGATCAGCAGCAGCACCGCTGTGAGAACTGGAGGAGTTGTGAGGGAGGAGGCAGGGAGCAGTGAATGATGGATGCCAGTGGGGTGTGCCAGTGGGAATGCCTCATGCCTGTATGACAGTAGCAGGTGAAATCTGACACATGAAGTCATCACCTCTGTCTCATGGATATCCTGCTCTAAAAGGTGAATAAGCTGCAGAAAGTGAAGTTTTGGCACAGCTCCCCAGGCTCGTGTCCTTTCCACCAGGCCATAGTGAGAGCACATGGGGAGGGAAGAAACTTGCAGACCTGGTCTGTCAAGCCTCAAGTTTCAGGTCTCTCTGGAATAAACAAACAAAATTCAATCACCTCAATCTGTTGAGATGCTTTCCATTTTCCTTGCTTCTCCTTGGAGTAAAAACCTTCGTGCCAAAAGTAATGATTTCTCTACCTATATTTTCTCCTCTGGAGCCCAAACCTCTTTTCATCTCTCCCTTTTCTTGCTTTGCCCAGCCTGTCTCCAGCCTGTCAGCATGCAATATCCTTTTCCAGGAAACACCACACACACTCAGGATTTAAAAGCATCACGTTTCTTCCAGTTAGCATGCAAATAATGCTCATTCTATTTTCCTGCCTAGTCCTATTTCCTTTGCTGGTTCTGCTGATTATGAAGATATTTGTGTGTAAATACAGGCCTTTATCATCCCCCTTTATCATATCCTGATTCCTTCAGCAATGCCACGATCTAGTGCTCATGACATCACAATTCATCACCAGCGAGTGCATTACAGATGCAGCCAGCACCAGGCAGGCTTTCCATCAGGTAGTGGTAGCAGCAGGCACCTGAGATCGGAGCAGAAAGCAGAGGCTTGTGTGCGGACCACGTAGTGGATGATAATCTCTGTGTCACACCAGGAATGGGAAAGCTGTGGATCTGGTAGTGTCTCATAAAGCCAGACTTGCTCATCACCAGTATTGTTTTAGATGTGGTGTAGGCCTTGACTGTATTTTTTCAGGCTGGGAATGAGACACCGATTTGTATCTGCTGTGGTACCATGGTGAAAGGCTCCATCGCTTAGAGGCTGCTCTGCATTGGAGCTCGTTCCTGGTCACACATTTTAGCTTGAGGAATAGATTTCTTTGAAAATGGCAATAATTCTGCTCATGAGCAATAACCCCAGGATCATTTAGTGCCTTTTAGCAAAGCGTAGAGTTAAAATCAAACCTTTGTTGTTGTTGTTGTCTAATAGCAGTTTGTGGTAGAACAGCCTGCAGGGCATGTGAAAAGGGAATGGCTGGAAATATGTCTTTGGTGGTGACTGTTTTATGTCATGTGGAGGTTTGGTCTTTACTTGCTGCACCAGAACGTGCACGCTTCTTAAAATAGCAGAGAGAGGACAGACCAACAGTAAGGGCATTAATAGACTGTTGGTTTTCCAACAGAGATGAGAAGATACTAGCTCTATCCGTGGATATGAAAAAATGCATTATCACCTAGTGCCTCTTAAAACTAGCCAATTTATTTATATTCTTCAAGGTTTAGATGTCTATTGCCAGGATTTATGAGAAACATCTGAACTAAAGGTAGTTGTGTGTTTGACAACAAAAATGATAAAGAAGCTATAGAGGGCAATGAAAATTGATGGGGAGAGAGAGTGATGAAGAGCGCAAGTGCCATTACGGTCAAGTGATGGGGAGGGAGGTGGAAAAGAAAGAGAAATGGATTGTTTGCAGCTGTTTACCTTCAAACCACCTTGTTCAGCTGCCTGCAAACATCTGCATACTTTATTTACTGTTGGACTTGGTAATGTCACTGCAGTTGGACAAAACACCTTAAATGTCTATGCTTGTGTCTTTTTGTTTGTGAGATGGAATTTGTATCTTATTTCTCACTCTTCCCAAGGAAAATAAATATAAACCCAGTGCAAACAAAGGAGTGCTGTACCTGCTAGGACAAAGAGCTAAAAATTAGTGCTGGCTTTTAACTGAAAAAATACTCTTTCTTTAGTGAACAGGACCAATGTGAAAAAGGAATCTTGTTTTTTTTTATGGCCAGAAGAGGGAAATAGCCTTTTTGGAGGGCAAGCAGATTTGTTTGATGGATGTAGGTTTTCCTCACAGGGAGGAGTTGCAAGTCTATTATTTCATTGCTGGATGGGTTTAGGTGAATTTGTTTCTTATGCAGTTTACATATATAAGAAGCAGTAAGTGTTGTGGCCCCTTTACCTGCACTGCTTTTACTTGTGGCTGCCTCTGAGCATAATGCAGTGACTTGTGGAGGCATAATGTAATCAAAACCCAGCCACTACTAAAAGTGAAAGAAAAAGGAAAAATATACTAACCTCTCATTCCATTAGTGAAACTTTGGTGACTTAAGATGTCTGAAAGAATGGATGATTTTAGGGAGAGTTTTTAAAAGCTCTCTCCCCCCACCTGACTGTGATGGTTGAGGGTGTGCTCCCCCTTAGTCCTCCTCCCGTGGTCCCTGAGATACCCCAAAAGAGCCACACAGAGACCCCAGGAGAAGAACGAGAGAGAGAGAGTTTATTAACATGGATAGGGGCATTTATAGATTTTGGTGGGATTCAGTTAACAACCAATAAAGAACTAGGAATAACAACCAATAGGAGAAGGAAAATCAAGACCAATAAGAAAACTTATACAAAACTTTTTCAAGGACAACTTAAGCAGTCCTAGGTGATGAGATAATGGTTTTCTCAGGGGATTTTGGGAAAAAGAAGGTGACTAAGGGGAAAAAGAACAAAAGAATCCATTTTGTAACATATATATACACAACAGTAAAAGCTTCTGTTTTTGAGGCATTTGGGCTAGCTTCTTCATAAGCCCTTTTCTTACAAGATCTTTTCCATTCCTGATACTGCAGGCCCACTGCCACACCTCACCTGTAGCTTCTGTGACCCTAACACTGCTGCCTGGCACTGATCGTTGTAACCAAAATGTGAGCTGTGTTCTCTTTTCTTTACCCGGATTAAAATATGGAGAGAAAGCCAAAATGCATGATGCTGGAAAGCAAGCTAGAGAAACTTCAGAACAGGGCAAACTTCAGACTGAAGAAATGCTATTAGATTTGGGAAGTTCTGCTAGCTGAAATTCTCTTAAGCTCAAAGCTCTGGGTAGTACCATGAGAAAAGTTTCCTTTTTGTTCATTTCCTGTTGTATCTGTTTTGATATCAGAATTGCCAGAGAGGTAGCAAGTGAGCAAATGTGCTCTCTCAGACATAGCAGGAGTGGGTTATGAAACTTAAGTGAGCACTCATTGTCTGAAAGATTTAAATTAAATTGAGTGCCTTTGCATTGGGGCAAACCAGGAACATTCATATAATCAATTAACAAGGCTCAGCTTTGGGGATGGAAATCTCCAGTTGAGACAATAACGAACAGATGGGACTCATAGCGTATTAAATTGCTACCTCTGTGGCATCTCTGCCATGGGCTAGCCTGTAGGTGGGGTCATGTTTTGCACCTATTGCATGACCTTGGTGGGGGGGGGGCTTTCAATTGCTTTCTGCCTCAGTTTCCCTTCTTTGAGAAAGCATTTAAAGCATGGACTCTTTAGTGCCTGTTTAGGAAGATTATTCTCTCCTGGTGGCTCAGACCTACATTTGGAGTTGCTGACAGTAAAATTATATTGGTTAGATAAGCTATTTTAATAATATTTTCATGCTGATCCAAAGCCCTAGTTTAGATGCACCTACATGGGCAAAAAAGTGCAGCTTTCTGCTGGTTATCTACGTTCTTTTTGGGAAGTGGTGTTTCTCCCATGGAAATGAGGGAGTGGTGTTGCCTGTCTGATGTTCCAAAACCAAGTATCAGTATGCTCTGCCTCGAGCTCTAAAATGACCATAAGTGCTGTGGATAGGTGAGAGCCTTGCTCAACCTGAGGCAATAGATGTTGCTAAAAGGAAGGGTGCATTAGCTAAAGTTTGGCTCTGCGGCCAGTCAACTTCTAGATGGGTGTCTGGCAGAGCGAGCTCACATCTGTGACACGTACCACAGGAAGATGATTCTTGGGTCTCAGCTAGAAGGGCTTTCCCATGCAATAGCACTTGAAAGCCTCTTCTAGCACAGACTAGGCCCCACCAGATCTCTAACCCTGGCTTCAGTGTGCTCACAGCCTCACTTGTGTCTTTTAACTGCTGTAACATAATTGCTGCTATTAACAATAAACTCACAGGCTTTCTTTAAATAACTATAAGTCTGACAGACTAGTATTGGTTGGATTCCTCAAAGTTTGACTAACAGCAGGAAGGAGAACAGCTCTATTCCTAGCTTCTCATGCCCTGGGAAGAGGTGATGTGAGGCTGGCACATAGCACCACAACGCTCTGGGGACTTTCTGCAGAGCATTTGCTGAGCAATTTGCCTGGTTTCTTTAGAAAAGACACACTTCCATGCTGACAAGTGAAATTTGGAGCTCTGCTAGAAGTCCTCTTGGCTTAAGGAAGGAGTTCAGCTGGCATAAGTTTCTACTTTCCGCACATGTGGCAGGTGGCCAGCAGAACCAGAGTGAGAGAAGAGGTCCAAACCCAACCTGCCCCTCTGTTCCTCCTCCTTGGGTAGGTGGGCTGCCACTGGCAATGAGGCAGTCTGCCCACGCAGACCTGCTGACAGCTTAGAGATGCTGTAACCCTGTGGGGTGTCCCAAAGGAGCTGTGTTTTAGCCCAGGCCCCTCAGTGCCTGCTGTTGGGATGGTTGGTTTGTGTTCATTTTACCTGTGTTATCCATAAATACAGCATTTGGAAGAAAGATGTAGGCAGAAGGTTGGGACCCAGGGGACCTCTGAGGCCAGTGAACTGAGCAAAGATGTCGGGCAGGGGCAGAGTAGAGGGGTGCCAGGGGGAAGAGAAAGGACCTACACTCTAGTGTCCTGCAGGTCTCTGACGGGTGAAATCCACCCTCTCAAGAAGGTTGTTATGGAGGGAGGAAATCCAAACTTACCATGTCTCCAAGGCTGGGACCTAATGTCGCACTTACAAGGTTTCAGTGGGGAACAGATGCTCCCCCCCAGCACTGCCAGCTGTAGTGTACTTCTGCAAACTGAGTTTTGTAATGAAAAGCATGGCAGCATTGGTGCATGGATGCGGCACTGATATTCAGCAGGCTCCTCCAGCAAATGAGAGGGGGAGAACAAGATAATGAGCCACGGGAAGAGAAGCCTGGCATGGGTATAAGCTGTAAAAGAGCTCAAGTGTTATCTGTGCATTTTGACCCAAGTAGCTGAATTATATTTTTTTGAATGATCTGGCATGTTTATATGAGAACAAAATGAGTTTCTAGCCAGTGTGGACATTTAGAGTCATTTCTGAATCCCTTTCAAAGCTCCATTAATATCTGCAATTACAGTCAGCTACAGTGAATTTGATCCAGCCTGCCAGTGTCATCAGGCTAAGCTGAATGAATCAAAAACTTTTTATCAGGGTCTCTAATGCTTCTTTGGCACAGGGGGTGAGTAAAAAAATCTTCTACCTGCATCAGGCAATGAAATCCATGCACCACTGTTATATGTGCTCCTCTTAAAATCACGTCTGTTTGCTTGTACATGTCTCTAATGCCTAAATGTGGTTATGGCATTTCTGCTGTGTTTAAGCCATTAAATAAAACAATTGTTTCCAGTGATGAAGACAATTAAGTCTGCAGGATGTAAAAAAACTGGGCAGGGGCTGGGCTGCCATCCTCCCTCCCTGTCTGTGCAGGTCTGCCAGTGCTTGCAGATTAAAGCAGCAATTAATCCAAGCTGGGTGAACGTGAGACTGCTACCTAAGCACAGCGGCAGATTGTGAGCCTCAGTCTCCAGCTTCTTCATTGAGGTCACAACTCAAACTGCAGCCAGCTGTGTAAGTCTGTACTTCTCCCATATTTCTAACAGGATTTGAGTGCTGATCCTGGTGAATTCCATCCTGGTGTCCTACATGCACGTTGCTGGCGATGCGCGCACCTCCTGTTAACTGACACAGTGATTCGTATCTGCTACAATAAAAGCTGAATGGCTTTATAGGTCTTGATATAGTTTCCAAAGGGTTGGATCACAAAAACAACCAAATGTCGAGGAGTAACATTTAACAGTTTTGCTCACAAACAAGCCTGGTGTATTTGGACAAGCTCGCAGAGGCTCTCATGTGTTTGGCACAAACTAATAGCCGCAGCAGTTGGCACCTGTTGCACTGTGTTGGGGCTACAAGATTTGCAGAGCTTCTTTACAGAAGCCATGCAAGCTGGAGCTGCAAGGTCCTCTGAACACCCTTGTGCTGTGAGAGAGGTGGGAGTGAAGCAGGACAGGGAGTTGCTTGTTTAATTTCGTTTTGAAAATCATACATTAAAGTCGGTGTTATCGATGATCTGTGAACGTACTGATACTCAGACAGAATGGGGAAAGGCAGTTTATAAATCACCTGGTATCCACTTTAGTCTGCTTTTCAATTTTCATTTCTCAGAAACACAAATTGCAGCTGTTCCTTAAGGTGTCTGATCTCTCCTCTCAAGAAGCCAATTTCTTTTTTAATTTCCTCTGATGAGGCTCAGAAGATGTTGGATAAAATATGAGGTGAGTTCTTTTATTTATTTATTTCTGAGGCAGCCTTTGTGTGAAACACCTCATGGTTTGCTGCTCTGCTGCCAAAGAAAGTGCTTATCTCTTGAAGCATTCCTGATGGAAGTGTTACTGAGGAGTTTAAAGCAAAGCAGGCCCCTGCTTTAGCTGGGGTAAAGAAAAAATAATCAGTAAAGTGGGTAATGGAAGCAGGTGCAAGATCTGAAATTAACTGAAACATTTGGAAAGAGAAAGAAATAGTGAAAAGGTCTGAGCTACTAAGGTTCTTATTGGTGCATTTTTTGCACCCTGCTATCCTGCAGTTAGAGAAGTTCCAGATCTAATTCCCAGAATACTCCATGATAAAGGTATTTTATTAAAATATTAGCAACTGGGAAAGAACTTTGCAAAATGCTGTAAGAAAAGCTTTTCTACGTAAGTAGGATTATATGGAAGTTTTCAATTGGGGATTTTATTATGTTTTCAATTGCTGTGGGACTCTAAAGCCAGGGATGCAAACAGAGAAATCCAATTTTTGGAACCAGCTGCAGTACTGCACATCACCAGTCACTATTGTTATGCAAAGCTGTCCTGTCTGCAGTAATGACAGAAAACAAAGTGAAAGTTCCTTTACGTGGCAAAAAGGGGCATTATTTCCTAATGGAATACTACAAAAATCAAGGAGGAATCATGGAGGAATCTGATGATGTCCTTCATTATCTACCCCCTTTTTTTCATGTGCAGAACTTTGTGTATGGTGCAGTGATGTTGTTATATACGTTAGTACTAGAACTGAATTTACAGAAAGTCTGTATTTGGTTTTTGTGTAGTTTGTTAATTATCTGTACAAATAGTCCTTACCACAGAGTTGTTTAGTTGAAACTATCTGAGAAGGATTTGAGGATGCATTTCTATTAATGGGTTGTCCAGGAGTTATTTGTCTAGTTTTGGGCAGCTTCCTGCTTTTGGCCTGCTGCTTGCCAGTAAAGTGACCTGCTGCTGTTTCCCCTCTCTGACAGGAAGTTTGACATCTCCTTTAACAAGAAGGGGGTCTAAAATATCAACCCAGACCCTTCCTGGGCAAACTTCCCAAAGCATATCCTTAAAAGTCTGTCATCCTTTCCCTTGTCAGGAATGGTCTTGGGAGGTCAGTGTTTCTCTTTTGGCATGGAAAGGATGTGCAAAGGGCTCTGTTGGACAGGGCAGTCTGGCAGCAAGACCAAAGTTTTCCAACTCATTTTCAGAAGAGATAAGAGTGACTGATCTTACTGTGCTCAGGCTGAAACATCAGATTTGCTCCTTTGACTTAGTTTCCCTGCAGACCATAATAAATTATAGAGCATTTGGTGTTAAAGGAGGACAGAAATGTAAAGGAAGTGAAGACATATAAATAAGTAAAGAGGACAGGGAAATAAAGGGGGTGAGGAAATAAACTCAGCTGTGCAGACCACTAGAAGAATACTTCTGAGTGCCTTGGGAGGAAAATTAGTTCATTTTACAGCATCCATCATTAGAAGGTTTCTGGAGCCTTCCCTGGAGTAGTAACAACAAAAATCACAAGAAGCTTATTTTCCTTACTATTTCCTTCTGTAAGCTCTTGAAGGGGAATATGCACTACTTGTTTTAGCACAGATATACAGGGCAGTGTACATTCATGCAGAGCTAAAGATAACCACTGGAAATAAAGCTTTCTCTAGCTGTTGGTGGTACCTAATCATCCTCTCTCATCACTCTGGTATCTGACAACCTCTTTTTAAACAGATTTGCCCTCTGAGTGCCTGGAATGGAGTAATTCTGCAAAGTGAAGCCTGGAGAGAAAGGGAGGAAAGTGAGATGCACACCTCCTTGCAGTCAGTAGGACCTGCCCATTTTTCTAGAGGTCTATGGTGTAGCAGTTATGCAAAACCAGATTTCCTGGGCTGGCAACTTGACTGCAAGGCTACCTATAGCAATACTTACCTATGGCTTTTTGGATCAGCTTGACATGCATTCTTCAGTGCTATGTGTGCCAAAATTCCACATATAGCTCTTGAACAAGCCTGGTTAGCCTGAATAATCTGATTTTATGGTCATGCTACCAAGCCAGTCTTTCAGGGATTTGAGTTTGATTTTGTTTGTTTCATTGTAATTGGGAGTGACTTTGGTGTCAGTTATGGGGAGGTAAGGCTTCTACTGTGGAGCTGATGATGTTTGACACTATAGTCTCAAATGGGTTATAAGTTTCTGTATGTAGAGAAAAGGATAAATATATTAAAATGCAGCCATGGCAGGCTTGAGGTTAGAATGGCCATGAGTCTGGCATGGGGTCAAGCATTTGAAGTTGCATATAATCAGTCAAGAATATAGATTCATGGTGTGGCTTTTCATATAGTGGCAACACTTCACTGGCAGCAAAAGCCGGGGGGGAGGGAGCAGCAGAACATCTCAGTGGAGTGTCTGGTTAAATGTATTAGAGTGTGTTGGTTCTGACATGGGTGGAAAGCAAATGAAATTCAATGCCTCAAAAGTTGGAGCTACTGCTGTAGAAAGTTTTGAAACAAGTACCACAGGAGGCAGGATATTGCATCTCCCTGTCTATTTCCTTGCTTCCCTACTGGGACTGTCAATTAGATCCAGCTTGGATAGTGGCTTTTTGACACTTTTGCTCACTCAGAAATGGACTCAGACTAGTATTTCATTGCATTTAGGCTTTTAAACAACATCAGAGAGAAATGACTTTCAGCTACACTGTCTGAACTGGATGTGAGCCAGAGCTCCACACAGTAATGGGAGAGAAGGTCTTGATTTGGCACCACTATTCCCTAGTGTGTGACAGGCTGAAAATTTACTGGGCACCCTCATTTACCTGTGTCTAGTAGGAGTGTGTGCACCTCAGGTTATTTTAGGTACTGTCTCTACACTTCCATCATTCATAGACAAAACTTATTAAAAGGGCAAAGGAAAATTAGAGGGGCAAAGGATGTGAGATTTTAAGTAAAAAGAGTTCTGCATCCAGTCCCCCCTGAAAAGTAACTGAGTTCATCTGAATGCCCTTTGTACCTTGAAAATTTGACCCTTAGTCCTCACAAAAACAATGCTGCAATTGAGACTAAAGTGCCTCTTCCAGACAGTTGATGCTTTACATACCTATTTGTATATGCTATGTGTGTATGTGTGATTTATTTTGTTTGTGCTTTCTAAACATGGTAATTGTTGAAATATACCATAGCTAGCCCCAGGATGAGACGTACTTCAGGAGTGTTTGTCTTAAAGACTTCATCTGAGTTTTACAGTTTCTTATCTAGGTATTTTCCTTGCACCACTTAAATCCATTTCATCTTGTCTAATCTCCTGTGGATGATTGCTCCCTTTCTCTTTGCTGCCTTCATGAACTTGAAGACTGCTTTCATCTCTCTTCCTCTTTCGTCTGGGAAAGCACCCCACTTCACTCAGCTAGCAACCTTCCACTGGAGGATACATTTTCTAGGCCATTGTGGTGCTCTCTGTTTTGTGCCTGGTAGGCCAGCAGTTCACAGCAGTGCATGCAAGAGTATGAGGGAAGCTGAAGAAGAGATGGTGTGTGAGGGAAAGGACTTAGATATTTATAGCTGTCTGTGTGCTGATTAGCAGGGGTTTTGGACACTGAAAGTAATACTATTTGCTTAGCTATAAACAAACACTGTTTGAATTTTGATTCCAGGATCTTCTCTCGCCCTGTTAAATAATTTTTTTTTAAAGAAGTCATTTGGCTGTACCAAATGAGTTAAATGATGCCTGTCATCAAAGAGACTTAGTTCCAGCCTTGGAACAAAGCTGGGGATGAGCTGATTCTGCTGAGGCACTGCACTTCTTATCTTGATGTACTTAGGGACTATGCAACCTTCCAAAAAGCTTCAGTTTAGATCTGGGTTTTTCACTGAAAAAAAATGAAGAACAGGGGGTCTAGAAACCAGCTAGGGTGTGGAATGAGCTTACTGCTGTCCTGTGCCTCTGGATATGTAACTGGGAGCAAACAGATGGTTTCTAAATTGAGGTGCGAGGAAGAACAGAGAAACCATCTCCAAGTGAGGTGAGAGGTGTCCTTGACAGTGCTTTGTACCAGTGCCACTAGCCCCAGTGAGTGGTGATATGCACCAAATTCAACAAAAAAAATACCTCTTCGTGGGTTACATGGTACCTATCCTTCTGACTGGCTTGTGAGATCTCCAAAGGCAACACTTCCTGGGAAGCCAGGGAAGCATAATCTACATCAGCTGTGAGTGTAAACAGACATGGGCTGCAAACAGGAGCAGATGTTTGGCTCCCACTGCCTTTTATCATACTATAGTAGGAAAGACACAGGTTTTATGCATAGGATTGGCCATGGCTCTAGGAACATTTTACTCCATGTCTCTAAAGTAAATCTGTGTCCTGTCTGAAACTGCTTATTTTGCCATTGGCTAGGAGGTGGCATATTCTTGATGAGCAGGTCACTATCCACAGTCATATGCCATCCAAGCCTTCCCAAGCTGCTATGGTTTTTAATCTGGGCTTCAGTTTGGTCTGGTAAATGAAAAGGAAGGCACTAAGGATGTGACTCATCATTAGGAAAATTTTTCAGCCTCCTGATCTCATGATAGCAGCCAAGTCTGAAAATTAGATATGAACTTTCCTAAAGCTTATTTTGGCTCTCATGGGGACCGCAATAGGATGGCAAACAGCATGCTGCTTTCTTTATTGTTTCAGTTCAAGGACTTTCTACAAAATGTCACAGCCTTGTGCTTAGCATTGCAAAAAAATTATCCATTCCCTAGCTATGCAGAAAAGAGATTGAATTGCAGATAATTAACATATGTTGTATTTTCTTTTTTTATGCCATCCTGTCCCTTTGTGGCATACCTTGGTAAATGGCATCAGAACACTTGGCTTTCAAGGGGACATCTCCCTCAGAAACCTATTATCAGGGCTATTTCAGAAAAGTTGCTCTTGCTTGGTACCTCTGGTAGACTGTCTCTAAAAGCCAAACACATTGCTGCTGCAGCAACTTGACCTCTGCTAGTCAATTTATTCCAGCTCTTAGCTATACTCTAAAGGGATTTTTTTAAAGGAATCCTTTCCAGAGTAAATGCAAACTCTGTAGTTCTGTTAGGATAAGGAAGCCTATAACACTTCTCCTTTGGAGATAGCGCAGTTTTTTATAATCAAATCTGGCTACCACGCTTGATGATGGTCAGGAGGACAGAGATTTGATCAGCCTGTGTTTGGCATACAGCTGCTGCTGCTGATTTCCACACAGGTGAGTAAGCTGGGGACACTGAACTGTCATGTAAGCTACCAAACTCTTCTTGTCTCTGGCTTGCATCAGAGACATGTACAGTGGTGATCTTGTGTTCTGAGCTCTGCTCTGAGATTGAGGCAAAGACTATCTCAAGGCATTCAGCACTGCCGAATTCTAGGAATTTCCTGTGTCCTGGTTTTGCTGGGACAGAATCCTAGGCCAGCCATGGTCTGCAGGCTGTTAGCAGTTTGGAGTCAGCCAGGGCAGCTGAGCTGAGTTGGTACAGGTGTGTCCCATACCATCAATGTAATGCTCAGTATAAAGGGAGAAGTTGCTGGAAGGAGGTTTTTGCTGGGGCACCTTTTGATCCTGCTGAGGTTCCTCGTGCTGCTGAAGACTGCTGCCCTGTTTGTTGTGACTACTGTGTGTTTGCTAGGCTGAGTATAACCTTCTATCTTTGTACTGGAATTGGTATTAATTCAGGTGTTTCATTAAATCCATTTTGATTTTAACCCTTTCAGAGAGAGTCTTCTCTCTGCTGGGGAGGGGTCATGGGGTGATAGAATAACTGCTGTAGCTTAGCGCTGGTCACAGGCTAAATGCAGACATTCTGGTCATTTGTAATATTACTTTCCTAAGCTTCAGAGCAGCAAATGTTATCTCAGAGAAAAGAATATATGATAGAGCCAAAAGAGAGAGTTGTGATCTTTTTGTCTGATTCATTGCATGACACAGGCCCTAGGACTTTTTATGTGAACTAGAAGAAGACTTCAAAGAAAAAAAAAATTGATCTTGATTTAATCATCAGCTACAGAGAATCAACCAGAACACTTTGTAAATTTTCCAGCAGCTAATTGCTGCCATTGTTAAACAAATAATTGCACTACACTTAATTTCCCTTCTGTCCTCTTTCAAATTGGGTAATTTGGTCTTTTGTCTGATGAATTGACAAGCACTTTAATAATGTCATGTTCTTTATCTTGGTCCCTAAAATTTGTGACCAAGCTTCACCTTTAACTTTCTACTTGGTAAACTAATGACTAGAGTCCTGAAATCTCTAAATCTAAGGGAAAAGATTTTTTTTTAATTCTAATTATGATGGCTTTTTTCTCAGCTATTGTAGATATAATTCTAGCTCTGTGCTCCCCAGTACAAGGGAGAGGTGGAGCTACTGGAGAAAGTCCTGCAAAGAGCCACAAAAATCATTAAGGTGCTGGAGCATCTCTCCTATGAGGAAAGGGTGAGAAAGCTGGCACTGTTCAGTCTGGAGAAGAGAAAGCTCAGGGAGATCTCATCAATCTGTACCAATACCTGAAGGGAAGCTCTTATTGATGGTGCCCAGTGAGAGGATGAGAGGTGCTGAGTACAAACTGAAACACAGGCAGCTCTGTCTGAACACCAGCAAACACTTTGTTCTTGTGAGGGTGACTGAGCACTGGCACAGTTTGCCCAGAGATGTGGTGGAGAGATCTGTCCCTTCCCCAGTGACTCTGTGGCAGCAGGGAAAACACTCCTGTGAGAAGACATTCTCCAAGCTCAGTGAGCTCCTATAGATTGACAAATATTTAGATCTTTATTGCCACCTTTGTTTCTTTTCCCTCTTTCCTATGTATTTTACCAATTCCTTGTTTTCCCCATCTCCTTTACCAGCACTTTCTGTAGGCTGCATTTTTTGAGGGTGGTTTTTTTTTTTGCCTTCTGTGCAAAGCAGCATAATTTACTCTCTAGTTCCTGCTTAGTGACCTTTCCTGATTCCTCACCTCGTGTTCTCCACTGATCAGACCCATTGGTGATTAGATACTCAGCAGAAGTGATTGTGCAGCTTTTGACACCTTGCATCCCCTGCTGCCTGGATTCCAAAGAGATAATCATTCCCAGGGACCTGCTGCTGACCCTTTACTCAAGCTTTTGTCGTTCACCTTTCACTGTCTCTTTTCTTAAAGAGCTTGAAGTATCTGGATTCTTCTGTGGGGGAAGGAGGACACGTGCACTGAAATCATAATGATTTTCACATTCTTTCAGAGTGCTTTTACCTGAAGCGATACTGGATAGTCCCTCTGTATCACATCTTTAATACCTTTTGGACTGAAATCTTCAGCTTCCATTCGCAGGCCCCCTTTATGTTCACTCAAAGCCAAGAGGACAGCCAGTGAGATGGAGATGTGGTTCAGCTCAATACCTGTGCTGGCAGAGCGGGTGGGGTTCCTGTTGAGACTTCAGCAGGATTTGGAAGGGATTTCGGTGCTGACAGTGTTAGCTGCAACAACTGAAACAAACACCAAGCTGACGAGGAGATCTGAGCCCTCAGCCCACCTCTGACTTGAAGATCAGGAGGAAACTTTTCTCTTCTGGGGTTTACCCTATGGTTTCTTCACCCAAAATATCTGATGTGACTGTGAATGGTAGACTGCTGTTTGGAGTCATGAATTGCAGATAACATCCAGTGCCATACAGACAAAGAAAAGATTTTTGCACATTTTATTTAATTTCTGACGAAAAATTAAAAAAAAAGGCAGCTAAGACTAAGGAAATGTATTAGTCCTATTTAGATTACTTGAATAACCATGCTTTCTCTAGAGAGTTAAAATTGTGCATCAGAAATCCTACAGGCTTCATTAAATCGATTGCAAACACAGAGAAAATTGACTTTTAATAGTATAAACCCAAAAAGTCCTATAACTCCTCCCAAAGTCCCTTGCTATGTCTTTGATGAATCCAACTGAGAAAAGAGCTGAAAATTTATTTCCAAAAGCATAATATACTTTTTTTAATTTATTTTTTTATTATTTTTGCTTCGATAAATGATACCTCTGAAATATTTCCTTTGGGTTTCACAGGAAGCAGATGAAGTAATGATGTTGCTTTTTTTTTTTTAATGTCGCAGAGAAAAACAACTTCTGGATTCTCTCAAATGCACTGGGAACATAAGTAGCAACACTCTTGCAGATGAAGAAACCTGTGTGGTGTATGCTAAGTGGTAAGGAAAACTTAGGTGCTAAGACCTATGAAATTAAAAGGAAATTCTTCTACTTAGGTAACAATATGGATGTTTACATTTTAAACCTAAGGTCAGCTGCACTGTTTTTAATAAATTTAGCCCCTCTTTTTTTTCTTCTCTCCCTCCTTTTCAAATTTCTTCACAATTTTTGGTATTTGTGCATTCATTCATTATTTGTAATTTTACTAGGAATCATTAGTCTAAAAAACTACAGCTGTTGGATTTGCCATAGAGAGGTGCTTTCATTGCTGTGTTTCACATTATTATGGCCCAAACCCCTAGTTTTGGGCACATCACTACAAGTACACTGAGGTGCTGGAGCATGCCCAGAGAAGGGCAATGAAGCTGGGGAAGGGTCTAGAGCACAAGTGATATGAGGAGCAGCTGAGGGAACTGAGGCTGTTTAGCCTGGTGAAAAGGAGGCTGAAAGGAGACCTTCTTGCTCTCTACAATTACCTGAAAGGAAGTGGTAGCAAGGTGGGTGTTCTCTTCTCCCAAGTAACAAGTGAGAGGACAGGAAGAAATGGCTTTAGTTTGTGGCTGCGGAAGTTTAGGTTGGATATCAGGAAAAAATTCTTCACCAGAAGGGTTGTGAGGGTCTGGAACAGGCTGTCCAGGGAAATGGTGGAGTCACTGTCTCTGGACATACTTAAATGACATATAGGTGTGGTGTTCAAGGACCGGTGCTGAGCTTAAAGGTTGGACCTGGGGATCTTGAAGGTCTCCTCTAAGCATAATGATTGTACAGTTGTACAACACAGGGTTTGTGCTCTAAGTATGTGACATACAAATGAAGATGCAGGAGAACAGGAAGTAAATACATTGATGGCTTTCTCAGGGAGTTTGAAGAGCAGTGAAGGGACTGGAAATAGCATCCTTTTGTGCTTGCACACAGGTACAAATCCTGGTGTTGCCTCAGAATGAGCAGAGGGTGCAATTGGAGCTGCGTAAGCCTGAGGGAAGACAGAGCTCTCAGAAGTTGTTAAGCACTGAGTGGTTCTGGGGTGAGGGCACAGAAATGCCTTGTAATGTAAGCTGGACAACACACCAATTTGGATTCAAAAGAGGGCACATAGAAATGGAGAGGAAATTAGAAAAATCATATAATCCTTTCCCCATTCAAAGCTTGGCTCATGGTAAGTGTGGTAGAGCCCCTCCAGCCAGCTCCAATGAGTGGTTCCTGGACAGCCCCCCACTTCTGAATTTTGTAATGTCATACAAACTGTCTGCTATTTCAAGTCACAGAAAGAATATAAAACTGCTGCTTACTTTGAAGCTCACAGCCAGGGAATCATGGTTATTAAGACTATTAATTATCTCAGCAGCGAAACTATCTTAGGCAAAACTCCAGTTTAAATGGCAGGCAGCAGGTCTGATGTTAGACTGCAGCATTGCCTCGGAATAATGTCTACAAACCAAGAACAAAAGATGTGTGCAAATTCTAATCTCATTGAAACAGCCTGCAGAGTTATGTGTATAAACCAGGGGTTAAGCAGGAATGTATTCTTCTGAAGAAAGTAAAGGCACTTTTGGTGTTTAATTAGCAGTATGATAATCGGATAAATGAGGGAGAATTGAAAAGGAAACAGAGTGTCTGTGAGAGATTGGTGGTGAAGCTGTTAGAGCTGAATATTTGACCTGTGAATAGAAGCTAAGTCAAGAACAAATCCTAAATTTGAGAGTTGTGATAAACACAAGGATAGTAACAAAATTCTAGATTCCTGAGAATAAACATGCTGGGACAAAAAAAAAAGGGGGCTATTTTAGCCAAGGATATGTGAGTGCTTTCTATGGACTGACCTCCTTGCACTGACTGCAGTTTTACACCTCATGACCCCATGAGCAATATGGGGTGTTTTTTTTCCATGTGGCTCTGATGCATCAGAGCTGAAAGCCAGAAGGAAAAGGAATGCAAAGAATGACATTTGCTCATGAGCAGTCACATTAGAGGATGTTTGAGAAGGGTTTTATTCATAAGAAATGGGACCATGCATGTCACCATGGTTACCAGGAGTGTCATTTCAAAGCTTGCAGCCCTTGAGCCCCACAAGCTGGGCTGTGATGAGTCTCAGAGCCCACCCTACAGAGAAGGAAAAAGACAAAATCTCTGAGTCCATGTTCATCTTTGGTGCACTGTTCAGGAGGCAATGCTCTTTAGTGGTTGAAGTCCTCTGTCAGGGCAGTGATGAAAGCCCTTCAACACCTTACAGCAGCACAGGACTCTGAGTGCTGCTAGTGAGTGAGCCTCACTTGGAATTGGTAGTGCCAGGCTGATGGAGAGGTTTTACAGACCAAAAGGTCTGCCATGCAGGGCTGTATTGACAGTGCTTGCTCAGTGGCCATAAAACCCAGAAGACCACATTCCTTGTTGTGACCATGTAGAGGGAAACAGCTTGAGGCAGTCAGAGCAGCAGCCAAGCAGAGAAAAACAAAATCAGCATTACAAGAGGTCTCCCAAAGCACTTGCAAAGTTAAATAAGCAGTAAATGATTCCACTCGTGCAAGACTCATTTAGGGTATGGTTGGAAAGAAGGCTCTGGAGCACTTCTTCCAGCCTCCTCTTTTATATCTGCATTATTTTAAGGACTGGGAAGAGGCAAACCGATGAACACTGAATACACAGGTCCTCTGGCTCCTCAGAAAAGTAAAACAAACCATAGATCACAGTAGTCCTTTATCCTACAATATTGACAGCAGGCTAGATGTGTGTTTATAGAAGTGTTCTGTGTCTGCTATGTATAAATACATAAGTATAAGAGTCACCTGGATGCATTGCTGTGTGAGCTCGTCTAGGTGATCCTGCTCTGGGAGGGGAGTTGGACTAGATGATCTTTCTAGGTCCCTGACATACTGTGATACTGTGATAAGAACATATACATCTTCTTTAAAAATGCATTTTTCAAAATTAATCTCTTGGACTGTAATTTAGTTTTGGACTGCATATCTTTGGCGAATGCCAAACACTTCTCTGGCATGCTCTGATTCAGTGAGCCTCCAGCATCAGTGCTGAAAAGCTTTTGGGACTGAGTCAATACCTCTGAAGTTAACCAGTCTCATTCCATTGGCCTTGGGTGGCCCTGGCAGCAAGGTGTGTGTTGTGAAGGCCAGCAGGCTCAGAAGCACTGGGCTGTAGGCCACATTTACCCATCTGAGCTTCATTGCTTCAGTCAGCCCTGTAACAAAATCAGGATCTATTGTTGTTTTGTGTAATAATGTATTTTTTTTTCTCCTAATGCTAGTGACAGTATTTTTGGTTTTTATTGAGCTTGTTCCTCAAGCTGCAAGGAGTGGTCAGAGCTGAATAATTGCACTGGCACCAAGTGTGTTTGATGAGTCTCAGGATCTTGGATTCATGCTTTGTTTTGTCACAGAGTGATTATTAGGACGTTATTGGCCAAATTTTTTCTGATGTGCCTTGGGACAAATTCATGTTACCATATCACTTAGAAGCTTTGAGGATGGGAATAATTTTTTGCACAAGGAATTTAAACAGGATGTGAAATCTCATTGGTGCTTCTAAGTGACTAATTATGTGTTAGGTTTGGGTATGATTGATTGAGTGGATTTTGCACCTGTGCATATCTGGAAAATTCACTTGGATTTTATTCCAGAGCATGTGATTTTTATTTTTTTTTCAGTAAAATTGATCAAGGGATTTAAATTTTGATGTGGATTAGGGTTATGAGTTGGTTCAGCTGGCATATCACTGTTTTCAGTCTAGAGATTGCTATGATTTTCTTCAGTTGCAGAAGAAAAAAAATCACCCCTAAAGTAACCAAAGTCAAATATATTTGCATGTCTTTTAGATGTTGCATGATGATATTTTAAGAAGACATACAACCAGCTAGTTTTAATTGAAAAAAATAACATTTAACTGAATCAGATAGCATGTTTGGTTAGTGTTGCTGTGTCCTGCCTCCCACAGCTGGCAGATGCTGCTGGGGTGTTTGCACCTGCAGAGAGCTACATTTCCAAGGGCTATGTGCCAGCATAGCATCTGAATACTTCTTCAATGGGCTTGTCTACCCTGAGGATGTAAGACGTCTAAGCTGGCCATGGCTGCACCCCAGCTGGCTCTGTTTGTGTTATATTGTGCCACAGCAAAGAGGATTCCACAAAGTCCTGAGAACTATTGTGCAGTCTCCCAAGATGGTCAGCTGGCAGCAGTCTGGAGCCAGACTTAATAAGTCTGGCTGGGCATGAGCTGGCTCCAAGGGAAGCCGGAGGGACACCACTGTGCTTTACTCTCCATCCTTTCCTGTTCAGCGCTTAGCAAATAGACATTTGGACTGGCTTTCCCTGGAGTAGTTCCAAACAGGCAAGCTGAAATCTCTTCCATGCCTTTGCAGACTAGGCAGGTTGTTTCCAGGGCTGGAACTGGCCTTCATAAGCATATTATGCATATCCTAATGAGCTATGCTGGGCTTCCGCAGGTCAGTTGCCACATGCATGGCATTGTCCATCCCCAAACAGAGGTTAAAGGGAGGACTGTGTTGGTGTAGTTTCCCTTTACCAAAGGGAATTTGAGGTACAGGGATACGAAGAAGATACCTTGATGGTTAGTGGAGGTATGGACCACAACACATTGGAAAGGCTTTCACCCTGTAAAAGTCCTTGGCTCTGGATGTTTAGCAAGAACAAGAGGAAGAGCAACCACACGATCCAGCTCCAGCAAAGCCCAACTGTCCGGCTCAACTGTGCACAATCCCAGCTGAGGCTGTGGCTTTGCTGATGTCTACTTCCATGGAGCTTCATTGGATTCCAGCTGATTCCAGTTTGCCTACAAGTACTACAGTGATGTTTCTGGCTGCAGCACAGGGTCACTCTGTGTGTCCTCTTCACGTCCACACAGGAAACTTGTCCTCAGGTGGGGAAGCTGTGTTCAAAGTAGGTGGCTCAGCCTTTCTCTGCAGTAAGTTTTGTGTACAAACATATGTATATAATTATCATAAACATGCATATAGAGGCAGTCCTGGAGCAAAAAAACCTGTAAGTCTGTGAATAAGACTGTAGGAGATAGAACATTTGTTTCCTGAGGTCTCATTTGCTTGCAGGACAAATTTTTGCAGGACAAACTTGAGGACAATTTTTCTTTTCTGCTGAGAACTCATTGACTACTTCAAGACTAACACTAATTGTTTGGGATGCTTATTGATAGTTTGGTTATAGTTTTCCTTCAGAGAATATGATGGACTTTGGCAGGCACTGTGGAGTCCTCCTGAGGTTCTCAGGAGCTGCTGTTCTTGATTCCTTCCTCAATGGCAGGAACACTGGCAGGGTAGTGTTAATCACAGACTTGATAAAAAAAACCCCACAAACTGTGAGGAATATTTTACAACGCAGCTATGGAAACCTTCCTGGCAAGAGTTTTGGCATGCCTTTATGTGTTGGCTTCATCTTTTTGTTTTCTTGCCATTTTCCTTAAGGTCTAGATTTTCTCTGTTAAGATTCTGACACATGAGAAGCAAGTCCCTGCTGAAAAAATCACTTGAGAAACTGAGAAATTTCCTATGCAGTTGGTCAGATCATCCAGTTTTAAAACATATCCTTGTTTGTCATGTACACTGGGTCTGAGGGAGCAATGCCCTCAAGGGTAACCAGCATTATCCATTTTGGCACAGTTTAGGTTCAACTTGGGGTGAAAGGCATGTGCAAAATGTTGAGATGCAATGGATTCTTCTGAGATCAGAGAGGTTTGGCTCTCTTAGAGATTCTGTCCTAGGATCTAGATGTAGTGGACAAACTCACATGGCTCTAAAATAAAATCAAATTTGGAACAGTGGCAAGAGGAATGCAAGGAGGGGTTAGGCTGCCAAAGCACTCTTCAGCTCCCTCTACTCTTTCCTTTGGGACTGGCACACTCTTCAGCTGATGGCCCTGGAACTTACTGAATGGGAAATGTTCCAGGAAAATCATTAGAAAATAGGTCACAACAGAATCTGAAAAAGCTGGAGAGGATAGAGAAAAACGCTGAATTTCGTGCAATCCTTACCTTGAATTCCTCAAACCTGTGAAGGCAGGTTATCTGGGATAAGAAAGCCATACCAGACCACATCAATATGCACTTTGCCAGCAAGCCAGTTTATCAAAGTCCCCAAAAATCCTCCAGTGTTTTCCTTGATGATGAGGAGGATGATTTTGAGATTCAGGGACTTCATTAATACTGCTCTGTCCCTCCTCTTGGTTCAGTGGAGTTTCACTGGCATACAGGCTCACTTGGTTAATGAGATATGACACTTGGCATGCTACTAATAAGGTGAAATGGGAAGAAATGTATGCATCACTCCTGAAATGTGGCTGCAGGCCCTTTTTCTGTACATCTGGTACATATTCCCAACCTTTTGTTTTGCAGAGTAAGGTGCCAGCAATGTGGGAGTCATCAGCAGTTAGTTCTTTTCATAAAGGAGAAGATGCTGAAAATCTATGTAATTACAGACCTATTTCAATTTTATTCTCTGCAGTTAAATTATTTCAATGTCTTTTTTATAGTCAAAATGAACAAGTTTAGTTTACAAATATTTTATTACCATTAGGGTAACTTGATTTTCATTATCATCATTTTCCAACTGTAGTATTATTAAAAGTGACAAATGACTCTGTAGTCAATTGCTCTTCTCAGTAAATGTCTCTGTGTGTGGTGGTTTATCTCTGCTGCCAACCTTTGATCTAATGAGAGGCAGCAGATTTTATTTGGCCTTTTTTTCTTTTCCTTTCCTTTGGCATGCAACAGCTTTGCCTTAGTGACAGGAAACAATTCATTTTCAAGTGAGGCAGCTGGAAAATTTTCTGTAATGAAAGATTTGGCATTTGGCATGGCAAGGTTCCAGGATCCCACAAGAGGCTCTGACTGTGTTATCTGTATGTTTCTCCATGTACACCAATCTTTAGCAACAACACAGAGCTGCAACAGCATTTCCCTCTTTTCTGCTGTAGGTCTGTGAGGGGCTGGCCTGAGGGTCTGAAGATTTTGGCACTTCATGCTTTTGTTGACTCCTGACTACATTCAGCCTGTGACCAAGGCTTTCACAGCAGGGCTCTCCAGTGAAGGGAACTAGAGTAGCTTCAATTTTAGGTACTGTGCTCCCCAAACTGTCAGTGCCAACACTTGTACTCCTCCCCTCAGGGTCCATGCTGTTTGCTACCTCTATGGTGTTTCAGGTAGGTATTGATGCTGAATGTGTGCACCAGCTGCTTCCTCTCTCATGGTGATAATGAGACTGCTGATGTTGGGTTCATTTGCCAGTAGATCTTCCTGCTGGCATGCAGGTGAGGGTATGGTCTGTCTGTCCCTGCTCGGCTCACCCTGAGGTGACCATGTTGTTGTGAGTCCCCTGGGAGCATCCTGCCAAGGGGACAAACAACTCCCTGCTGTCTCACGTGTCAGCAGGAGAGAAAGCTGTCCACACTGCTCTGTCTGGCATTGCAGCATTAATATTGTTACTCCATTAACTGAACAACACTGATTGTGATGTGCATCCCTGCTGGGAATATAGTGGGAACTTGCTGAGTCAGAGCTCAAGATAGTGGAAAGAAACTTGGTAATTTTGACTTTTTAACCTTAATTGGCACTGAGTTGAAGCTGGACTTGAAGAGCTGAGATTATTTGTTTGTTATGAATGTTTTCCTCAGCCCAGCAGCTTACATGCTCTGGGAACAGCTGAATTTTCCCACCTGAGGTTGCTGGGAGGGAGCCTAGCCCTAGAGTCATTCCCTGGGGGCTGACCTGGCTTAATTGTCCTTGGCAGGCAGGTTGTTGCCTGTGCTTCCCTCAGCTGAGCTGGTGGCACTCCTGTTACAAGCTGTACCTGTCATCTATCTTTCTTATGTAAGTGGAACAATAGCAAAACCCTGGGATAACAGTTGCCCTATCAGTCAATAGCAGACAGGGATTTCTGTCACTTTATAAAGCCAATAGAGATCTGAAATGCCTAAAACTTCACGTGGGAGAGAAGTGGTAAGACTTTGCTGTTTGCTGCTCTGAATAGTTGGCACCAATTCCAAGCCCAGCTGAAAGATGTAGTCTGGTTTTGGACAATGCACAGTTCAGGCTCTTTGATTGTCTGTTCCTACAGACAGAGAGCTGTGTTTAGTTGTTTTCTCCTCTTTAAAACATCAAGTGGAAATTCTTGGAGATTTTTTTTTTAATGAAAACTTGTGGCATAAATGAACTTACAAAAACATTTGCTTCTACTTTTTGAATGTGCATGTCTTTAAAGTACACTGCAGAGGGTCAGTCAGTGGAAATATTGGGTGTAAATCTCAGGTCAGTTGAAAGCCCAGACCACCAGGTAAGCCCAGAGTGTGGAGGCAAGTCTGAGGTTAAGGCAGGAAGGGCAGTCCCCAGGCTTTGGTCCCAACCAGTGCAGGATGTAGCCAGGCATGAGCTCACATAGGTTATGTGGCTCAGGTGACAAGCTGACTGATGTAGAACAGTGACAAGCACCTGAGATATACCAGCCCTAGCAGGGGAAACATTTGCATGTGAAGTATTGCTCCTTAAGCCCAGCATGGGCTACATATGCATGTCCCAGTCTGACTGAGGGTGACAGTTTGGACATTTGGGCCATTATATAATTATATTTTCATTGTATTATTTCTTTAGTATTTGTTTTGATGAAGCACTATTTTCCCTCCTGCCATCCTGAGATATACTTGTAAAGAAAACATATTTTAACCAAGTGTAGTTCCTTTGCCTCTCTCTGCAAGCCAAAACCTGGTTTTCTGATTTTGAGATGGAAATGTGGCCATTAATGTTTGTTTTATGCTGACATTTGTGTTCAGTTTCTGGATTTACAGATCCTCTCTGACTCAGTCTGTGAATCCCTTTGCTATTACAGACATATCCCTCATTTAGATTTACTGGAAGAGCTAAAGAGACTTTTCTCTCCTCTTCTTTGTAGCAGTGACTATACTGTGGGCTTCAGTACTATATGGTTCAGTTATGTGGCTGCAGAACTACCTGATGGAGCAGGTCCAGAGGAGGCCATGAGAATGCTCAGGGGCTGGAACACCTCTCCTATGAGGACAGGCTGAGGGAGCTGGGATTGTTCAGCCTGGAGAAGAGAAGGCTTCAAGGGAACCTAATAGTGACTTTCCAGCACCTAAAAGGAGCTTACAAGAAAGCTGGAGATGACCTATTTACAAGCTTCCTGCTAGCTCAGGACTCTGTTTACCCCTCTGCATATTGTTCTAATAGAAGACAGCTCTGATTGAATCCATGTGAAAATAATTCCCTGATAACTTGGGCAGCTTAACTACTGGGAAGGTGATTTGTGAGCTTAACCACCTCTGCCCATCCTCTCTTGACTCTGTAAATGGCACTGATGTGATGTGTTCTCATAGCAATCAGAGGGTGTCACAGAAGTGGTCATGCTTTTGCAGGAGCTCAGCTTTGGAGCTGGTTAATTGGGTTGTGTTTAAGCATTACAATTTCTGCTGTGTTGTTTCTTTCTTTTTTTTTTTCCAGCTGCCAAAAAATTGCTCAGAAATGTTTCTGTTATTCCACCATCTGTAATGCATGCCTATCAAAGGAGGAGCAAGCAGTCCTGTTAATAATTAGTCAGCCCTGTGCAGTGAGGCAGTCACTCTGCAGCATTCGCTCCTGCTGTAATTCCAGTCAAGTCGTGTATTGCAAATATCAGCTTGATGCTCCTGTTGTAAAGAGGAATGCTTTATTACAGGAAAATAAAATGTACTTGTAATCTAGGTCTATGGTCTGAGGTGATGAGGATGGCTGGGATTTTTAATTCTATTTTAGTGTTTGCTTGACAGATGTTTTTTTTTGAGTTTCCAGTGTAGGCTGGGGAGGTTTCTCTGTCTGTGGAACTAGCCTAGCCCAGCTACCTGATTTGAAAGCCACCCAATTAAAAATAGGGTTTAGCTATCAGATTATTTGCTCTAGGAGCAAGTAAGAGCCAGCTGCTCATCATCATCCTGTTAGACAAAGGTGGTGAAAGTATGGAGAATAGTAAGGCCTTTTTGCTGCCTGTTTGTGGTCTTGTGGCTGCTGGGAGGGCAGGTCCTTGGGACCAGGTGCACACTCAGTGACAGATCTGTGCAACTCTCTAACCTCCAGTAGTGCTCTGTTTCTTTCTTCCTTGGTAGCTCTCCTGTTCCACGGAGCAATGGAGATTTTCCTTGGTAGCTCTCTTGTCCTTGTGCCACAGGGCAAAGGGGAACAGGGATATGCCCCTGGCATGCTCCAGGATTCTTTCCTGTGAGAAGTGGCTGCTCTCCTACCTTCCAAGGCAGCCAGTGCCTACTCCTGCCCTGGGTAGTGATGGGAAGGGGCAGGGGTTGAGTGGCTCAGGGCAGCATCCCAGCTGGGGGATAGGGCAGGGGGCTGCCCCATCCATGTTCCTGTGGCTGGTGGGGAGATCCAGGTTAGGACTGGGGAGTTGTTCCTGAAAGCCAGGCAACACTGAACCCAGGAGAATCAAGTATTTTAGGGGCCGAGATGTTCAATTTTTTTCGTGTGAGGCTTTGTATTGCATTGCTGAGCCTTGCAGACCCCTCAGGATAGATGTTAGAAGCTGAGGGATGGAAACCTGCTAGGAAAGGATTAAGCACCATTCTCTGCACACCAGAGGGGGGGGCCTGTTTGCCAGCTGGGATCAGCTTGTTCAAACTCCGAAGTCGCTTGTCCTGTGGTTGTGTTTCGTGGGTTGCACAATTAATGGCATTTTTGGGGTAACATCTGCTGACACCTGCACGCTTGGTACGAGCAGACACAAGGACCAACATGTGCTAGAATTATGTTATTCACAGCTCAGATGTTTGAATGCCAGAGAGTGTTGCTACGATGACTTTTAGCTAAATAATGTTGGCTGTAGAGCTTTGCCACTGCCTTTGGTTCTGAGCCCAAACAGCAGTAAAACCTCCTGCTGCTAAAACTCAGCTGCAAGAACAGCATATTAAATCTTATGCTTTGAGTTGAGTATTTTTGAACCTTTCTGGCAGTGACGGGAGTGTCATTTTTGCATTTGGCATCATCTTTGTGTTTTTTTCATTTGTTGCTTTATTTGCTAATAAATATCACTGTTTTATCCAGCAGTATCTCGTATTACCAGTTCCATGGACCAGGTAACAAGATTCACCACTTGAATTTGTTTCCATAGTACATCTTGGTAAAACTCCAGGGCACAAGATCTTTGAGTTGCTGTGGAATGAGGCTGAATAACTTTGACAGACCTTGAAATGTCTCTGTATGGATTAGATTACCTCAGGAATAAGAGGAAATTTATATTTATGGGAAGGTACTGGCCCTTTCTTACTACTTCTGCTAGCACTGAGAAAAATGCTAAGGGAAGCACTTTGGAAAGTATACAATTAATATCACAGGGACAGTCTCAGAGCTGAGAGATCACAAAAGTGGCATGCTCTACAGCTTACAGTAAAATCTCACTTTGAGAAGTCTCCATTTAGAAATGCTCCCACTTGACACATCTGAAGCTTCTGTGCAGGGTCAGATCTGCTGACTTCAGTCACAAAAATCAGTTCTTACCTACTTTTTATTTCCATCAGTCCTGAAGAGCCAACACAGCTATGGGACTGCAGCGTGGCTCTGGAAGACTGACCCCCCCACTGCAGGTGTTCTGAGGCAGGCTCCCCAAAGCCAGGGGAGTCAAACCAGCAGGCAGCAGTTGAGAGCAGAGCAGGTCTGCAGAAGAGATGGTGGGCACAAGAGGAGAGATTAAAACAGCCACTTCAAATCTGAGGTTCCAGGCTAAGATAAAAAAACCCAGATATGTAAGTGGGAAGAAAGGGGGGAGTGGAGTGGGCACTGCTTCCTGGATAAGACTGTTTGTGTCTTGCTGTTCCATTGCAAGTAGTTTTTCCTTGCCATTTGAATGCTGCAGGGGTGTTATATGGAGAAGAGTTAATGCTAAGTGATGTTAGTGCTGGTCTTCCCTTCTAACAACCTATTTAAGAAGTCTCAGCATAGATTTTGATGTCTGCACTGCTTGTTTAAACACCAATATTCCTGCAGCTTTTCTCATTTTGGAAACAAGTATTTTTTCTTCCTTTTTTTTCACAAATACTTGTGAAATGTTGACATCAGCACTGTGATTTTGGGCAGTATTATCAAACTGAGATACTAAAATATGGTGAGCCAGACCTCCCTATATCCACTGAGACTTACTTAACATTTGTAATGTATTTGTTCTTTTATTTCTGGTTTCTGAAGTTTTGGGACATACTTACCTTAGGTTTTCAAGCCTTTTCTCTATCACTACAACATTAAGGTGGTTTTCAATTGATATGTGTGCCACCAGTACTCTCCACTTTTAGATGAAGGTTCAAGTTAACAAAAAGGGAAAATTCAATAGCTGGCAATGGTGAACAGACAGGTGGACGTGTTCAGATTTGTGTTTGTGTGCTCAGGACAGGAGGACTTGTTTTAGCACTGCTGAGGTCCCAGGATGGCCACCCATTGACTCAGTGAAGCTTTTCTGTTGACTTCAGCAACCCAATATTTCATTTATGGTGTTTGGAGGTTGCCTTACAGCCAATATTTAGGGGCTGTGCATTAGTTTAAATGAATTTATGGTTGCCTGGGATGCTGCATCTCATAAGGCATGGCATTTCCCAAATGAGGGGCCCCCAGGAGGGATGGACTAGCCAGAAAGTAAGACAGAGACTTTCAAGGAATGGTAGCAGATATTTGAAAACATTCCTATGCTCTTTTTCCTTTTTTCCTTCTCATTTAGAGCATACCTCAGA
Organism: Bucco capensis; assembly: GCA_013396975.1. Taxonomy (NCBI): domain Eukaryota; kingdom Metazoa; phylum Chordata; class Aves; order Piciformes; family Bucconidae; genus Bucco; species Bucco capensis. The sequence continues at coordinate 178,861 of VWZO01002325.1, forward strand.
AGGATTCCGTGAGACAGAGATATTGGTCTACTCTCAAATTGAGCTGAAGAACCACTGCTGACAGAAGAGAGAAAAACCCCTCTCTGCACAGGGTAATTCCTGTATTCCCACCACCTCCATCTCCCCTTTCCTGGCCCTGCTGGGTGACCCCTTGACTAGTGGACTCCTATGAGAGTGAGGGAAACACACTGGTCAGAGTAATGGTAGTCCAGGTCTTGGGGCACCAGGGTGCAAATTTGTGCTATGACCATCCCACAGTCCCAGGGCTTGTTGGATTCCTGAATCCATAGACACATAGAATTGTTTAGGTTGGAAAAGACCTCTAAGATCATCAAGTCCAACTGTTTACCCAACACCATCATGCCACTAAACTGTCACAAAGTGCCACATCTCTACGCTTTCAGAACAGCACAGGATGGTGACTCCACCACTGCCCTGGGCAGCCTGTGTCATTGTTAACCAACCTTTAACTTCAGTGAGTCTCTAGGATCTGGTCCATGGTGCCCATCAGTTAGTCTTATCTTCATCTGAGTCTTTACTAGCCTATGCAATGAGGTGCACTCTAACATTCCACATCCATAAAAAGCCAGCTCCTTGTATTTCCAGTCATCACATACTTGCTTGGTTGCATGGAGAAAAAAAGTGACTAGTGAAAAGGTTTTATGTTCTATTGGTGTGATTGGAGAGTGTGTGTTTTTACACAAGCACTGAGGTCATAGGGCAGGAGCACTGTGTTTGCTTTCCAGTCAGCATGAAACTGATATTTATTAGGTGAGTGTTTTGTTCTATTTGGTTTAAGTCAGTTAGATTTTAACTCAGTTCAACAATGCTGGGAAACCTGACAAAACATTCCAAAGTGTTTAATCAACATGAATGTAGTGGAAAAATGTCTGATATATATATATATATATATGCACACACTTCTTATACTCCTATTTTATATGCATGTATATTTCTGTGTGTATATCTTCTCTCAAGTGTGTTTGTTTTCAGACCTCACCTGTGAGTGAAAATTGGCTGCACACAAGGCTGGACTCAGAGCAGCAGCAGCTGGCTCCAGGTGCCCAGCTCTCCTGCTGCCTTGCCCAGGCTGCTGTGGTAGCTGTACCTCCTAAAGGCATGTGCTTTTGGAAGGCACACACTGAGCTCCCATCCAAGGCAATTCCAGGCTAGGAGGAGCCTATTACATATTAGGAATATACCTGTAAGGGGTGTGGGAACGAAACCTTTTTTGATCTCCTCTCTCTTCAGAACACTTCCTGCTGTTTCCTCTGTCTCTTCCCTCAGCTGTTGCTATTTTTTCATTCATCTGCCACGTGCATAGCATATTAAAGAAAAAAAGTTGTGAGAACCAGCACAGATTAGTGCTGGGGAGAGAAAGGTGAAGGAAGGAGCTGCTGTGAAAGGCACAGATATGCAGGTGAGAGAATGCTCTTATAGCAGGTCATGGAGTGCCCAATTTTTGATGTACTGCTCGAGATGTTGGGGATAAGTGCAAACGTAAGACTCTGAGTGCTTTTGAGAGAAAGTATGGCCAAGTCACGCTCTGCAAAGAGGAGCTGAATAAAAGAAAAGATTCCTATAGGTGTTAGAAAGTGAGCCAATACTGAAATTAAGATTGCACAGACCACCACTTGCTTAATTTTCTTGCTTTGGGTCATTTTTTTCTTTGTTTGCTCTTTTGTTTCTAGTTCTTCCAGTCAGGTGAGATCACTAAGAGCTCTAACTCCTCCCTGGCCCAGCAATACGATGATATTTGGATCTTGTATGTGATTCAAGGCAGAAGTAGGAATCTACCCAAGGAGGGCTTGGGAAGACCTCCACCTGTGAAATAACTTTGTCAGGCTCTCTTCCTCATTTTTGCTCTGAATAAGCTTGCATTGTGTCCTGCAGCTTGCACAAGCTGCAAAGCTGTGGGGCTCCCCTGTGTCTCAGCCTTCTTTGCAACATGTTTGTCAGTGGATCCAGGAAAAGATCATCACATTCCAGGAGGGTCCTCTTTTGATGAGCTGGAGGGGGAGGGGGCTGACCCTGGGTTGGGCTATTTTTAATGTAGAACAAGAATTAGGATAGGCACCAAAAATGTGCATCAGAAATATGTCACTGAGGGTGACTGCAATGCTCTTCAGCCATAGGAGGGTAATTTAAAGGAGGGAGCAGGGACCTTAAGACTTTCTTGCTCCTGTCAGCTTGCAATTCTGCCTTTAAGTTATTTTTATGTCATCCTTCCATACTTTATTATTCACAGTAGCATCCAGTTTAATGTAGGATGACCAGGTGCCCTAGCATGACTCAAGATGTCTTTATTCTTAATTAAATGTCCTCTATGTGTCTGCTTTTTCTTGCTGGTTTCTGAAGTCCCAGGAATTCAATTCAGTTTTCACTTTTTTCTTATTAGCAAACATTGTTTCATATCTAGCTTTACAGTTTTATTATACAGTCAGCTGTAGAGCTTAAAATTGCATTATAAGGCTCCCTTGAATACTCTGGTTTTCAATATATGCTCCTTTCTGTAGCACTGTGTTTCTAAAGCTTCTGCTATTACACAGTGATAATGCACAATTTTATATTTTACAGTCATCAACTGTAAAAATAAGACAGTGAAAGTTTGTAATTTACAAGGCTATAAATGACATCTGCAGATCTGATGGCTTTAAAGATGTATTGATTCAGTTTCACATCTATCTCAGCCTGAGATGGAATCTATTAGCTTCTGCATACATACAGCATATTGCTGCCATTTACACTCCATGCTGTCATGGCTTTGAGGGAGACCATAAAAAAGAAAGAGGAGAAAAATATAGGAGTATGGACTCTGTTAACTACAGCAGATGTTTTCTAAATATGCCAAGTCATAAGGGCTCAATAGACATGAAATGGCAGCAGAAACAGGCCAAAATCTTGCAAGTACATATGGATATGCTTTAAATTTAGCATCTGAACTGTTATGTTGATTTTAATGGAGAAGTTCATGGGTGTCGCCCTGAGCATGTGCTTGAGAGGTTGCAGGACTGCATGATAAAGTATGCTTTACCTTAGGGACAGAAATTAATTGCATGCATATGTAGACAACCATGAGTTGCTCTGTGAATTACTTCCAAGATGGTTCAGGCAGTCTTGCAAGAATCAAAGGTGTGATCAGAATCATAGAATGGTTTGGATTGGAAGGGACCTCTGGAGGTCATCTAATCCAAGCCCCCCTGCACTGTGCAGGGACATCCCCAACTACATCAGCTTGCCCAGAGCCCTGGTAAGCCTCACCTTGAATGCCTCCAGGGATGGGAACTCAACCACCTCCCTGGGCAACCTGTGCCAGTGTTCCACCACCCTCGTGGGGAGGAACTTCTAATCTCCAGTTTAAATCTACTCTTCTCCAATTTAAAACCATTGCCCCTTGTCTTTTCACTCCAGGCCTTTGCAAACAGGTCCTCTCCAGCCTTCTTGTAAGTTCCTTTTAGGTACTGGAAAGTCACTATTGGGTGTCCCCGAAGTCATCTTTGATGCAGCCCAGGATGCAGGCTACCCTCAAACACTCACAACCAGCTGCAGAGGGGTAGTAAGTAGGCAGAAAGATGAATACAGCAGAGCCTGTGACTGCCAATGCATGCAGCTGATCTGTCTTCTGGACTCACTTGTGCCATTGGAGGAGGTTATTACTCCCACGAAGTCACTGAGATCACTTGTTTACATGGTTTTCCTGAGCCAGCTGGTGTAGCTACAGTGAAGAGAGAGGACCTGAGCTGTGCTGGTGGGGTGACCTGCTCTCCCTAGGAGGATCTGCTGAGGCTGGGCTTGAGAGTGCTGGCCCCAAGCCAGGGATGTGAGAGGGCAATGGTGCAGGAGGATGAGGGGTGCCCCTGCTGCTCTCACCATAAACACCAGGAGAGATAGTGCAGCATTTGCTCAGGCAGGGATGATTTGAGAGAGAGAATCTCAAGGCAGCTATGCAGCAATAGCTCACAGGGAATGGACATGCTCTTCATCTCACAGAAATAGACTTTTCGAAGAGGAGGAGAATTGTCCTGTAGTGTAGCAACTACAGTGCTGAACTGCTGAATCCTGAGCAGTAAAAATGCCTTTCAAAGTTAGTAGTGTATGGAAGGTGTAACTGTGAGCTTCCACAGTCAAGAAAATTAATTTTGAGAAGATGAGTATTTTTAATGTTTCTTTAATCATGGAAGCGAGGACAAAGAAGAAAACTGTTTTTCACCTGACTGTTGCAGGTGAAAAAGATAGACCATGTAATTTGTTCAGATAAACATTACTATAGATACATTGTAATTTGAAAGAGAAAGAATTGACAAAAACAAAACCTCCTCGTGTTTTTAAACCAGAGCTTAAAATGCTTTGGGAAAGGTGAGTCTTGGTATACAAGAGCAAAACAGTGTTGTGTTAGTGGGAGCTTGTCTGGAGGAAGAAGCAGGGAAGTATTGGAATGTAAAATCTATGAAGAACTGTGTTTTAACTCATTGTTTTGCACTCAGTCCTAACTGCACATTTCCAGTCTGAAAAAAAACCAGTCTGATAGCTCATCAGCAGAAGTTGGAGAGAGTTATTGATTTCCAAACATTCTTGGAAGAAATAACTTTTTCCAAATACCTATGATAGTCCAAATAAAAATATTCTGGACAGAGCAAGCATGCACTGATTTGATTTTTAAAAAGCATCATTTTTTCATTATTCCAGTTTTGGAAATCATTGTATTTTTGCTAGTAAGTCTCTCTATACCAGGATAGTGTCATTGATTGGACATGTTAAGCTAGAGGAGTTCATTGCAAACCTATTTATTGCCTTGGGAAGAAACTGCCTTGTAACTTTGGGGGATTTTTTGCTTCTCCTGCAGTCTCCCAGGCTCTGGGACACAGTTCTGTTCAAACAACAGACCCATTCATTTAACTGGAAAGGTGCTTGCAGTGAAATGTATGGCACCATTATCATTAGGGTCAGGTCCATCAACAGGGTGTCATTATCACATTTAATTTAATTAGTATGGGAGCTCTCTTAAAAGAATGCTTCATAGAGGGGGATGTTGTACATGTGTTCTGGACTTCTGACAAACAAACCAATAGGCTAATGCACAGTGAAGAAATTATAGGTGGCTGCTGAAGTGGAAGGCAAGGTGAAGCAACACCTGCTTTTATGTCAGGGGAACGAGCTAGCAAGAGAGTGGCAGAGAGGAGCTCATAAAGCAGCTGCTTATCATGAATGTATTATGGCATGATATTACCTTTTGGGGTGTGCTCTGGAGAACTTCAGGAGGATAGGTAGGCCAGGTGGTCACATGCAGCTCTGAGATTTGGGCACCTTTTCTCCTAAACCACTTGCCCTGCTGCGCTTCTCAGGATGGGAAGGCAGCAGCTGTTCCTGAATCCCTGCAGTACGTGCTAAGGAGTCACCTGCACTGTTGACTCTTACTGGCTTTTAGTAGCCTAAACAACTCATTTATACAGCTGTGAAAAACAGAAAAGGAGCTTTTTCAGCAGATTGGCTTTCCTGGCTTATCATTACAGCCTCCTTCCTCCCCACTCTGCTACTGAGATCATGTCTCAGAGCTCTGTGAGGCTTTACTGCTGTGCTGCACCCACAGCTGCTTGTGACACACTGCAAACACACACAGATGAGCTGTCTAATGAGCAATTAAAAAGATAGCTGAAGAATAGAAGTTAATTGTTTTGCTTACCCAGCTCAATAGGCATGCATCCCCTTTCACCCAACAGCCTCCTCTCTTACTGGGAGACAATAGCAGAGCTTTTGGATTTTTCCTTGCCTTTTTCCAAACGCCACATTTGAATGCCAGTCTCATCCACTCTGGGTTAGGCACAGGCACTCATAATGCTCAAAACAAAGAGAGCAGCTCTCTTTTTTAGCTTGCTTTTCAAAGGAGAGGAAGGTGGTATGGTCATGCTCTGGGTGAGTAAGAATTTGAATGTCTGTTTGGCTTTTCCTCCCTTTTCCTCCATAATAATCTATGGATTGGGTTTCACAGAGCAGTTGGGGTGTTTAACTGTCTGCTACTTGCAAGGGACTGAGTAGATGGAGAGGCTGGGTCTGAGCTCAACCCTAATTAGGCTCTAGGGAGTGAATTGACCATGGGAAGAAGCAGGGAGAAAGATTACAAGTGTCACAAGAGTGGGGAAAAGCTTCAGCTGGAGTTTATATGAGAATGGGCTTTAGGAACCCTGGCTTTGTTAATTTGGCAGCTAAATGAACTAAACTGACTTCTCTTTGGGTGCTTACAGTCCACCCAAGTACCATTTTTCCACCTTTTCCTTATAGTAGTCTGAATTGTCTTTTACTTTTTCCTCCCTCCTTTTTCAATCAGAGATCAGATTCTTTCTTAAAAAAAAAATATAAAAACAACATGAGTAAGAGAGACACAGTAAAAATGTAATCAGACATCTCTGACATTGAAAGGTAATGAAATGAAAAATTTCCCTGCAGGTCTCCTCAATTTTGGGTCCCACTCCTATTTGCTCCTTCCCTCTTTCTGTTGAATATAAATATTTAAACATCTTCCAAAGCGGCTTGAAATCACTTCAAAAGTATGAAAAGATTACGATCTTCCTTTCTTCCAACAGAGGCAGTTTTGTAATTTGTATTTGATCCTGGGGCTCAAATCCAGTCTAGCAGGACTGTGGTGGCCAGCTGCTGCTGCTGGCTTCTTGTGGTGGGATCCAGCCCTTTGTGCTCACTTCAGCTGCACACCTGGGTGGGAGGGGACAGTAGCCCCAGAAGTGACATCTGAGCCTGTTAGCTAGGATATGGTGATGGTTTTCTGAAAGAAGTGAGCTCAAAGTCAACTGAAGCTAGAGGAAAAGTAATTAAAATGAATCTGTATCCATTAAAGATGATTATGATGATGATTAATATTTTAGTGCATTTCACATCCCCCAGATGGTGGAAGATAAATTGTCAGCTTTCACACCAGCGGGAGGGCCAGGATTCACTGGATTTAAGAGCAAAGCTGTAAGCAAGCACTGGGCACAGCTCATGTCTGAGTGACTGTAATGGTCAGTATTTCAGAATACTTCTGTTTGAGATTGCAAGAAGCTGGGAGAAAAACTTGGGGCATTAGGACGAGCTATTGCTAGAATAAAAGTCCAACAAGAAGCAGAAGGGACATCAGAAACACTTGGAACTAATTGCATTAAACTTTTAAGACTGATGGGGAAATGTATCAGGAGGAGCTGAAGTCTTTCTTCATAATTTTGATCTACAAGAGGGAACATTTTTACTTTGTCATCCTTGTAGCTGGCTAAACTCACAGCTCCTAAGACAATTCTTTTTTACTCTTGTGTTTTACAGATCATAAGCTCATGGAAATCGAGCTGTCAAAGCAGGTATTGAACAAGAGAACAGTTCCTTGGGTAAACTGGACTTGAACCTTTGGCATAGCCAAAATAGGTACAGCTGAAGTGTTTGTGATACTAAGCCCCTGATGAGGCAGAGGTGCTCTACAGAAGAATGACAAATATCTGGGGAACTCTGACAGTTTCTGAAAGAGTCTGTGGCTAAGCTACCTTCACCACAGGTAAACAGCAACACTTCTGTGAGCTTAGCATGGATTTACATTATTGAAACTGATCCTGAATTATTAAACTTAAATTATTTGTCCAGAGCTCCTATGTCCACTGCAATTAGGCAGAGCTAGGCTAAACTAACTTGAAAATGAAGGTGCCTGCTGTTTCTGAAATTATTTTAAACACAACATGAACAGGTCTCAGTATTTGGTTTCTTTAAATTAAATTTAGTGCCTTAGGAATCATGGATGAACATGCAGTCAAAATGTCAGTGGAATAAATAGTAAGTATATGTTTTTAAGCTTGCATCTGGAGTAGGCATTTTGTCCATTGTACACTAGACTGCAAGCCATGGAGTTTATAGGGGTTAAATTAGATGTGAGATGACATCTTGTTTCTTAATTTCAAAAGAAGCACATTGAATGTGGTGAGGTGTCCTGGCTTAAGTTGGAACAGAACTAAGTCTGTTTAGTGATTTTACTTTTCAACTAAAGCTCCTCTAAGTCACTGCTAGATGTTGTATGCTATATTGGGGTGGGAAGTAAAAGGCTGCACCTGCAGAGAGGAGCAGAGTGTTCAAGTGACCCTAAACTGACCAACAGGGTATCCCATTCCATTCCATATACATCATATTCAGTGTAAATTGAGGGTCAAGTGCTCACTACAGTCAAGTCACATGCCAAACTTGAGTCTTGGGGTCTCTTACCTAAAGCCTAAGACCCAAGCAAGGCAGGTGCATGCTTAAGCTATTTAACATGTAATCAACAGCAAATACATCAAAGAAGAAGTTTAGGCCTCCACATTTCCTCCTGGTTAAGCATGTGAGCCATCTGGGGTGGTGGACTTGTCACTCTCCTTGTGAGGATCAGAAGCCCAGCTCTGCTGTTGCAGGACTATTCCTTTGATCTCAATCCAAGAGTTCCTGAATCCAGTTTCAGGATCCAGCTCCTGTGTCTGATTCCTGTCTGCTGCTAAGTCCTTCTGCCACAGCAGCAGTGGCAACAGTGATGTAGTTGCCATCAAGGTAGGCTTGGATTTGGTATTGGTTTTGTATATATTTCATGTTGTTATTATTTTCATTATAGTTTTAGTTTTCCTTTCCTATCCACAAGTCTCTCTCTCTTTCTCTGTTAGTTCCGTTTTCCTTCCTGGAGTTGGGGGAAAGGGAGTAACAGAGAGTGTCTGTCACTGGATTAGTGGTTGGTCCAGCCCTAACCCTTGGCATGAGGAGAAATAGTTTGTTTCAAAACTGTGTAAAATAGTATCACAAAGTTTAAAGACACTATCTTCGCCTATTCCTGTTGAGGTTCACAGATGTGCTGATTTCCTAGAAGACCGCACCTGAACTGCTACTTGGTTTTGCTGTTCTGGGAAGGAGAACCAACCCGTGTGTTAGCTCTCAGTCCCTCCTGCAAACATACCTCTGGCTGGAGAGCAGCTCTGTGGGTGTGTTTGTGTGCATCTGTGTGTTGTGTAAACAGATTAGAGGGGTACGGTGGGTCTTGTCAGGAGGTCCTTGATCCAACAGTGCTCCCTTAGGGAAAGTGACCATTTCTTCTCTTTATACATAGTTGTCTGTTGATACAAAATATGATCGTTGTAAATGAGATCACTGTTTTTCAGCTCTGCTGCCATCATAGCTATGACACAGTGCAAGGCTTCTCCCTATGCTTAGAAATGTAAATAACTTTGAAGGGTTGTAATTTATGCTTAATGCTGATTTTTCTCTCTATTTCTGTGCAGGTTAAAGGCTCCTCTGGCTTTTCTTACTATTCAAAAAAGAATATGTATTGCTGGATCAGCTGGACTGAGCTGGCATTCATCTGGACCGAACTGCATTAAAGCAATTTTTTTCTTCTCATTACCTGAACTCATTCATTCACAGCTTGGTACTGAATGCACATTCCTGGGGTCATCTTCCTTTCAGCTCTCTGAGGTAAGGAGGGAGGAGGTTTAGATTTTTGACTCATCATTAGATTTACCATTTTGCAAAGTCAGAAATAAAATTCAAGAGAGAGTAAATGGCTAAACCTAAAGCCACATGTAAAGATAAAGTGAAGAAATAAATCCCTTTATTTGAGGGGAGAATTAACAGCAAATTTTCCTTTCCGCTATGCAGAATGTCATGCTTCCTACCTCTCTCCTTTTTGCTTTTAAAGGAGAAAACTTTTGTCTCCACAGTCTGATAGGAGGGGTTCCTCAAATGTGTTTACACTGAAGTGCTCAGTTGCTACACCAGTTAGTCTTATAGGAACAGCAAGTGCTGCATTGACCAAAATTATGCAAACTGTATGTGGCATCCACAGCTTCATTGCCAGTGAGCTAACAAAATAGCTAAGTTAAATCCACAGTATGTCCATTTGACAAATGCAGAAAAGTCAAACCATTTAATAATAAATCAGAGCCTTGCACATGTTGGGGAGTGGGTCTTAAATGATAATCAATTTCTATAACTAATTCAATCAAGGAAATGTACATGCCCTAAGGGAAAATGTGTTAGCAAATTAATTCATTGTGATGAAGTAACCTTCCTTAGGAAAAGAAAAATGAAAAGGAGCAGGATGTTGTTCCTTATGCATGTGGGATCTTTCCTGTGTTTGTATTTGGGGTTGTAGAATGCATGCAGGTTGTGCAGAAAAGTATCCATGCCAGCAGTGTGCAAAGTGGCTGGTCACACAGCACTGCTGAGAGGCTCAACCTCCAGGCAAAAATACACAGTGCAGGCTGGGGCAGTGCTAGCTCTTAGGCAGAGAAAACCCTGTGCTGTGAGGTAGGTGGGCATTCTTATGGTATGGTCAAAGTGATTGCAGTCATACTAGTGTAGGATGGGCTTTTGTGCCATCTTGGTGTAGACATCACTCTTTCAGTGGAGAATGGAGGTAATGCACAGAGGTGATGGCATCTCATAGGCACAGTGGCACTTGGTTCCTGGCTCCTTAGGGTCTTCACTTGATGTCAACTGCTTATCCCTCCTTTGTGGTCATAGCAAAAGAGCAGAAGATAGCAATTTAATGCTGATTGTTGTCATGGCTTCTGCAGTGTTCTTTGCAATGTTCTTGATGCCATGTAGGAGACCTGACTGCCCTTGGTAGCTTGAGATTCAGGTGATCTCTACCCCCTTTTGGAGCTAACAGCAGCCTGGCACGCTGTTGATCAAGATCTTTTCTTGATTTGATGATACTTGGCACAATGACACTATCTACCTGAAAATAGTGTCATTGTGCCTGAAAATACTCACCAGAAGATTGGTCCAGCAGAAAGCATTTCAACCCCAACAGGTCACTGTACTCTCTCTGACCTAAGTATTAGTCTCACCTGCTTTACAAATAACTCTATTCCCCATCACCCTGAGGAAAGTTAAGGCAACCTGTAAAAAGAAGTGAGCAATCAAAGCACCCATTCTTTGCTGTAAAGTGAGCAAAAATATCCTCTCTAAAGCTGCCTCTGCCCTGAGGAGCTTGACAGTAACTGTTCTCTTATGTACAACTTTGTCCTATTTCTATCATGGTATCAGTGAGGATATCAGGCTCCTCATCCCCTGCCATTGGTGTGTTTTGCTGTGGAGAACAAAGCAACAGGACTCCTTTTGGTTTTGTATCAACAGTGCTCTTGCCGTAAACAGCAGCAGTAAACTAACAGGTTTTAATTGACTAGTGCTGGGTTTTCATGGCAGACCCTCTAGGGCACACTAGCTCTGCTCTTGATGGCAGCCTTGTGTGCCATTGATTTTAAGTGTAAGACGATGGTCCAGCATACAGAGTATTGGAACAGCATTGACAGAGTTAATGTGCAGTCTGGTTGGGTTTTGTCTCTTGCAATCGAAGAATAAAATCATCATGAGGCCATGGATGCATATGGGGGAGGAGGGGAGAGAAATCCATACTATTTGAGCCAACTGGAGACTGTCAAATAAATATATGGGCTTCAGGTTCCAATTAGGAAGTTCTAGGCTGATAAAATCACTTGATACTTCAAATATCATAAGCAAGGTAGAATTTTCCTCTTCTCTGTGCTTGTACAAATCTGGAGTATCTCCTGTGGCTGGGAAGGATTTACCTTTGTGTTACAAAGCATCTCCAGGGAAGAAATGAAAGAATGAGGCAAACCCTGCTGTTCTGGAGTGCTGGGAGTGCTGCAGAGTGACAGAATCGATGCCAGACTCTTTTCATCTGACTTTGTCACTGGATGCTGTGGGACCTGGGACTTGTCTGTGCCAGATTTCATGTGCTGACCAGCCTTTAGCATTTTGGCAGTGGTTTAGCTGGCTCTGCTCTAGCAGTGCCTTGAGAGTTTGGGGTGGATTTTTTTGTGCATCTTATGCTTGCTTCAGGTAGCCTAAAGCCACTACTCTGATCTCTGTTCCATCTTCTCTGCTCTGCCCTGTGTTAGGGTGCAGCTGAGAAGCCCTGTGAGTTTCCTGCTAGGTAATTGTGCTGCTTCACATCTCTGTTCAAAGGCTTGACCTTCTCCCCATGCTTTGAGGAGGTTGTACCTGCATCCCCTGGCAGTGACAAGAGCACAGCAGACTGGACCCCTGGCAGTACAGACCTCCTCATGCATTTTGAGAGAAAGGCAAGTGAGAAGTGAAGTAGGGAAAAGGGAACTAATGAAGAAAATAGTCACCCTGAGACAAACGTGATATGATTATCTTACATAAAGGGACTAAGGTAATAGAAGCAGGAGCAAAGTAAGATGTTTTTAATATGCTGCACAAACCCATTAATAAGATTAAAATGTTGTTTGTGTAACATTCTGTGCCCTACACAGCACTCAAGGTCTATAAATCTATCTGATATATGTAAAATTTGTGGGTCAGGATAAGCAGGGAATGTGGCATCAAACAGAAGAAAGCCACTGCCAGTACAATCAGTGGTTAAGTAGTATTGAAATAAACATGCAAAGGCTGTTGGAAACCACAGCTTGGCAATGTTTGCACAGTGGGCCTTTTCTGGAGACACTCAGATATAAAATAGAATGTTTCCTTATCAAAACCTCATAGCTGAGCAGCTTTGATAGTATGGATTGCAAGTTATTGTCTGGCTTTTAAGCTGGCTTCTTGTTGTTAGTTATGGAAGACCCTGAGTTGGAGGATAATTAAATGAAAGGACCATTTCAAGGAATTATCTGGATAATTAGTTTTGATAAAGATTACTTTGGTTTAGAGCACTGAAATAATAGAAATCACTGAGTTGAGACAAGAAATTATATGGGATGTCTTTCATGTGAACATATTTATTATCTGTTTTAATTAGCAAACCAAGTCATAAATATGTAATGTAAAGTACTTGTCTGGGGTTTCTTTTTGTTAAATGACTTAATTTCTGAACGTCCATTATGCTGCTGTTTATATATGCAATTTTTATGGCTACATCAGTGGCAGGATTTTACAAAAGGACAGTTGGTTTTTTTTTGTCTGTTGAGTTCTGCATTTTCTACAGTTTTTTGTATATTTGACCGAATTCTAGTGGCTAGAGCCCTTAGACTACTGAAGTACACAAATTGCTACAAACAATAGTAATTCTGTGATTGTGACTCATAAAAGGAAGAAAAGCCTGACTGAGGTTGAAATGCTTTGCTTGACTCTCCTTTACACCTATCCCTGGACATGTGCAGAAGGTGGGAACACAAGTTGTTCTTTGGCATCAAAAGGTTTCAGAACAGGAATCTCTGCAGACCTTCCATGACCAGGAATAACCAGAGAGATTATTCATTCATGGTAGCACCATGAATGTCCATGAAATGATCTTGTAATATCACCTAACCTCCAAAACTCAGTTGTTCTGAGTGAAAAAACACAGTTTGGGTTTTTTGGTTGTTGTTGGTGGTGGGTTTTTTTGTTGCTTTTCTTTTAGAGCTCCTGTCTGATTATCCCCATGGCTGCCTCCTAGCTAGAGTGGTCTCATTTTTCCTCTTCCAAAAGATCTGTGGTTTTGTAGATATCTCTTAAAGATCCTCCTCTTTTGTTGTAAGAAGATGATTAGCATTTAAGGGTCCTGGTTTGTTTCCAAGCCCATGCAGCTGTCTGTAAAACATTTATGTACATTTTAGTGTGGATATCCATGAGTAGAAGTGTCCATGATGCCATCACTACATTTGGTTAGTGAAAAAACACCCTCACTTTAGTACTGCAAGGCTCTTCATTAATGTAGCATTTGTCCTCACTCACTTTCAATGTTACCCTAATTGTTGGAAAATCTGAACTAGTCTGGGAAAGCCAAAGAGCCTTGTTGTCCTCTCCAGGGCTTTTCAACCTGGCCTTGTCCTGGTGCTAATGTAACTGCAGTTTATGCACTGAGAGTATCTCCCTCCTGACTGGTAGGGGCACGAGGAGCTGACTCCATCTGATCCCCTCTAATATAGACAACCTCAGATCTCCAGGTTCCTTCAGTCCCATAAATAAAGGTTTCTCTTTCTTGTGTACTAGCTGTAACACACTGGAGAATGATTTTTTGATAGCTTAATTTGCTTTTCTTTTTTATGATAGTATTTAAAGGAAACAACCAGCAGTTGACAAGTGCTATATAGCGTTAAAGCTCCCTTAAATGCAGGGTCCTGCCACTGGCCTGTTGAGATTCATTTGTTGTGCCATGTCAGTGGCAATAAAGAAACCATTCTAAATAATTATTAGGACTTTCATCAGCTGTGGATCTAAGTATAATTCTAAGCCACAAATTCAAACAAGGCTTTCTGATACTTTGAGATCATCAAGCAGGCCAGAAGGAGGTCGCAAATATGGCTCAGATAATTTCAGCAGAGCTGTGTACCTTCTGCTGTCTCCTGTCGAACTGTGCTTGCCTTGGCTGAAGGTTGTGGAGCTCACCCCCATGCACTGGGCCCCCCAGCAGCACATGGGGGGCACTGTCCAAGCCTTTCCAGGGAGTCTCCTCCCCTGGACAGGCAGTCAGAGGTAAGCTCCTCTGCTAACTGCAGATATTTAACACCTTCTCTGGCATTCCCTCTTGAGAATGACAACATGCTGTAGGTGCAGTCATTGGTTTAGTAGTTGGATTGCTTTTTGCTGTGTAAGGGAGGAGTCCTGAGGATGCTCAGCTCTGGCTGTAGGATCTGAATTGGGTGTGCTGGGGTGCTCCAGGCACTGGGGAATAAAGCAGGGAGAGAGACTCCCTTTTTTGGATGTATGCTTGCAGCCTAGATTGATTTCAAAGCAGTTGTTATCTTCTGGCATTTAAAGGTCACTTTGGATTCAGCTGTAGCTGCTGGAGGTTGCTGCCCTGGTGGGGCTCAGGAAGAGATGCAAACCTCAAATGAGACAGTAGTCCATCAGGTCTTATCTGCTTTTAAAACTAGGCTATCATTTTTATTAGGAATATTGTATCTTTTCCAGTTTAATATCTTTCTCTCTCTTCTCTCACCACCTTTCCTCACTGGAGGAGAAAGGAGAAAGCATTAATACACCTCCAGTAACAGTGATCAGCATTTTGGTTGATATAACTAACTCTTTTGTGCAGCTTTACAGCTGTCATAAGACAG
This sequence comes from Bucco capensis, assembly GCA_013396975.1. NCBI lineage: Eukaryota > Metazoa > Chordata > Aves > Piciformes > Bucconidae > Bucco > Bucco capensis. The sequence goes on from VWZO01002325.1 coordinate 193,872, forward strand.
CAATGAAACTTGCCTATTGAGTGTGAAATGGGACTTCATTAGAAGAGAGACACTTATCAATTGATTTAATTTGCCTTTGGATTTAATTTTAAATCAGATACAAAGCTACCCATAAATTTGAAATTCCCTTTGACTTAGGAATTGATGTCTGACACTTTGATTTTGCCTGGACTGCTATTGAATGAAAACTTGCTGAGCTGTGTTTACATGAATTGGGTAACTTTTGAAAAGTAAAGCTCAGCTTTTGTCTTTTGTATTTATAAGATCTGATTCCTTGCATTCTTTTTTCAGCTTTTTGAGCAGTTAAGATATACATGTACCCTGCTATGTATCTGAAAACTATCCAGAGTTTGAGATCCTGCTAAATTTTCATGTAGGCTTTTTGCTGTTTGCAAGACTTTCTTAGAAGCAACCAGACATATCCCATTTCCCCATTATTTTTTAATATATATTATCTCAGAATCCCCAGATATATTTCTTTGCTTTGGAGAGGTCATTATCATCCCATTTAAAAATGTTTGAACTTAAGATTCTCCCAGATTTCCAGAAGAAAGCATGCTCAGCTGTGACCCTTGGACTGGTGAACATTAGTGCAGCCAGAGCATTGACAAAGAGAAGACAATTTTGTAAGCTTATTTTCTTTTATGTCTTACTCTTAAGTTTAATAACATTGTTCCTAATAAATGTTGAGTGACAGAATATGGACTGCTATGAAACACATGTTTAAGAGGAGGGGAAAACTGATACAAAGCAAAATCAAGCTAAAATAGAAGTTGCTTCAGGCTATTTCTTGGAATGCTGTTTGGTGCTTGTGAATTCTGACTTTTCTCCTGACTGCAATGTGATGCCCTTCTGTAGTGTGACAGCTTCAGCTTTCTGCCTGAATGATCTCATCACACATATGCACAAAGAGCCAAAAAGTGAAAAGAAGAACTCTCTCATATTGCTTATCTGCCCATCTCCTCGGTGAGGAGAAACTCATCATGTCTGTGCAGTGCTTCAGACATAAAAATGCTATATAAATGCTTAGCATTATTATGACAGAGAGAAGGCCAAGAATGGGATATGATTGCTATCTGTAAATACACTTGGGAGGTAAGCTCTACAAAGGAAAAGAGATATTTAAGGCAGAGTACAATGCTGGTGCAAGAGCAAATGGATGTAAGAGGGCCATGGATAAATAGAGGCAGGAAATGGGAAAAAGGTTTCTCTTAGCACAATTCAGCAGCCTTCAAGACAGAGTTGCAAGGTCAACATTTTTCTTGGTTTTAAGAGGGTGTTTCAGATGTTAGAATCATATACTGTGATGGCTTGCCCAGAAGGAGGCTGAAAATTTGGGAAATTATTTCTGTTGCTCACCTGACCAGTGAAATCTTTGGCTACAACTTGATATCCTTCAGAAGATCTCACTCCTACTGGAACGGTCACAGCCTGAACTTTTTCTCCTTCTGAGAGAAAACAATGAAACAGAGCATGAACTCGTTTTGTTTCCTCAAGGAAAACCCGTTCATCCTTGCTTTAACTGACTCCTTATATCCAAGGATAACATCTCTTTGCATCACCTTATCTATAAATATCTTGGAAAAGCAATGTGTCGATTGCTAGAGGTGGGGTATGGAAAAATTATGGAAGTATAGTTTACATAGCAGTGCAGTGTATTGCTAGAGCACTCATTTCTGTCATCCTAAACTCTTTGCTTGTGTAGGCAGGGAAACAGGGGAGGAAAGCTATGCAAAGGTAGATCCAGTTTGGCTAAATACTTATTCAAGTGAAAGGAGTTGCTCTTCCTCCAAGTGCAAAGAGGGAGGATGCTATTTGCTGTGTGAACCAGCTCAGGTGGCTTGGATTTTTGCCCCATAGCAGTCAGCTATATTCCAGTTGGCTGACTGGAGTTACCCAGTGCAAGTAGCAGAGTGGAGGGCTCTTTCTTTCATCACTGGAAGGAAAAGCTTCTCCAGAAGTAGTTCACAGCAGAAATACAACCCCAGCTTCCACTGCTGTAAAAATATCCCTGTGGGACTACCTAGCCAGGCTGGGAATATAATAAAGCAAGGACAAAAAGCCTCAGAATTTGCCATTTGGAAATCTACAACTTCTTTGATGAAATCCAGCTGGAAAAAAAATCCAGTATGAAGAAGTCTGTATTGTCTATCATTAGGAAGAATCTTGAACACTAAAGATGGGAGTCATCTGCTACAAACTCCACAGGTAAGCACCATTCTGGGCTATTTCATTGGAGTTGTGTGGTGCATAATATTTGTGGTGAAAGGAACCAGAATTGCTATTTGTGGAAACATAAACTTACTGATAACTGCACTCACTCTATGCTATTAATTAGAGGCTAAACAATGATATTGCAGTTGCCATTGACAACTGAGTCTACAACCTTGGTTTTTTGGATACTAGCATTAGGAAACAGAAGTCTGTTCCCCATTTGCTGTGATATAGCAGAGGTAGAAGGACTCTGAGGCTTGCAACTCAAAAAAAAAAAAAGGTAATGTGCAAAGAGCTGTGTGTTCAAGCTAGCCTTTGAATTGATATTCATGTAATAAGAAGGCCCTGGTGGGTAATTTGCCTCCAAAAGGCAGGCAGTGCTGTCATCTTGCACCAGAGAGAGATCGAAATGGCACTGCACTAATCCATGGTGGCTGTAGGCTACAGCTCAGAGACTGGTTTTGAGATGAAAGCAATTCTAGGATTCCAGTTCAAGGGTGATGAATTTCAACTGTTCTTGTGAGGCTTAGGCTATAACTCAAAGGAAATATTTCTGGCTGCCATCCTCATTTTTTTGACCATGAAAATGTCAGGCTATGTTTGTTTCTGGAGTAATAAACCCAGCTTGGTGCTTTGTGTTGCTAATGTGGTGCAAAGCAGCTGCAACGCTCAGTGGCTTTGGGCTGATGCTTCCTGATGGGAAAGGAGCTACCTGTGGGAGGCCTGAGCCCTCACATAACATTTAAAAATGGATAGCAGGTGTCTGTTAGCTACAGCCTGCTCTTCTGTGTTCCAGCATTTTCCTAAAGGAAGCAGTTGCTAAAGGGTATTTTAGAGTAACATGTGTGGGTTAAGGAAAGATAGTTTTTTTGGTAATATATGAGGACCTTCATGGTGTGGGATTGGAAAATCATTGAATTGTGTAATCCTAAATGAGTTTGATCTCTGTCAAACAGAGCCATCTCCTGTGAACTTGTTAAATTCTGCAAAACAAATGGTGCTCTATTAGTTGTCATATCCCACCCTGATGCTGAAAACTCAACCATTTTCATTTATGGCCCTTCTACTTCACGTGGTTTTTGTCAGATTTCAAATTACAGCTGAGTTCCTGCTGCCTGCATCAATAACAGTGATGATTTCTGTGGAACAATACTTTCCAGATCTGTTAAACCTCCCTGAAGTACATTTGCTGAAACTCTTTTCTATGTTTGTATAACCAGTTGGATCATTAAAGACAAGAGAGATGGGGAAAGCCCCACTCTTTCTGCATCTAGAGTTGTAGTGTTACTTTGACTGGGAAGCACTTGAGCGCTGTCTCAACTGGGCAATCTCCTCTCTGTGCATCATAAACAGTCCTTGGCTAAAATATCTCTCCGACTGATTTCATGTCCATGAATAAGGCAGACCATCAGTCAGCTGAGAAAGACCCCAATAAATTGGACAAAAGTAATGAAATGTGTCTATATTAGTATACAGGAGCCTGGAGAGACTAGCACTCAGCTCCCCATTTATTTTTGTGCAGTATCGAGTACAAATTAAACTGTGGTGTATTTCTGGATGTGGAATCCTCTGGATAGTAAGGATTATTAGCTTTGGAGGATATGCCTACATAAAGTGGCAGCCTGTGAAGCACACTTTGCTGATGTTCATTAAACTGAAATGCCTGTACCCCCAGTCCCTGGCAGGATAGCAACAGTCCCACTGGAGTCCCTGCTGCCACATCTTCACACTTCCTCTGACTTACACTAGGTAGATTAACTCTACCACCAGACATGTTCATAGCCTGTGCCTCAAGTCTGCTTTTGCCAGCTGCATGGAGATGCTGTGAATGTAAAACAGGAGGAAACTTCTTACCAGAAGCAGATGCATGTCCACCCCTACTGATGTGCTCATAGACTCTCCTTTCTGGCAGGTTTTTGGGTTTGTGTCCCAAGGTGGGTGATGACAACAGGACACAGCCATCAGCTGGCCCCGCTGCCCCTCCTTGGCACTGCCCATGCAAGGAGTGCTCACTGCAAAGAGAAAGGGGTGGCCTTTCCTGAGTGTCAAGGCTTAGATTTTGTTGGTTAAATAAAACCCTAGCTCCAGGGAATAAGCTTCTTTTCTGCAGAAATTTGTATAACTGTTCTTTTTAAGTGACAAATTTGGATTACTGATTATCTTAAAGGTAACATATAGGACTGGAAAGTCAATTTCATAGTGAATTGAGTGCCATCCCTGGCTACTACAAGCACTGTATCTCATGATCTCTTTCACTGTAAGACTGCATGGGTTATCCCTCTCACTGAGAAGAAAAATAATTTTTTTTTATAAACTATATACCCATATGTGCACACATGAGAAAACCTAGAAATGTACTTATTCAAACAGGATTTTTGAGTGACTTTGGTTGAGGTTATTTATAAAGGCAGCTATTTATTTGATCGAAATCCTCATTAACTTATTATAAGCCCTCCCTCATAGGAAGACCCTCACCTTATAAACTCTATTGGCTTTGTGGGTTTTGGGTAGTGTGGAATGATTGCAAGGACAGAGAAATTACGTTCTTTTTCATTTCCTTTCAATTTGATTTTACCTGAGGGGGAATCTACCATTATGTGGCCAAGTAAGAAAGATACAGCTGTACCATGCAAGCCCTTTTCAAGATAACAAGATATTTTGTGTCTTACTTTTGTGTGACCTCACTCCTGGCCTTGTCTAGTTTGTCCTTTAAAAACATCTGCAGAGGGCTGACACAGTGTCTCTTGTGAGACAGCCCACCAGAAAGCCCTCCAGAGGTTTCAGCTTTGCATTGTTTCTGAACAAGGAGGTGCAGGGAGGGAAACTGGGAGAGACTGGACATGCTGATGCAATTAGATGACAAGATTGTAGGGTTAGGGATTACATTTGTCATTAAAAAGTAGTTCACAAGTATTTGATCTTGGGAGCCTTTAAGGAGAAGGAAAACCAGGCTGAACTAAGCAAGCAGGGAAAAGGATGCCTTTGAAGCTGCAGCTCAGAATAAGTGTATAAACAAAACGAGAATGAGAATTCTAATAGACCTAGATAAATAAGATTTAGATCCAATTTAAATAAGCCCAAACCATTAAATACCAGCTAAGATGTTCCCAGTGTTAAGGAGCAGAGGAAATGTACTAAAATGAGCAAAATGCTAAGGGACGTTATAGCACTCTGAGATGGAACAAGTCAACATCTGCTTTTTCAAGAAGAAGGTGGCTTTCAGTGGAACATCCTGCTGAGATGTATCCTCCTCCCTAGATGGGATCTTGCAACAGCCATTCAGCCTGCTGCAGGCTTCACTGGCAGCCTAACGTGCTGAGAGAGCTGAGGCAGGAGACAACACACTCTTGTACAGAAGACAATAGTCATGAATATTTGTGTTTTTAAAGTCAATTATCTCATGAGCCTCCAGTATGGAAGAGTTGCAAAGAGAATCAGAAAAGAGTACTGTTTCCAGCTCAGCTGAATCCTACCTTTGTTATCAGAAAACACACAAGAAAGTGGCCCTGCTCTGTCATGCAAGTGGTGACCTAGAACTGAATTTCTCTCTGTCCTTTATTCAGTGCCCAGACTAACACAGCCTATAAAGTACCAAACACTTTAAATTCAGGTAATCATATTTGTGGGTTACATACAGTATTTCTCTTTGAATTAAGTATTTATTAAGGCACTTTCTTCACCCTTGTGTAGTTACAAAATGTCCCCAACATCTTTAAAACAAAGTAAGCAGGAGACCTTGTAATTTGAGATCAAAACATGTAAAAATGAGATTAATATTTTACAAAACCAACTCCAAACCCTCCAGTTCACTATACTGTAAATTGCAGTATTTGACACAATTACTTCAGTGCTGTATTAAAATGATGAAAGGCTTAGAAGATTAGAACATAGTGATTGATATGGAATTCAGTTTGTCTGCCTTAGAAGATGTGATGAAATGAAGATTTTTATGTGTACAACCTACGATTTTGCTTTGAAATTGGAGGCTCTCCTAGGAATATCAGGGTTAGCAACAGACTGGTTTGAACACAGCATTCTTAATTTACCTATTGGTCTAGTTGTCTTCTATGTCTATGTTGAATTAGACTGTAAAAAGTGCTGTGTATGTGTAAGTAAGTCTGCTAGTAAGATAGATTTGCTCTATTTGCTTCTGGGAAACAGGTTTCCCATTTTGCCTCCTACTCCCTTGAGAAATAAGTTAGTAGATCCCGAAGAACAATGCTGAATAATTTGGACTCCTAGTAGAGATTTGTGCTTTCATGGCTCCCACTCAGTACATCTTTGATGATAGAACTGGAAAATTATTTTAAGGAAATTGGAGTAATATTGTTACAAGGACGACCTCTCCTTTTAATACCAGGCAGGATCCTTTTATGGTGGTAGTGAGGCAGACAGGGATATGAATGCAGTTGTGTGTACCCCAAAAGGAGAACTGAGATGAAGAGAAATGTTTGTTAGTGACTTAGTGAATGCACACAGTAGATAACAGTTTCCTACTGAAGCTGTAGGCTCACTGCCATGGTACTCAGTCTAGTGAGCATAGCTCAGATCAGGGATACAAAGCCTTCCTCAAATGCTTAGGACTGGAAGGTGGTGTTCCCGGATTTTGACTTTCCATCTGCAGCTTAATCCATAAAATCAGTTGGCCCTGATGATCAAATTTCCCTCTATTTAAAAGATGAAAAAGGGCCATATGAAGGCATATCTGCATTGGAAGGTAGCATGGTGCAGCCATGGTGTCTGTGGAGTCAGAGAGCTATTCTGGGGTGCCCAAGGTCTGCACTACATACCTGTTAGTGGCTTTAACCTAAGACTAGCTCTAGGCTGCCTCCTGACCCAATGTGCTTTCATAGCTAGACCATGCCAAGTGTATCTCAGGGGTGCATCTTCTGGTTCAGCCTCATCTGAAGGGAATCCAGTTTGCAGCCGAGTGAAATGCAACTCCACAATGTGAATTCAGAAGTAGGAAAGGGAAATCTTAGAAGAGCACCTCCAGAGCCACTTTTCTGAGCTAAATCAAAAACTATCACCAGGTTCACTTTGAGCAGATAGCCCAATTGCCATTCTGCTTCCCTCTGGAGGNAAAGCAGGAAAGAGAAATCTTAGAAGAGCACCTCCAGAGCAAACTATCACCAGGTTCACTTTGAGCAGAAAGCCCAATTGCCATTCTGCTTCCCTCTGGAGGGTGTGCATGCTCTTTGAACCATGCAGGACAGCCAGAATGGTTCAGGAGTAAATGTGGAGAATGGAATAGAGGCAAAGAACTGCTAATTAAATGATTGTCATAAATAAAACATAAGAGTAAGCCACTGTATTTAAATCTAGACTGTTATTTTATCTTCCTGTTAGGAGTCTGGAATGAACTCTGCCAAAATATTGGGATTTCTGACTGACTTGTCACTCCCCCTCAACTCCCTTTAAAATAGGGCAAAATGTAAATGCAGTATCTTGTACACATAACGAAGTTGTCCTCCAGCAGCTGATTCACTGTCAGGAAGAGTCTATTTCCTAGTTACAGCTAAAAGAAGATTATTCTGAACTTTCAGGGTTGAAATACATGCTTTTTGGTGCCAAAGAGCCTGAATTTGACTTTCAGTGTTTTTAACACTATGTCCTGGTTTTGCTGGGAGAGAATCCTAGGCCAGGCATGGTCTGCAAGTCATTAGCAGTTTGGAGTTAGCCAGGGCAGCTGATCCAAGCTGGCTCACAGGTGTATCCCAGGCCATAAATGTCACAGTATAAAGAGGGAAGTTTGTCAAGAATGGAGTTTCCTCTTGCTCTTTTTTCTCCTGCTTCTCTTCATCGCTGGAGAGACTTGCTTACTCTTCTGCTTCCTGTTTACTGTGACCACTTCACATTTGCTGGGCTGAGTATAACTTTGTATACTTCCTGTTGCTATTAGTTTTGCTGTTTCATTAAATCCATTTTCATTTCAGCCTCTGGGTCTCCTCTTCTCTTCCTGATCCCTTTCCTCAGCTTAGGATGGGGTCATCAGATGACAGAGCAACTGCTAGAGTTTAGCCCCAGATAGGAGTTAAATGTAGACACACCACAAGAGCAAAAGTTACCAAGTCTAATGTTCTGCTGTATACCCTGGTGCTGCTGTACTGATGGACACCAGATGAGGATTTAGGCTCATAGGCAGGTGCCATGTTTTGGTAGGGTTGTGGGGCTAAGAGCAGAGAGGCAATGTTGGGATCAGCTGCTGTCACAGTTCATCTAGCCATTCTGCCGTTTTGACTTGCAGCTCTGTGAGGAAGAAACCTACAGTGATTATGAATTTTTGTCAGACAAGTAACAAAGTCCTTGGCTACTCATTGCACTTACCTTCTGGCCTCTTTGATGAAAGGATTCTGAAGGTGAGGCTATGATAGGGAGCAGAGGAAATACAGGGGGCTGGCTTTGGAGACCTCAGGATATTCAGCCATATTATTCAGCACAGTAGACAAACCAAATGGCAGAAGCTTCGTATTCAGTACTGGTTTGCCTCCCAGACCAAGTAGTTAAAGACTTTTAGGGTTTTAGAAAAATGCTTCCAATTGAAGCTTTTTTTGAGAGCTGATCATTGAGGAAACATCTTTGGTGGCTACCAGCTAATGCAGTACTGTTGAATTAAACAGAACTATCTCTGAGTATCATCAAGAGTGTCATTCTTTATAATGCCTCAAACATAGCTGAGAATGGGCTACTTTAGACTAAATCATTCTTTAGGCGTTTATACTTTGTTTTGCACTGTAGCATTTTAGCCAATATTCTAAGCTCCAAATAGACTTCAGCATCTTCTAGGAATTAGGGTTTCTAATTTTTAGCTGTATGATCTCTTTTCTTCTCTACTCCTAAGATGACAGGATTCTCTCCCTTTTGGGCCATCTTAGCACATTAGTCAGAAGCTCTGTGCCATGCAGCCCTTCCAGCACAGTGAGGTGACTTACCTCTTTGTACAAGCTCTTTTTCAGCCAACTTGAGATTGACGAGGGCACATCTTTGATTTAATAATGACTCTATAGTGCATCTGGGAAACTCAGGGCTAGTATCAATCCTGCCCTGCCTTCAAAATTAATTGAAAAAGCACTTCACTGGTAGCTTGATGACTGCCTCAGAACACACAGACTAAATTAAAAGAGGGTTTTCATTCTCATTTAAAACTATGGTTTTCATTCCGGATAGTCTTTCTCTAGCTCCCATAAAATTTGTTTAGTCTCAAAAAAAGGCAGTCCTCCTGAACCAACTTTCACCTGTCCCTTGACATAATTTTAGCACATCCATCTCTTTTCTGATGTATGTTTACATTCAGATGTCTGCTGACACAGTGATGATGATGTTTCTGTATACACATGGGCTCGTAATATCCTTTGAGAAAGTGTTATTGGAGGGTATGTTAAAAATTGCTCAATGGCAAGAAAGCAGTCACCTTTCTTAAGTCTAAGTGAAACATAAACAACCAATTAGACACTTCTGTAGATGATAAATAGTCTGTTTAGATCATTTAAAAAGATTCCCTAAGCAATGGCTTCTTCTGATAAATGCTAACTGTGCTAAAATCCAAAATGACATCTGAATAAAATATTGTGTAGGCTAGCTATTGCCTTTAAGGAAGCTGCATGCCTAATGGACCTAATTGCTCAAGGAACATTAGAAAATTCCTTTTTTTTTTGTGTGTGGAATATGTTAGATCATGTTCAAGCAAAAATAGTTTAGTGATTAATATTCTGTCTTTCTAATTCTAGAGATGAAATCTGAGGCGAGCATTGAGATGGTCTGCTGAAATTGTAAATAGCATGTGGGGGAAAAGATAGCAAGTTTGTGCTAAATAGGTTCTAAAATATTACAAAAATAATGTCCTGGGCATAATTGTATTCCATTAGAGTGGATGGATGACTGGCAACAAAGCTGAACAAATGTACAGTACTGAAAAAGGAGTATCTTGATGGAAAAGGCTCTTGTTGTTTAGCTCAATCTGTGTATGCACAGATTTTGCTGGTGAACAAAACAGGGGATGCTGAAGCTGAAACAAACTAAACTAGTTTATAAGGAATGCATTTACAAGTGCTGGGAGCAAGATGCTTACTTTTCTGGAAGGTCCTGATGCTCCCTTCAGCAAGAACAACTGAATACAAGTTCATAAGAGAAAATTATATGAAAACCCCTGATTAAAAGAATAATGCTTTGATATTTTGATGCCCACTAGAAAAATATTAAGACAGTGTTGAGAGTGGGGGGAAAGTGTAGGTTTTTTGTTTGTTTTTTTTTGTGGGTTTTTGAGCTATTACTTTCACCTTCCTCCAAAGCATGAACTAAATCTGTTGGTGTTCAACATGCCTAAAAAAATCAGGCACATGGTGTTTGATTTTGGAGTCTGAAAATGGAAGAAGTCCTCAAAAGAGCTGACATGGCAAAATGTCACTGTGCTATGAGGCTGGCTGCTCCAATATGCAGAACTTGAAATAGGTGCTGGGGCAGAGCTGTGACCCATGTGTGTGCAGGCAAGGTGGCAGCTCAGCACTAGAGTAGTTTACTCTACAAGTGCTGTATTTGTTGCCAAGTTATGTGGATGCACATTCCTCTGGAACACACAAATACATACTCTTGTGGAGAAATGTTTCACTTGTTTCCAGGCATCAGTTCTTCAATACTAAGACACTAAATTCTTTTAAATCACTTTGAATTTGGATGCAAGGAAGAAAAATGCTTAAAAACATTGGTTATGTTTCCTTTGAGAGAGGTATCTTTGTGTCTGCAAAGAAGAGGGATGATGTCCTCAATAAAGTGTTCTGTATTTCCTCTCATGATTATACAGCATATCTCTTCCTCAGGGGCTTTTACTGTTTATGCTTGAAAAATCATTTTACCTACCACTGTCATGAGTTACCTCAGGATCAAAAGGAAAGGCACAGCTGAAGCACAGCTTGCTGCTGAACATTAGCCTCCTTTCATGTAATTACCATTTGCTATCATCAAACAGTAGAAGACAGAGAAGATCAAATCAGTGAAGTCCCTACCTGCCTTTTCTGACATAGAAGAGAAAGAAGGAAAAAAATCTCAAAGCCCAGTGTTTTGGCAGCAGAAAGCCAGCAGAGTTTAGGCTGAATTAAGCTGTAAATGCTGTTAACAGGACACTTTCGCATCCACCACTGAAACTTAGCATATTATTTTGTGTTTCAAAAGTATTGGCTGTAGCTTCCTGACCTCCAGAATATTTCCCTTCCTTTCTTCATTTTATGTCCACATCTGTGGAGTTGCCTTTTTTGTATTTCTGGCCAGGAGCTGCATGCAAACATGAGATCAGATGCTGCCCAGAGTGATGCTGTGACTGAACCAAAGGCAGAGCTCTGCACTTCAGCAATGCAGGAGTCCAGTTGAATGGCAGAGGTCTGGGAGGCAAAGGTCTTGATTATTTTGCTTCAAAATGATGGCAAGAAGAGTGACTCAAGAAGCAAAAAGATGTGAGGTCAAGTATAAACTATTTAATGCAGATTTCCCAACAACAGAGTTTTGGAGCTTTTTCCTAAATACTGGTGACTCCTCACCCAGGGTTGTGGGTTTTTTTGTTTGTTTGAGGTTTTTTTGTTTAGTTTTTTTTTTTCCTTATAGAACTGGGTGAGGAATTGTTCTTCTTGCAAACAAAATAACTTCTGGATCGATTCAGTGTTTGTCCTCTAGTATCTTTCATGTGACCAGTCCTACAACAAAAAGACAAAAGAACACATATTCAAAACAAAGAGGTTGCACCTGTTTCAGAGATTGGAATACATTTGCAGAAGTGCATGAAATAAGTTACAGAGTCACAGTATTTGAATTAGTTCAGAAATTATTTACAAGCAGATGGGAGAAAAAAAAAAAGATGAATGTCATCCCATAGTTTATTTGCTAAATAAATAAATAAATGAAACATCATTTGACCATCTCTATTTCTTAGTATGAAAGCTCCCTGGAAATGAAAGAGGATTCTGTAATTCTCATTGCTGAACTGAACTTGACTGTGAAAGGAAAAAAAAGAATGCTTAGATGTTCTTTGACCAGCAGATGTTGAATGCTTTCTTTAGAATGTAAATAGTTTTTTTCCAACAACTAGAAAGATGTAAAATGTGAGTAGACCTTATTTGCAAATTGATTAGACCTTATTTGCAAATTGATTAGACCCCTAGTTGGTCTCATAGGGTGTGGGGAGAGACAAACTAATGTAGTAATTGGATTTCCTCCCCCATACCTCTTAGCTCACATTAGGCCTATTTTATAGTGATACCGTTTGAAACTACAAAGACAAGAGGAATCCTATTTGCTCATTAAGTAGCTGATGATTTGAAAGATCAGATATGCAGTCATAAAAAAGTCCCCCAGGTCTACAGAAAATATGCAGTCAGTTGGTTTTTCAATTCCCTACAAAAGTAAATGTTTTAAAAATAATTTCTTTCTAAAAAAACCTTTTTAACACAAATAAAGGTCAACTACACACTAAATCTACTGGAAAGATTCAGGCATTTGATAACTCTCTAGCATGCCTTGTCAAGCACTCATTGATTGTGAGCATTAGCCTGAGGTATATAAACACTTATAAATATTGTATGCAGAAGGACTTGCTGCACTCAGATTGATGATGAATAGGTCTGCTGTGGGTAATCTATGGCATCTCTTTTGCATGAAGAAAGCAATTAGAAACACATTTCCGAATATCCCAGACAGACCTTAGATGATACACAGCATAAAATTGAAATCTTGAAGTACCTGCACACAAGAGTCTAAATTAAATATACAGATATAACCCTAGCATTCCCTGTTGTAGTTGTTAGGAAACTATCAAAGTTCCTGGGCTGAAAATGCAATTTAGTTTTTTTCTTATCTTCCTGCATAATCCCTAAAGCTTTCTTCCCCCTTTCCCTCTTTCTTTCTCTCTCTGTTTTTCTCTCTTTCCCTTTCCCTCTCCCACTTTCTTTCATTTTATTTTAATGTTAAAAAATTAGAACAAAACCTGTGACACGTGTATAGCATTTGTAAAGAACAATGCAATTATAAACTAGTTATTATGTAGAACTAAAGAGAACAGCATCAGTTAGGAAATGAAGAAGGATTGAAGCAGCACCCTTTGAAGGGGTGAAACTCTCCACTGAGTGGCATTTTTCCTGTGTCCCCACTGGTGTGGTCTGTGGCATCAGGAAACTTTCCCATGGCTCATCCTGAGGTGACAACTTAAGAAGTAAAGGTACTTCATCTTCTGAGGGATGCCTTTGATCATTCATGAGTCTGGAGTAGCAGCAGGTCTGAGAGGGATGGAAGGCCTCCAGATGTGAAGGTACTCTGGGAGGGAAGGTTAAACCTACCAAGGACTTACATGGCCTGATAAGTAACAAAAAGTCAAGTAATGTAGAGTTAAGTAGTGTGGAACTGATGTTAGGGGATGATTTCCTCTTTCAGAAGCCTTCTCAAACATCTGGTTTGCCAAGGCAGCGAAGATCAGTGGGTTCCTGCCTGCAAGTACATCAGTTAGCCACTGTCCCACTCCTAAGCTGTCACCTCTTCCTTAATTTCAGTCAAACTTGTCAGGTGGGTAGATACCACAAAGGCCCAAATATGCATGATCTAGGGGTTACATGGAGCCTGTGGGTCCCTCAAGTTCCCCAGCCAGCAGAACCCACGAGGTTCATGTGGGGCTGTGTGCACTCATCTCCCCCATGCTCTCTCCCTGGGAAGATCCATGGGGAAGGGTGGGGATGGAGAAGAGCTGAGAGCAGTATGGTGAGAACTCAGGCACTGCTGAAGGACTGTAAGAAACAGAGGGGTTTGCAGTGGAGGGCATCAGGGGGTGAGGAAGATGATGGCATTGGGAATGCACATTTGAAGCAAACAAGGCCTCCCTTCTCCCATACTCAGAGCTTCCTGACTCTGTAAGAGAATTATTTGCTGTCCTGTGTTACTCTGCCTTGCTTTTCATTTTGGGAAACAAGTGTTCAGAGGGTTTTTTTAAATTATTTTAAATTTCTATTTGCAGAAGAGTAATTTTGTGAAAAAAAAAAATATGAATGGGCTGTACCTACATACTTAGAGAGAGCATTTAGTATTACAGCTTTACCTGGGTGAGAATAATTATTAATGTGTTTTTAATTCTCTTTAAATGAGAGAATTAACCTCTTCATAACTCCTCCAAAGAAATTCAGGGAAATAAAACTTACCTAATCATGAGTTTCTCCATTTAGTTCATTGGAGAATAATGGAGTTCTTGAATAAATCAAATTGTAATTTTACATTAAACCCCAGTTTTGGAATCTTTTCTAAAGTAAGAAGGAAAAATCCCTTCTTCTGTCCTGAAATTTCTCCTGCTGATTCACAGGCAAGAGAAGAATTTTTAAGTGTTCACACAGTTTGGCTTTAAAGGCTTCCTATTTCTGCATTAACTGCCACAGCATGCTGTCAATAAGGGGTCTTTCTTCACTTTGTCTTGATACCTTTAAAACACAGGAACATTTGAACTCAAAAAAATCTCCAAACTTGGCTGAAGATCTGAATTCAACCTTAAAGCACAAGATAATTCATGTCCAGTTTAAAGCCATATCCTTAATCTATTGTACCTACCAATTGAAAGGGTCACCAAACCACCAGGAGATCTTTGGTAGCTGCAGTAGGTGCCACAAGCCCTCAATGCAAACAGTAGGCAAAAGTCTGAGGTTCAAACTTTCCTCTGAATTTCCTTACTTTTGTGCATCCAAGGTCAGCACCTTAATGTTATCTGAATATACCATGTTTTGTGATTTAATAAAGCAATGTTAGAGGCTAAATGTCTACCTACTGAGCAAGTTATTTTTAAACTGTCCTTCAACTTTACAAGACTCTTGAGAGAGTAACTTTTTTATGAGCAAAGTCAACAGGTAGAGTGCTGGTCAGGGGATGATAAAACTTCTGACAGCAGATCTTCACCATTTTAATTTTGCTGCTATTCATCACTGGTCAGTTTCCTCTACAGCTGTATGTAAATTAAACCTTGCAAGGATTTTTTCAACAACTACTCAGCCAAAAAGCCTAGAGAGCCCTGCCTCACTTGAACCCTCCTGGTCACCAAAGCCTGGTTGGAATGTCTATGTGACATGGCTGGTGGGTCTTTGTAGAGCCTGGAAAAAGCAGTGTTCCCTCCTTTTCACTTTCCACAGCTAGTGTAGAAAAGTCACATGAAGTAACAATTTCCCTTAACTTAACATAGGATTTGAAACACACCTGATTCTTAATGCTATCCAGTTAGGGTCTTAAAGACCTAGGGATATAACAGGGACCTGGACATCTCTCGTAAGTAAGTGCATCACTATTTGTTTATACTAGTGGACAAGTTTATTCTAGGTCACAAGGGAATTATCTTTCAGTTTATGATGTGCTGAAAACTGCTCAGACTCCTGCACATGGAACTGTGGCCCATGAGCAGACATTACCTTCCCAGGCACAACAAGTGGGAGTTTTCCTAACTAATTCTAGCCATCTAAAAATGAAGCATCTCATCAAAGGTAAATGTTTAGACTCTCTTTTTAGTCAATAGAAATAAAATGAAGATCAATTGCTGCAGGGAGTAATTAATTATACTACCTTAGATAACTACACTAGAATGACATGAAAATGATCACTTCTCTCAAAGTACCTAATTTTTCATAACTTACTGGAGAGGGAAGACTAGCTTAGACCAGGTAATCACTTTTAGTTAGCTAAAATCAAATTATAAATATCCCACCACTGGGTCTAATTAAAATAGGATTTGACAAGTAACTCCTTTTTTGTAGAATCTTTAAGAGGGGCTGAACTGGAAACAAGAATTATTGTATAGGACAGTTGTTTACCTATTTTTGAAGCATCCACGTATCTCTGTCTGTTTTGTTCCAAGATTTCAGTTATTCCCCTACTTCCATGAAGGAATCAATTTGTTGACCTTACAAAACATGTCTATGTCTCTCTTTTCTGAAGGTCAGCATCTCCATTATTTCAGTTAGATATTTTTTGATCAGAGCATAATGATAATATTGATAATTTTTTTAATTACCTTCAGCTTTTGAAGAAGACCTAGGAGTTCAAATCCTTTTGAAATTGAACTGAAAGAAATGGCCAGTGACTTATATGTACTGCAAGTTTAAACTCAGCTCCTTAAATTTTTGTCTAAGGTGAAGTGCCTGTGCCTTTAACTATTAAATATTTTCAAGTTTGCATGATTTTATAGCTCAAATATTGCAGACAGAAAAAAAAATCATCTTCATATTTTAGGGAAGTAGATTTTTTTGCTGAGCCCATTTTGACAAAGACATTAAATTGTTTATAGTTGTTTCAGCTCATCTGGGCTCTGTGTAACAACTTGAAATTTCACATGTGTGGACAAAGTCTTAGTCAAATTCTATATTTGAGTAGAGGTCTTCTTTTCCACCTCTGAGATGTAAATCAGTGGTCTCTGGGTTTGACCTCATCATTTTAGGAGGATTGTGACACTTCTTTGCTTGAAAGCATTTGTGAGAAAATTATTGAAATGTTCCCAGGCTTATGGGACTTGAGATTTACTATTTTATGAGAGTTTTGTACAGAATGCATTGTGCTAAGTTTCTGAATTCTTGCTTTGAATCATTCATGCTGTTCTGTTTCTGTCATTTTTACATTCTCTGGAGTGGCTTTAGCATCAAACACTTTGGACATTCTCTAGCATCAAGCTCAAGTAAATAAACACATTTGATATGTTATTTTTTTTTCTTTATTTCTTGTTATTACTATTTTAAGTTAGAAGTTAGTCTCAAGCTTCTAGCAATCAATTTCTCTTGGTGTTTTCTCCTAGTTGTAATCACCACACGGTCTCTCACCATAGGCTCAATTACCATGATTGCTAGCTGTAATTGTAAGATTAGTTTTTTAACCTTAAGTCAGTCACAAACTCATCTGGATTTTCTACTTCTGTTTGTTTAAAACTTCTCTCTGAACTATTTCACTTTTATGAGTAGCAGCATCCTTCTCCAATTAGCATCGTTTGCCTGAGTTAACTGAAGACTATGTTTGTTTTTCTGAACCAGTTACTACCATAACTTTTCTTCTTGCTATTATTTGACTGATGCACTTTACTTGCAGGTAGAGAGGGAGCAGTAGATTAAAGCATGTCTTATGCACATGAATTGGACAGGTTTTTGTTGGAGATAGGTGAGGAAGACGACCAACCAGGTAACAGGGAGAAGAGGAAACCATCACAACACTCAATCACACCTCACCCTGTGTTAATATGCCCTGTGGAGGGAACTGCAATTTGCTGTCTCAGGTGCATGTTGTTAAGGCACTAATAAGCCTTAATGGGCCTAAACAGCCTCATGTGGGGCCTCCACCTAGCCCATAAGCCCAGGAGATCGATTGAAAGCCTGCTCTTGGCCTTTGTTTTCTGTTTGTGTTTTGTTGGAGGAATGTTTCTTTCTGACTATTTCTGTGCCTGTGGAATTTTTTGATTTGGGCTGTAACTCCTAGACTGATTTTCTGGCTTGATATTGTCTGTCACCACCGACTAGCTTGACAATTAATGGACTGCATCTAAATCCATCTGACCTATGGACTTGCTTGATGCCAGGCCAGCCTTACTGCTAGGTAAGTGCTTTATGATCTAGACTCCTGGTTGGAACTGGCTACTACAGGCCCTTTTCTTGTTGGATATTATGGGGACTGCTCCTTGGCTGCTACAGGCCCTTTTCTCATTGGCTGCTGTGGAGAACAGGCCTTGGCTGCTACAGGCCCTTTTCTCATTGGCTGCTGTGGAGAACAGGCCTTGGCTGCTACAGGCCCTTTTCTCATTGGCTGCTGTGGAGAACAGGCCTTGGCTGCTACAGGCCCTTTTCTCATTGGCTAGTGTGGAGAACAGGCCTTGGCTACCACAGGCCCTTTTCTTGTCAGATACTGTGGAGAACAGGCCTTGGCCAGTGAGGCCTCTCTTCTCGCTGTGGCAGCTCCTTGGGGGCCTATCTACCTCTTGCATCATCTCCCTAATATGTGGAGAGTCCCACAAGGCCTCCAGGTAGCACAGGGGATACTTTACTGAGGGGTGAGTCTGTGGTGTGATGACAGAGGAAGCATGCAGCCAGGAAGCAGTGTTCTGCTCTTAACTCCACTGATGAGGACAGCTGGGCTCTTCTATGCCTTTTTCATGAACTTATTTGCACTGAAGAACTGGAGCAGCTACAGGTAAATAAATACCTTCTGTCTTAGGAGACAATAATGGCTGTTTTCCAAGTACTGTGAAGTGCTGCTACAAAAGTACCACCACTGTGCCAGGCATGTGGGGCTGGTGTGCTCTGTTCTCTGCCATAAGGGTGACTTCATTTGGAAGTGGCATTTGAATTGCAAAGCTTCAGATCTAGCCTGTGGCTGTAGCCTTGCCAAGGTTAAGATAAGTCCCACCTGATTGTGAGCTAACTGGTACACAGGAGAGCAACTCCCAGCTAATTGGAGGCACAAGATGTACATCGAAATGAGATGAGAGGCTTCTAAAACAGGAGGTGAAGAAAGTGCACTCCATTCAAAATCCATTAACAGGAACTTCAGCCAACCTCAAGCAGTCAGTCATTTCTGATGCAACTAGAGGAAGGTAAAAGTGCTGAGCTTTATTGCTTTTACTTTATAGGACTGTACTTTCTCAAGTAGTGTGATGCACCTATTTAAATGCTTCTATGTATATTTGCAAATATAACTTCTATTGATGCCTCTTAAATGTACTTGGCAGATACTTTGTGCATCTGTGCCCTAGTGTTACTTAATGAGGGTTGTTACAACTACCAGGTGTTAAAAGCCTTTCAGATAAGACTTACCAGGATCTGAAAGGATATTTAAGGCAAATATTTAGATACTAATCCAAGTTTCTGCATATCTCAATAGCAGAACAAATATTACTGTGTGTGCACACCGACATATTACTGCAAACACTTTCTGGGCTTGGAAAAAAGTATCTTTGTATGGATGGATGATGTTTGTTACCTCAGCTGAGCTGTGCATCTGCTAGAGCTGGTTGGAATGTGTGTTGGAGACATTACTCCATCTCCTTCAGCCTGGTGAGGTTTCTTCTACCTTGCTTTAGGAAAGGGTGAGGTGAATGAATCTCTCTTTTTGTTTGGGAGGTAGCAGCTCTACCTAGCCTTGCCTCAGTGCTGGCTGGGGCAGGATTGTCTTATGGAAAGGAAGTGTATCTGTGTGGTGGTAGTGGTTACCCTACATAGATTATATAGCAGTGACACTGGATTTTATGTATTAAGTCTCTGTTAATACATGTGTCATGTACTGAAGGGCATGTCTTGTGAATGCTTGCCTATGCACAGCTGCATGTGAAGCTATTCCTTGTTAGTTTAGGGTATTTTACACACTTGTGTTGTTTCTAGGTCACCTGGACTTCTGTCAAGTTGATTTTGGGCACAAATTAGTGTGATTAGTCAGGAATCCACATTCTTCATGGGACTGAGACTCCTAAAATGTTTTCCTGAGTTTGAATCTTTGTACTCATTGTGAGATGTCATGCTAACTGTTGGGTGTTTGTCTTCCATAGACATGTCTGAGCTAGCTGAGTGCCAGGTGGCTGTCTAGTTCCTCCCAGAGGACAATGCAGTGACTAGAAAAATTATGTGTGGGATGTATGGATTTTGATGGCTGCTGCAAGAGAGGAGTGTTGGGTGTTGCTGTGGAACAGTTGGTGTTGCAGTGTTTGCACATGGTGCAGGTAGGTTGTACACTTGGAATAAGTTCTGCAAAGCTGGAGAGACAGAAGTGCAAATTCGGAGGAAAAAGGCAGAACCATAGTGCCTGGCACCTGCTAAATTTTCTTTACTGATCCTAGGTCAGTAAAGTCTCTTGTCAGGACTCTCTTCCCCTCTTCAACTCCCTGTAAGAGCTTTCCTACCATGGTCACTAACAGGTTGAGAGGAAAACTGTACTAGAGCAGGTTTTTGGATTGGTTACTATCAAAATAAATATTTAAAAATCTAGTTTCATCATCCTTTCCATGAGAACTGTAATTAGATTCTTTCCTAGTTAATTTAAGTCCTTATGTGCAAGGCTTTGATGAGAAATCGGGAGGGAGGGAGGAAGTTCTCTCTGTGTGTCAGCCAGTGGCCTTTCACGTTAAACCTGCTATTTTGGTATGAATATTGGAGGCAGCAATCTTCAAATTTGCTTCCAGCTGACATTTATGAGCTAAACTCAATCATTTATATTTGTGAAAAGCTGACATTGAAGGAACTTGTCTTTCAACCAGAGTGGATACTTGGGAAACTTTTAAACATTAGAATACCTCTATTTATAGGATAGATTTAGATGAGAACCTGGGCAAGCTGCCCCAATAGTACAAATCACTGGAACTTTCTGGCACTTTTGTGCATATCTTATCTCTTTAACATCACAACCACAAGTACTGACTGTAATAGGAGCCCTGGTTATTTAAAAGTATAGAGCTAAATTGCAGGGGGAAATGCTTAATTTTATTGAAGAAGCAAAGCACAGAAAGTTAGTCTGAGTTATGTGTAATTATGCATGCAGCCAGAACTTGGTATGGACTAGGGAAAAATCTTTTGTTTGAACTTTCTAGTGCTTATATTCAAATTTTTAATTAACTTTTCCTCTGTAATTCTCAATATGTTTCTGTTGTAATTCTCAATATGTTTTGATATCACTCAGGGAATAAAAGGTAAGGCTTAGTGTGGCTAATTTAACACCTGTAAATTCCTAAAGATGAGCAAGTAAGGAATGCATAGCCTTTTGGGAGAGAGGTGGGAAAGCATAAGCCTTATTTTATAAAAGCAGTAGTTCAAATACTATTGAGATTGATTCATTAATTAGAACATGTTTTCTCCATCTGTGCAATTAAAACCAGATTAATTCTTATAATTTTATGCGGGTAAAATACAAAATACCAAACACTTCGATGTTTATTAAATGAACTTTTAAAAAGATGAAATAGACCTGTGGCTGAAATGTCAGGCCAAGATTATTTCTGCATTTTTTCCATGTTCTTGACCTCATACTTTATTTGGAGGAGTGGGAGAATTCTTTAATTTTTTTTTTCTCTGAAATATTTGTGGTCTTCAAAGAATCATGTATAGGGGCAGTTTAGTAAGGAGCTGCAACTGATGTATAATCTTAATTTTAGGCACAGTTTCAGTGTCTTATTGAATATTTACTGTCCCATTCTGCACAATACAGTGTATGAATTTCAATTGAGCTGACCAAAATTGAATCCCCTAGAATTGATGCAGAAGCCAGCCTTTCTACTATGCAGTTTGACATTTTTTTCTTCTAATGGATTGTGTCTAGGAGCTAATTTAGGAATGCTTTGAATAAAACCTAATCTCATTTTGAAGTTATAAAATCCCAAGAGAATTAAAGCTTGGAATTTGGATTCTTGTGCACGGAGAATGCTTTTGCCATGAACAATAGACTCTAGGAGGCTTGGAAGGACTTTTTAAGGGTTAGCTCTTGGCTCAGAAATGGTTAAATGGTGCAAAACCACAAAAGGTTAAATGGCACTGATCTTTCTGCACTGAAAAATTTCTCTAAACTTAATTTGCTGTATGTATAGGAGAAGCAGCTGAGCATCAGGAAATGAAAGGATAAAAGAAGTCAGCTGGGAAATGAGTTCAGGAGTTTTTCTAGGGAGGCATGACAGAACTGACTGCTTAAAGTTGTCTCCATGCCCAATGTCTCATGGAACTGGCACACAATATTTGATAAGTTTTCATGTTTTGTATTCTTATGACATTTCTTGAAGGCTTGTTTTGTGGTTTGTTTTTTTTAACTAAATGGCACTTTGCCTTGTGAAAGCTAGCAGGTCACTAAGTTGTGCTGCTGTCCCAGGTCAAAAAGACAGCTACTGGCATTTGGCTGAGATGAGACCTACTGGAGTTACCAGTGTGGTAAACTGAAATGGGATTATAGTTTTATAATCCTGATTTTATGGGGGGGAAAAAAGCAACATAGACCCAGAACAATAACAGGTGTGTTAGAACCAAGAGCATTCTTGAGTAGCCTGAGGGTTTCTGATGTGTGGTTAACTCCCAAACTTAATTCTTATTTTGGCTTTGGTGTTGGGAATGACCCTGTGCTGCCTCAAGATGAAATTCTCCAGTCTCTGTGCTTCCTGAACTGCCAAGAAGGGTTTTGAGACATTTATTGTAGTGTGGCTTTAAATGGCATTTAAATGTAAGTAATTGCATTTCTTTGGGTGATAGGCAAGACTGGTACTTTCCGAAAGGCTGGCATTTACAGTATCTTTACTGCTTGCTTTTTTTCTCTTCTGTCTTTCTCTTATCCACATGTGTGCTTTGAAATCAATTGACTTCTGAAGCCAGGCTGTACTGCCATAAAATGTTTAAAGTGCCATTTTGGTGTTCTTCTTAAAAGTAAATTTCGTCTAATAATTCTTTAAGTTCCTGGCTATACCTCTGTGCCTACAGCTGATTTGCCTGGGCTCTAAGCATGCTGTGGGTAGATAAGCTTCTCATGTATGTTAGGCTGGATTTTTGCCACAGCAAAAATGGATATATATGGACAGAACCACATTCCTCTGCACACAGCAGACATCAGCTGTGAAACTGCCCCAGCTGGCAGGTGTATCATATGGGCACTGTCACAGTCCTCACATTGGCAGGGTCTGCCACCTTGATCCTGGGGCTGCATCAATGTTTTATACAGCTATGGAATTACAGTTGCAGTCATGATGAGGAGAAGAGCTAAGGTCCTCTCAGGCTCCTTTGGGTAAATATTAATGCTGAGGAAAAGCAAATAAACTGATTTTTGACCAGTCTTTTCAAAATATATCTTCTTTCACATTGAAGTGTTAAAAACTCATGTGGTTTGAGGTGTTTATGGAGAGGGCCAAAAAGCACTTGAGTTTTAAAAAAAAAAAGCTTCTCCTAAGTTTTTGTGCATACTGAATGACATTTTAAAAAGTCAAGCACAAAATGGAATTCATCACAATGTTGTTTTGGTTGACAACAATCATTTTATTCCCTATTACTTTCATCACTTACAGCTATCATTTTTCAAAAAACGAGCAAGCTGTTTCCAGAATTCCTACCCTGAACAATGAACTTAGTGTTCCTGAAGGCAGCATGGAAATGAACATTTTCTATTGACACAGGCATTATTCTTCAAGATTACGCTGGCACTTTTACTGCTTGTTACATGTGGGAAGGGTAGGAGGAGTTGGAGAGCCCAGAGTATGCCTGTGTGTGTGTGTGTGTGCACAAGGTTATGTGGGACTAGAGTTAGCTTGTTATGAGCATCCAGAAATTTCAGCTCTTATTTTGAACAAAGGTTTAGGAAGGATCATAATTCTTCTCAATTGCTTATCTAAATCATTCACCTTACCTTTTTTAATTAACAAGAGGAAGGCTCCACAGTTTCTAAATCAGAAGATTGAGTTATGTTTCTGCCAATTGCTTACATATGATTTGGAGATGCCCTGTGATGATTTAATTTTTTACCTTGCTCTAATACTGTCTTGATTCCCTGGAAGTGTGCTGACTAATCTTGGTGAGGGAAAAGCACTTGTTGCCAGGTGAGTGCAAGAACTGTTGGTGCCAGGCTTCTGTGCCAGAGCACCAAAATAATTCTGATTAAAATGAGATAAGCACCTTTTGAAAATATTTTCCACATTAAAAGGGAAAAAAATCATAGGCAAATAGAAGTGCAAGTTCTTGTGCAAATGATGTACCTTGTAAAAGTTTCCTGTGCTTTAACTTCTCTTCATTGTGGTTTTCAAAATCAAGTTGAGCTACTTTTTAAAAATTCTATTCTGTTCTATCCTTCACATTGTATATGTTTAAAATAAACATCCTCAGTGGCTCATTCTCTGCAGGTTTAATGGTCCTGCTATTTATGATGGCTCAAAAAATTGCCTTTTCCCTGCCCCCTGAACCCAGTGTTGCAGCAGCTACTCTAAGGTAGTGAAGACACCTTTGTGGGGAGGGTGATAGAGCTTTGGGGGTGTTGGTGCTAGATAAAGAGATTACTCCCCCTTGGTGGGGACCACTGTCCTCATACTTCTGCCCTAGGTCACTGTTGCAAATATTCTTGTTTGAGCCACAAGAATTCCTCATTTGCAGCCCTATTATTCCAGAGCCTTAAACCCCATTTTCAATACTAAGGCATATGCCACTTCCTGGTTTTGCATCTACAGTATGTAGCTTTAAAGTAAATTACTCAGCAGTCCCAATGTGCTCATACTCATTCATTAGTGCCATAAAAACTTGAGATTTATTAGCAAGTCTTGATACGCAGAATATTTTACTCTGATTTTAAACGGCATTGTGTCAAGGCCTTTCTGAAATTATATCTGTCTAAAACTTAGTACCTATGGGCTTTAAAACTGTGTTTAAAATAACTTTGTCGAGGCATATTTGAGTTTTTATTGCTGTATTAAACCACTTTTTATTGTGTCATAAAATGCATAGGCAGTATTTACACTTCTAAACATTTGAGATATGTAGCCAAGCCCTTTTGAAAAGATGAGATATTGGCATCACTCACTTCAGTGAGGTCTTGCTTAGCACAAATGTGCTGCTGTGTCATCCTCCTGTTGTTTTGTGGAGTTGTTTGCTGGAGTAACACCTTGGTTAATGTATCTTCTGTGGGTAGAGAAGTTCCCTGATAGGTGGCTTTTACTGGAAGGCTTGCCAGCTCTTGAAGCCTTGGCCTACACACTGGGCTGGGGAATTGGAGAGCAGGAGTCTATTCACAGGGCTGTCACTGAGCTGCTGTTGCCTGACCTTGAATATTCTTGAGCAAATCACTTAACTCTTCTGAGTTACTGTGTAATTTTTCGTGAAAACAGGTAATGATTTACTTGAAATAACTACTCTTTGAAAACTATTTGTATGCCTGTACCTGAAATATTCTGGGATAATGTGTATTTTCCCTTTCTGTATTCAAATGTCCTTCCCATCCAAAATAGGATATTTTTGACCGTTATTATTTCCATTAGGCATTGCTTATTGAGAATAATTCTGGGTATGTTCTTCAGCAGTGCATAGAAATCCTTGTATGCCAAGAATGATGTGATTGCTTTGCTTGAGTGCCTCTGAATTGCTTCAGCAGAAGTACATCTTCATATTCTAAAAATATTTATTCCATGTTACCCTATTAATGTACCTTAGCACCATTCTACAGGGACTTGTTCTAGCCCTGACAGGTAGTAAAATTTCTGTGGTCTTGCAAGTCTCTTGCATCAACTGAGGCTGCTGACAAGTGTATTATTTTGACAACAAGTATTTGGCCTTTAAAAATTGGCCTCAAATCACTTAGCTGCTTCACATTCATCCCAAAATTGCTATGACATTTTAATGGGGATGAGCCTGATAGTCAGGTTTCATTGTGAAGCTTATTCAGAAGTTGTCTACAGGTGAACATAGGACTCTGTAAGCTTCCTTCTGGGTTTGCCTCTTGGTTTTGTGTGCATTTCACTTGGATCCTGGACAGTAGGCAGGTAAAAATTATCTAAGCCTACTGATGCTTCTAGCAGAAATATCATACATTGTTGTACCCAAGCCTGATCCAGGAGTTTTACCTTTCTGGGATTTTGCTGGAAAGCCAAGGTGAGTTCTGAAACATTATCAAATAACCAGACTTCCCTCTATCCCTCCAAATTTATCTGAGATCATAAAAGCATTTCTGTTGGAGCTGAAGCCAGGTGATGACTTTTTTACTTTTATATTCTGTTCATTTTTTGTGCATACCTCAAATCGTGGGAGAAAGCAGTGAAAGTTGCAATTTTTTTATAAAAGTAAACCAAAATATTTTAATACACTCAAAGTTCAGTTTTCACTATATAAAACAAATACTTTCCTTTGAAAATTTTGGGGGTTTAAACTATTTTTAAAAGATGTTTTTATGAAAGTACTGCTTAATGAGAGTTTTTTACTATTCTAGGGATAGCTTTGTGGGATATATGTTGCTAGAGTGACTGAT
This sequence comes from Bucco capensis, assembly GCA_013396975.1. NCBI lineage: Eukaryota > Metazoa > Chordata > Aves > Piciformes > Bucconidae > Bucco > Bucco capensis. The sequence goes on from VWZO01002325.1 coordinate 220,011, forward strand.
GTGAATACAGGTTATCCTGAAGAACCAATTTTGGCTCAGCAGCTCTCCTTGCTTCCTAGAGTCTAACAAAGGCTGTCATAAGGGAGATCCTCTTTCCTGAATAAGACAAAAGCCCCAAACAACCAAACCACCAAACACCTCCTTCCTCTCTCTCAAGTTCCTAGCACAGAAATCAAGGTCTCTTCTGAACTAGGATCCTGAACAAGAGAGCCAATTTCAAAGGCTTCCTTTGGAGATTACTGACAGTAGATTGGAATCATCACATCTGGAGAGAAAACTTTAAGCAGACCATGTGTTAGTGCTTTTTGTGTAAATGAGTAAAGTATATGACTAAAAATTGTGGAAAACTCAGGAGAAAGCCAAACACAAGACAGCTTTTTGAATCAGTTATGTTGCTGTGTTGGAAACAGTCATGTGTAACATCCTCTAGACTATCAGACCCTCTGCATGGCTAACCTACTATTAGATCAGAGTCCACTTTATTCACACAAGGGCAGGACAGTTCTATAGGTGAACAGCACATACATATTGAAGATCTGGGGGAAATACGCCACAGAACTTTAATGATTATTTCCAGTTTTGTAACTGTTGCATGAGTTTAATAATACTTGGGTCCTCTATATAATCCTTTGCCATCTGCTTCTAGTGGCTTTTGCAGAAAGAAGCTCTGATGCAGGTGATGCTCCAGGGATAATCACTTGCCTAAGACCTAGAGACCAGGTCTCTGTGTCAACAAAACTGCACAGCTTGCACCAATGGCATGAATGCTTACTGCTTGCAAGGAAATATTCTGCCAGGTTCACAGAAAACAAGTCATTGAATCAGGTTTGAGATTAAAATGTGTAATTGTGTGAGTTCCCAATAAGTGCCTGTGCTCAGGAGGAGAAGAGAGGTGCTATGTGAGCTACATGCCAATCAAAACTGCTGGGATTCCTAATGCTGAATAACAGCAGCTATCTATTCAGGCAGAAGGTATAAGTAAATAGTAATTCATGGAGATGATTCCATAGATAATTTCTGAATAACAAAATATATCTGAAAATCATGAGCTGTTCCTGCTCCTTTCTGGCAGGAGGTGGGGAGGAATTCAATGAGTTACAATATTCATGACTTATTCATACAGCTCAGCCTGAGCTTCTAATATATATGCTCTGCATCTTTTATAGGTGAAGGCCTGCCTTCTGCAGGGCTGTATATTGAGGAACTTTCAGAGCTGCTAAATTTAATTTAGAAATCAGGTGCATGTCTGTGACCTCCTTTGTCTCTTCAGTCGCCATTAAAGTATGCTTGCTTCCTCTTTTATTGCATTGATTGAACTTTTCCACGTAATTGGGCAAAATCTGAAGTCCTCTAGAATAATAAATCTTGAAGAAAAGCATGTCTTGTTAAAGCCACTGCTTAGAGGTGTTCCTCCAATAGTCTTCAGGCAATAGTGGGCTCTGCTTTTTCTTTTTTTTTTTTTTTTTTTTTTGGAANTTTTTTTTTTTTTTTTTTTTTGAGGAATGAATTCACAGTAACTGTTGCTGCACATCCTAATGTGCAGCACCAGAGATGCTGTGAAAAAGATAGGCTAGGTCACAAAAGGAGTGGTAGCTGTGGTGTTGGCAATAATTGCCCCCCTTCAGTCACTTAAGCAGTCTCTGATAATTAGGTGGACTGGAGGAGTGGTTGGCTGTTAAAGTTGAGGGGCTGGGGTGTGGGGGAGATGCCTTTGAGAATCCATATAACCCTGGTTTTAATTTATTTCTAGTTGTTCAACCAACTAATGTTTTGGCTTGGACTTGTCAGATATGTGTTTTATTTCTTCTGATGGCAATTATAATACTGATTTAGCAGTTTGTTCTGTTGTCTGCTTTGCTTTTGTGCACCTAGGTCTTTGAGCAGGTTGCGGTGTGATTCAAGGTATATTTTTTGTTAAAAAAGCTGTTCAGCTGCTTAAGCTTTTGGATTAGAAGCTCAGGTGGGCCTGGAATACTAAAATCAGCATGTTTGTGTCTTTGTTTATGTAATACGAATGTATTTCTCTGGGCTTTCTCTAACTGGTGGGGAAGGTGCTCATGTTCCTCCTCTTACACTGTGTTCCCTTTTCCCTGTGTTTGGCATGCTTAATGCTGCTGGTAGGAGCTATCAGCAGTTCTCCTGCTGCTGCTTTTACACTGATATGTTGCAGTCACTCTCTTAGTCCATCCTAAGCATGCTTGCCTTGCACCTCTGCAGGTTAGTCTTGACTCTGGTTGGAGAATTCATACATTAGTACATGTATTTATCAGCCTGTTGATTTAAAAGACATGCCTTCCCCAAGAGATGTCTTCCCTTCAGATATGTGCTTGTGATACTCACTACCTGACGTGTTTTCTTTCATATAGACATGCTTTTATATATTTTTGAAAGCTTGTTATTTTTTCCTTAAACCTTCTGATTATCATCATTCAGAATGATGAAAAGTCATGGTAACTGATGTGGTTAATATGAGAGAAGTTTTTTGAGCCATATTTAGTTTTATCTTAGAATTTTCAATTCAACTTGCATTCTTTTTCAATGCACTAGATGAGTGGATTGCCTTGTGACTCTAGTTTACAGGGAAAATGGCCAGTGAGGAAAAAAGAACCTACACTGAACAACCAGAAAAAATCTAGCCAGGAATAGGTGAACAATTTCTGGTGTTGATGTAGTCAGTTAAAAGTGCTGAAAGCTGACAGGTGTGCAGCTAATGTGGTGTAAGACACCTCTAACCAATTCATCATGTTTTGCACATGGATTTCTGTCTTTACAGTAAAATATTTAAACTAGATACTTATTCCCACAGTATATATTAAAGCCTTTCAGAAATTTTGCTGTCATCACCTTTATGACATGGTCATGGTTATCGTCAGCTCATACCCTTCACTCCATTTTTATTCCCAAGCCTAAAGCAGCAATGAAAATCCTGATGTTTCGATGCTTGCCTGTGAAGTAGCACGTTTTTCTTGGTTTTAAGCAGCTTTTTTCAGAGCAAACATCTATATCCCTTCTACATATGATGAAAAAATATTTCTGCTTAAACTCTTATCAACATGTGCATACATGGATTGAGTAAAGGCAAGAATTTGCATGCCAAGTTACTACTGTACAGCTCTTTGCCCTTTTCATAATGCACAGGATTATCTTAAAACCACAAGTTCTTTCACAAGTACATAGAAGTCCTCTGCCAGGAAATGGTCACTTCTCCCTCTGCAATTAAATCAAGCCCACTGGCACCTCTGTCTTGATTTACTTTTTATGGAATTACCCACATCTATTATGTTCATATAGATGACTTCCTTTAAGATGCTTGCTTTTCCATGTTTTGCGTTTGATGGAATTGTAACTAAAATAGATTAAAATGACTATGATCAGTCAGTTGCTTGATTCCATGAGAGGAATCACTTGCACTTCTCATTTCACTGATCTTGTGGTTTTATCAGCATCTCCTTTTAGATCTCAATTCCAACTGTTTTGTTTGTTTCCCTATGTTCTCTGTACCCTTTGCTTCTTGCGCATTGCTGTGAATGTCAGAATGTGTCTTGTTTCCTCTTTGCTCCATTTTTTAACTCAAATCTTGCTGAAATAACACTAACCCCTAAAAGCTGCTACCCCTACTTGTTACTACTTCAAGTATTTGTTGCTAATTGTGGGTGGACTACATTTAAGGTCTTTAATTTTTGGTGCTTTTTATTGGGATGCATTTAGTTAGAAGTCCTTACCACTTGGAGGAAGGGTGAGTGCACAGTAGCTCTTTGTGATATTGCTTGCTTGGGTTATCTAAGCTGTGTAGTATGGTTTAAATGTTGTTCTCCCCTTCTGTCTTTCCACTTCCAGCTGGGTAACAGAAATATTCTAAACAAGCTAATAACTGACTAAAAAAAAAAGCTGTTTGGGATTCTACCCAGCTTGTGAGATTTGGGGTTTTCAGACAGTGCCCAGGATGTCTGGCACAAATGTAAATGTGAATAACAAATCACTGAGTTGCAGTGAATTAATTTTTATTAATAAACAGTCTTGATTTGTTTTTGTAATAAAACTTAACTTCAGAGAGAGAATTTTGCTAAAGTGTAGGCAATAGGGGGGCAAATGCTTTCAAAATAAATCCTAGTGCTGTCCCTGCAGGATGCTGCTAGGTATTGAGAAGTCTTAAAATCCTTTCCATTACCTCTCTCCTTCAAATCACTTTTAAAATCTTTGGAAAGAGAAATGTCTCCAAATAACAGGGCTGCAGATGGAGCAAGAAACTAGTTATGTTATTATTTGGAGGCAAGAGAGGTTATTTTTCTCTTATTTCTGTCTGATACTGCATATCATTAATTTCTACTGAATGAAGCCAGCAGGTATCCAGTTCATGATGATCTTTTGCTTTAATTTGATCACTTTAATTTCATTTCACTAGTTTTCTGTTCCTGCTCTTTCCACTAAGTTTCTTTACTCCCATCAGTGGGAGTAAGCAGAACATCAAGAGGACTCTGGATTGCAGAGGGGAATAAAAGACTCTATAAAACTCGGGGTGCAGCTGAGCAGCATCAGTGCTTTGCTTAATGGCAGTAGAAGAGATGGTAGAATGCACAGAACTGGCAGCAATAAAGTGCCTTGTGCAAAGGATGTCTTGGGAATTGGTGTCTGGGAATGACACTTGCATACAAAGTCTCCCTCTCCAAACTGTCCTGTCCCAGGCCAAAGAAGAACATGGGAAGCCTCACCCTTGTGACCTTATTTATGAAACCCCTAAGAATCATGCCTGTATGTGCTGAGTCTAAATCTAACTGTGCAAGAAGCTAATGCCTGGGAGAGAAGGTAAAGGAGGCAAAATAAAAAAATCCCCAACCCTGGACTAAGCTGCTGGAGACACCTTTTTTACTTGGAACTTGATGGATGTAATTGAGTTTGGTATCATTCATTGGTTTTGTGTGTGTTTCTTTTTTTCACTTCTGTTGACCTACTTTTCTGGATCAGGGTCTAGTTAAGAGAGTTTATATCTAGCTCCAAGTTAGTGGGCCCAGTGGTGAAGTTGAGAATGATTAATAAAACCAGACTTCTTGAAGATTTGTACTTTCAGAATCAAATGAAAGCCAACTCCCAACCTCAAGACGGACTGTGTTTTGGATCTGTGAGGGTTGTTTTTCCTTAGACTTTTTGTGTGTCCAAGTACCATGTTTTAAAAATAGTTTGTCACCATATTCAGCTGCAGTAGCTGAGACTGAGACTGGAAGTAGCTTTATGAATGTGCAGGGATCCATAATGCTGGCTGCTAGGGCTGGAGAGCATTGCAGTATGTGTTTCTTGGCAAGAAACCATGTAAGAAATCGTAGGGTCGCAGGAGGTCATCCTCCTTCATGTGTTGCCTAAAAGACTTTTTGCTCTTTTCCTCTCCTCTGTTGGAATTGATCCTGTCCAACAGAGTCTGGCTTTGTACAGAAATCCTTGCTAAGCTTTCAGCTTGCACTCTGGCTGTGCTAAGTTACATCATACTACTTTTGAGTTTTGTATTCCTAGTTGGACAGTGCTATTAGTTTTTAGAGCTATGCTCTGAAAACAGACTGCTCCAATGCCATCCCAGCCACCATCTCTGGAACAGCTACTTCAAGCTCCTCTCTTGCCATGTTGTCTTGCTCCAGAACAGGAGCTGGAGTGACTTGGCAGCACAGAGGACATGGAAACTTGTGCTGCTGAATTAGTTGGTCATGGTTGAGAAATGCCACTTTGTTCCTGGTGTTAAACAATGTGAATAGGGAGCCCCAGAAAAGATGAGGCAGCTATGAGCTTATGCTAGTTAAACTCTTTTATTCTATACATTGAGGAGTTTTTAAAGTAGGTGAAGATATTTTCTACTTCAAGAAACCGAAGTGTCCTCCATAAAATTAACCTATTTTGGCAAGATCCTGGACCTTGATATCATGCTATTATGGAAAGAGAACTTACGGGAAACTGGTTCAACTTTGAGCTCTCAGTTTCTTGGGTCTCTATGGTTTAGTATGTTACAAGTTGTTCCGTAACCAGCAAGACTCAGCAGTTCTTTATCCTTCCCTTCCTCTGTCCTGTTAAGTAATCTTGTGTTTGGTTTTGCCAGTGTCTAATGCAGACTCTTGTCTTCCTTTGCCAAGATTAAGGCTAAAATTTCTCTTCTACCTGCTTGTGAGTTTCCTAACAATCGTAAGAAATTAACCTCTCTTAGATTTCTACTCCTTTGTCAGTTTTATTCCAATACAGATGACTGTTCTGAGTGTGAACAAAAATGAGTTCATAGCGTGGTCATAAATATGCTGGTCGGGTAAGAAAAATCCTTACATTAAGGATCTTCAATAATTGATCTTAGATTAATAAATATACAAAGCTTCCTCTTTCAGCTGACTGAAGCTGTATGGTATGTGAGGGAGGAGGAGCTGCCCATAGTCATTAGTTGACTAAGCTTATACATGATCTTATTTTAAGTAAAAATTCTAGATGATTGGATCCAGAAAGCTTGGATGGGTGACAGGTAGACACATGCAATTCAGTAAATTACATCATTCCTCAACTTGTGTTTCCAGTCTTGGGATGGTAAAGTGATGCCTGTGTGCTTAGGTTAATGCAGAGTTGTTGTTTGTTTCTTATAACATCCTGCAGCTTAAAGCATTGGGTCCCCTCTGGACATGCTGGTTTCTAGCTGAAAAACCACCCAGAGACAGCTAGGTGCAGCACAGGGCAATCAAAATTGCTTTTGACTTTGGTCAGAACAGGCTTTCACAGGATAAATGAATGCTTGACCTACTAACACTGGACCAAGATGCCTTTTGTTTGGGAAGCAACATGGCAACTTTGATATCCACTCAGATTAGAGAGGCACTTTTATTCCAAGGTCACATCACAAAGGCATATACAGAATAAACTGTGTTGTTCAATTTATCTATGTCAGGAGGACAAAAAAGGGAACTGACCCTGCTAGAACTTGATCCAGTTGTGCTTTCATGTCCAGGTACTGCTGTTCTGGTAATGAAATCTCTGTGCTCCTGGGAATAAGGGGTGTCAGCAGGGTGATTCTTATCTAACTGACCTCAAGTGCTTCTTTGAAGAGATGTAGTGGTTCAATAGACCTGCATCAGGGCATGAAGTGTGCAATGATAGCATTTTGCCTCACTTGAATCTCTAATTCTTTTGCATACTTCAGCTACTTCCTCTGCATAAATGGAAATAGGCAATGTTAATGCATACAGTGGTTGCAAAAATTACTTGCTGTTATATATGTAGGGGTGAAAAGAGCCCTGTGAGTGCTGAGCAGTGACAATGATGGAGACTTTGTGAAGGAAGCTGGGAAAACCTAGAAAAAGGATGCTAGATTTAAAAAACAAATAATAAAAAAGGCAAAAACCCCACAAAAAGCCAAAACAAAACCCCAAGAAAACCTTGAGGATAAACAGTGTATACTGCTATATCCTTCTCGATTAGATCAAGACATTAGGAAAAAATAACACAAATTATAGGAATATTATGGTAGTTATTTAAACTCCTGGAAGTCACCTGTAAACTGCTTCTAGCATTCAGAACCGTGGCCTCATAAACACTATAGCTGTAGGTCTTATAGGCAACTGGTTCCAAAACCAGTAAGAAACCCACCAAAATACCCAAATATTACCTCTGGCAAGAACTATGTGTGACATTTTAGTAATATAGAGACATCCTGTATGCCAGTGTTTCTTATTTGGAAGTAGCTGTCTTCAAGGAGTATGGACATGGGTAGTTGAGAGTAATTTGGGGCTTTGGACTGCTGTTATTGTTTATTGGGGTTTTTTTGTGTGCATCCTTATCTATATGAATGGAAGCTGAAATTCTTGCTCAGGTCCAGAATGATGTCTTTCTGTTGCATTAACAAAGAGCAGCCTGATGGAATGATAAATAATTTATGAACTTGGGATATTGATTTTTTTTTCAGTGCTTATAGGAAATTATACACTTGTGGCTTCAAGAAATAATTGGTCCAATTTAACCACATAAAAATTATAGTCCTTTTTAATTCTTTTCAAATGGAACTTTAATGACTCCTGGGTGTATTACAGAACAGAGCAGAGGAGAGGGTGTCTGCTTGGACAGGAGAAATGGGAGGGCCAGAACCAGCAGGTTTTACAGGTCTAACAAAAAAAGGACCACTGTGACAGTTGTTCTGAATGCAGGCTAATGAACACTTGTGATCACAAATCTACTTTTCCACAGGGAAATATTGTAAATTCTAATAAAACTACTGAGCAGTACAATGCAAATTAAAGGCATTGAGTGCCTGGTGTATTATGAAGCAATAGTCTATTTGTAAAACTTCACTGAATAGAAGGTGAATTTTGTTCTAATGTAAAGTAATTTTCTTTTTAGTGTGCTAGACCTCTGTAGGCTCTACCTCTGGAAAGAAACCTGAGAACTAATGCAGGGGAAGGAAGCAATTTCAGTAACTTCATCAAAAAAGAAATCTGAATTTGTCTTTTTAGGGAAGGAAAAGCACCTTACTCCTTGGTCAGGATGTTCCACTGTATTTCTGACTGATTCTGATTGAAACATCCATGTTTTCAAACATACTTCCCTGAATATTCAAGTTTGAAAGAACTGCATTGACCAGCTTCCCCAGAATATATATATATATAAAAAAAACTGTATGACTCTTCTGCAGTCTTTGCTTAAAAAAAATAAAATAATCAAGAATACTTCTCTGTGAGCAGATTTTTTAGTGAAATCAGATGATATTCTGGCTTTTTACCACTCCAAGGTTTTGAGAAAGCCATCAGGAAACTGACTTTATAACACAGGGATCTAGAATGATGCTTCAAACCACTCTGGAGCAATAGTTAAATTCCATCTTCAAACTGTAAATGTAAATTACTTCAAAATGTAAAGAAATGAGTGTGATTTGATGTGGCTTAAACCTACAATCATTTTCTGAATAAAAATAGGGAATATCAAACTTATTCTGTCTGCAAGAGAGTATCACTTGAATTGGATGTGAAGCTTATGTTGTCTAATCTATCCTGTCCATCCCTAGCATGAACAAAACAAATAGGCTCTATTTAAAAGTAGAAAAACTGCCAACAATTTCAGCACTAATGATGAGATGGTGTTCATAATAACTCATCCTAGTGACTCCTGTAATGCTAACTGGAGGCTTAATGGAGCATGCTAAAAGGTAAACTGATGCCTGGTGTTAGCTGGAGGATGAGTTCCAGAGCATCACAAAACATTTCATGGAGGAGCAAACTAGATCCAGGAACCACAGTTGCTACATAGGCAAGTAAGTAAAATATCTTTACATGGTATCTTCTACCACCAACCTGAGCACTAAAATAGGACTAATTAAGGCTTCAATGTGAAGTGCTGCCTGCTGGGGGTGAAGGGATAGCTGTATGTGCCTAGCTACACTATCTCACAGGCATGGCCTAAGAGGTTATAGTGGATGTGGCCACTTTCTATCCTTATGCCATAGAAAATCTCCAAGTCTTCTAAGAAATGTGTGGAACTTCTGGTGTCCTTTGGACAGCTTACTCCTGTGTCAGACTTCTGGTGAACTTGGCCTTAGATAAGCAAGCTGATGGCATGCAGACACTGAAAGACCACCTTTCATAGTTGGTGGTTCATTTTATATGGCTGAAGGGGGAAGGGTTTTTTTCCTTCTTGGGGCTCTGGAGTTGTCCTCACTTGTTGCTGGCCAATACAGAGAAGCTGTGAAATAAGTTTTACTTATTCTAGTCAAAGAATGACACTGTCACTGCTGCGGTACCAAGGACTTACTCTGGTGGTTATGCTGGATGTAATGTCCCCTTTCTAGAAGGGATTGTTGAATCCATCGGTTTGTAGTTCAAAACACTGATAATGGCAGGACAAAAATGTTCCTCTTGACTGTTTTAACCAAACTCCACTGTAGCTATTAGAAATGCTATAAATATAGGATGCATATACATGCTACATTTCAACACATTTTATGACTACTAAGTCTTTACTTAAATTTGGGTAATAATAATTTTATTAAATATAACATTATGGGTCTTTATTCTGATTTGATGCATAGACATATGCAGATAACTTGCATTAGCATTTTGATGAATGAGATTTCAATAGCGAGCTTATTAATAAATCCCTGGGTAGTGTTCAGGCTGATAACATTAGTTGCCTGCACCACCTTATTTAGGCAGTTAATGAATTTTTTTCCCTAGTTGTCAGTTCTGAGTTGATGAGAGATTAGAACAAACAGGACATGGCTGCAGAATGCCTAAAGCTATACTTTGTTGTTAATTTGCTGGTTCAGATCCATTTTGGGCTGGGTAGTGTGCAAAGATCACTTTGTCAGATGCCTTACTGGCCTGTGTGAAAAAGATCTTACCACAAGAACTCTGGAAGGGCCAGAGGTGGAGGGAAACCTTTGACTATGCAAGAAAAAATAGGGATAAAAAGGGATTGTGATTAATTCTTTCCTGTGTCACTGCATCCTTCCAGGGAAGATAAGTGCTTCCAGGCTCAGTTTTATTCCACAATGCTGCTGGGTGAATTTCAGTAGCTGCTAGTCCCAGGTTGATTTCAGAACAGACTGTGGGTCTGCTCTCCGTTCTACTTCAGCTTCAGGTTGTGCTGAGTTTCGCTCAGACTGTGGGATAACTCTGGTAGGAAAGGACCCTGGGAGATGTCTTGCCCCCAAAAGCCCTTGCTGTGATGTCCCAGGCATCAGAAGCATCCCCTGTGGTGCAGCATAAGGAAACAGAGCCAGTGACAGAAGGCAGCGGGAGCAGATGTTGACGGAAGCGGAACTGTGCTTGGCGAGGGCTCACGAACCACTATCGAGACAGCTAATGCATTTGTTAAATAGGCCGGTTAGCTCAGTTGGTTAGAGCGTGGTGCTAATAACGCCAAGGTCGCGGGTTCGATCCCCGTACGGGCCATGTGTTTTCTCTCGGGAGATCCGTGTGGGAGGTTGGGGGACACTGTGGGCACAAAGCCAAGGAGAGACCTCCCTTGGCAGGTGATGTGTTTTTAGAGAGCATTCCCAAGTGCATGTGGGAGATCCTGAGAGTGGACAGAGACACCCTGCAATCTCGGGCATAATTTTTGTTTATGTACTATTTATTCAAAACAAAAATCCAGTTCAAACAGAGATGTTTTAATAGAGTATTGTATCTCCAAGAATGACTGAGATGGATCCCTGCAGGCTCAAGTGGCCTATAGAAGGGTGCTTTATCTCTAAGAAACTTCTCTGAGAAGCTCAAGACAGATACTATTTTTGGCCTATCTACTTCTGAACTGAAATGAGATTTCTCCAGAGGAGCGAAACTTTGGTGCAAAGACAGGGCACAGCTTCTTTTGGAAAATGTCTTAAGACCCTTCTATTGATTTAATGTGCTAATATTTTTCCTCACTCTACAGGCCTCTTGCTTAAGGCTTCTTCCAGCTGCAGTGTTTGACTAAAAATAAGTGGCAATAATAAAGAAGAAAAAAGGGAAGAAAAGCAGGTACCACTTAGGTCAAAGTCAGAGTTTTGACACTGCATGTTCCCCACATTGTCACCAGGGTACAACAAGGGCACATGAGAAGTGTCATTCCAAAGTCACAATGTAATTTTTGAATTATACAGATGAATATTCATGTTATCTAGCATCCAAACTGCTGTCATGACTCTGTCAGATGTCAAGGGAGAGTAATGTGATGCTGGTTTGATGACCTTCTGTCTTCACTGCACTCCACTCAATGATCTTCCTCAATTCCTTTGGGTCCAGTTACAGTGGTTTGGACTTGACTGCATAATAACATCCATTTTAAATGAAATGAAAGGAGAAACAGCATGGTGTTTTGTTTCAGGAAAAAAAAAATCTGGTAATAATATTACTCTGGTTTATGTTCTTCACGTTAGGATACTGAAGTTTATTGCAGCTATGTTGTTGTATAACAAAGTTCTTGCTATAAGCCAAGATGATGCAATGGCTCCTTGGCCTCTTTTTTTCAGTTGGGTTTGAATTGCTTATATTCAGTGTGGGTTTGGCATCTAGGATTGTATGGGCATATTTTTCCCTAAATTTAGTTTCAGCAGATGGTTGTCAGACTGTGAGGGTCAGCCATTGTCCCTAGGGGAGTCATTCCAGAGCCTGTTTTTCAACCTGAAAACTGGCTGGAGAATAAAAGAAGAGATTAAACAAACAAATCAATGTAGTGAAATAGTGCTCTTGTAAGGACAGCAAAGGAATGTCCATGCTGAAGGATCTTCAGTGGCAGATGCTGGGACATGTTCTGGGGTTACCTGTGATTGGACTGCATAACAATAAGGCTGGCATGGGTTTTGGCTGTTGTGTGCTTGGTGTGGTGTGAAGCACAGGTCCTCTGCCCACAGCAGACAATGATAGAGAGGATGAAACTTTCTTACTGCCTGTGACAATGTTGAACACTGACAGCTAAGGAGGAACCTCAGAGCTGAAACTCTTCCTTCTGTTACTTCTTCAGATACTATTGCATTTTAGAGTTACACAGACCAAATACTCTAATTAGCTTTCCCTAAGATAACTGCCTCTTTCATTGATGCGTGAAACACTACTAGGAGGGCTCTTAAGTTCACATAGGTGAAGCTAGCCAGAAAGTGGGTTCATGTTGTAATCAATTTGGTAGATGTGTATTCATTTACTCAGTAATGCTCTGGAGCATTTTCTTTTCTGGCCACATCACAGGTTAATTTAATGATTTTTTTATGTTGTGTTTGTTACTAAAGCATCCAAGTGTCTTGCCATTAGAGTGTTTTATTCACTCAGTTTTCCATTAGGGCTCTTAATTATGGTGAATATCTGGGTGGCAGGGATTCATCTGCTCTATCAACAGAGTAATGTACAGGTAGAGTCCAGAAATATAATTATTAAAAGACAGGATGTGATGGAAAGGGTTTTTCTTTAGAATAATGTGTGTAACTAAGTGTAAATACTCATGTTATCACAAGTAAAACTGAACCTTTGCTTAAAACTGGTGAGTATGGTGTTTACTTTCTATATACTAGAAAAAATTGTGGTTCCAAGTCTGTCATAACCCCAAACAAAGGTTTTCATTTAATGTTGTTGTGAGCAGAGATGCAGGTGGGAGAGGGATAAGGAAATACCATAGAAACAGACCCAGGAAGGAGCTGCCAGCCAAGAATGTGTCTGAATGGGCATGAGCAGCTAAAAGGAGCTGGGAGCTGTAAGCAGAAGCCCAACAACCAGCTCCCTGTTTTGGGTCCGCTAGTGTCTCTGAAACACAGGTTCTTCACGAAAGGGACTGCCTGAGAAGGATGCTGGCTTCCAGTGCCCTTTATTTGCAACTGAAATAGCAAGGACCCCGAATTGCAGTTCACATCAGAACAGGATAACTACACACACTACAGTCCAGCTGCAGCTGGAGAAATAGTCTCTTCAAATTCATATGTTCTTAGAAAGCAATCACTAAAATGAAGTATAACCAAATCTGAGGAATGCCTCAAACCCCAAGAAAGTGTGATGGGCTGGACTTGAACAGCAATCAATTTTTTTGTTTGTTCTTGAGATACTGTATAAAAGGATTAAGCAACTTTGTAAATAGTCTCTGGCAATTTCTCTCACAGTTTTGAACTAATGCCAGCCTGTAGAGTTACTAAGTTTAAAGAGCTGAACAGTCTTTTTTGTTGCTGTTGTGGGAGAATTCCTCTTTTGCTTCTGAATCTAAATCAGTCTCTACTCCTGGCATTTAATCTATGAATTCTTGCCTGAACACTTTGCCCTCCTGTTGCCTGGCCCTAACATTTCTCTCCTTAATCACAGGCTTCCTTCAAGTGTACACCTACAGTTCTTTTCCATGGAAGATACTTTGGTTTGCAAACACGAATACTTATTTGAATGCCAAAATAACTTTAAACTCTTCATCTTATGTGTTCCAACTCTGACATTTATTCTGTCCAGCTATGCAGGCTCTGTAGCTGTTAATTCTGTGCAGAGAAGTTTCTTTCCTACCTTCTTTGCTTCCATGTTGAAATGTGTTGCAAGTGTTATGTTTCATTGAAGTGTATCCCCATACCTAGGGCAGGTTCAAACCTGAGGGATTCTGAGGTGGAAAGTCCTGTATTATTAGTCTCCCAAGGCAGTTGCTAGCTGCAGTCTTCTGTCTGTGGCTGGTTTGCAGTTCTTTCCATCTGACACCAGTTCTGAAAGCCTTTATGCTAGAAATAGCAGAAGAGAGAATTGCTTTCTATTTATAACATCTGAAGAGGGGAAAAAACATTTACATCTGTGAGGTTTTTAGAAATTCCTCATACACTGTAGGTGTAGTTCAAATTAGAAAGTTGTCTATATATTCTAGCATGACATTAAAAAAAGAATGAGAAACTTTCTTCCAGACTAGATTTTTTTTACCTAAAGCAAGAGATTGTTAAAGAAAAGTGAATATTTAACACTCATCTTTCTCACATGTATTTTTTTAAGGAACAGATTATTAATGGAACATCAGAAGATCCCTGTTGAGGAGGGGTGGGGGGGAAGGGGGAAAGGTTCTGAGCAATTCTGTTTCTTTACTGCAAATGCCAATGCAACTCTACATTATGATTCAGCACACACCATTCACACCCAAAAGGCTGTCTTCTGAGCTTCTACAGTTCTTATCAAATGCCCAGATAACATCCTAAACCTCTGCAAACTTGCATTTGATAGGCTGGCAGTGCTCCAAATGCTGGCAGAAGCACTTGCACAGCCACAGAGTGTTAGCTTTTTCTGCTTTTTATTTTCTGGCAGACACAATGTAGCAGCATTCCAGATGACACACCTTCTGTTAAGTAAGGGGAAAGGAGTGATGAATGCCTTCAGAAAGGAAATTGTGATCCAGTAACATCAGTTCAGCATAGTCTTCCTCTTGGGTTGCTTTTAGCCCCAGCCAGTTCTACTTAGGTGCCTCATTCAGATGATCTTTTGGGTGGTACAGGCAAACCAGAGTTTTAAGGTGACTGGGGAGAAGAGAACAGATATTTATGAAGAGGCACAGAAAAGGTGTACGAGGAGTGATTGCCCAGTGCTTCTCAACCAGGGCAATAAATGCACTAGTGACAGAACAAACCAAACATGAGGCACATCCTCACCCAGTAAGGTGTTCCAGGAGGAGCCACAATTTACATGGTGACAAAAAATGATTGGACCAGTTTAAGAAAGTAAATTTGTTCAGGGATTTCAAATACAAAAGTCCTAGGTAGCCCAGGAGGTCCCAGAACTGAAGGTGGCTGAACAGGGGTAAGGTAGTACTGCAGAAACACCCCTACTCACCAGTTCACTTCCCAAGATTCCACAGTTTCTACAGGTGGGCAGAATACACTGGGTTGGATGGACCTTTGGTCCAAATGCTCTTCACACAAAAACTTGCAGCAGACTGAAAGTAGATACAGAAAATGGGGAATTTGGGCTGTGTTTTGCTTTGGAGGATAAGAAGCAGCAGAGACAACTCTCTTCTGTGGTCAAAGTCTGTCCTGTTACTTGTTCATTGATTTAATTATTTTGTGACATAAGCAGTATATTTGTGCTATTCCTTTTATTTCTCTTTCAGTAATAGATTTTTACCCTCTTTATGTGATGATAATCTAGTTTAAGGAAAATCTTCATTGTTTTGCAAATATTTTGACTGTCCTATATGTGTAAATACACATATGTTTGTTTACATTCTCTTCAAAATTCAATTGTTTTTTTTAACCACTTTGTCATAACAGTAGCAGCATCAGGTACCTCAGCTTGTAAGAACTTGTTTTCCTTGAAGTGTGGTATTTGCATATGCTGAAGGATGGCAAGTTAAAACTTTGACAACTTGGTCATAT
Source organism: Bucco capensis (assembly GCA_013396975.1). Taxonomy (NCBI): domain Eukaryota; kingdom Metazoa; phylum Chordata; class Aves; order Piciformes; family Bucconidae; genus Bucco; species Bucco capensis. The sequence continues at coordinate 235,795 of VWZO01002325.1, forward strand.
TTGTTTTTCTCAAACAAGCTGTTCTAAAATTCTGGGAGTAGTACAACATGCACCACTCAGACTTTTCATGAGCAACCCATGCATTTGCAAAGGCAAGGCAAACAGAAGTGTAGCTACCCTATGAAAGCAGATTAATCAAGTTTGTGAAGGAAGCAGGAATGAATAAGGCTGAAGCTAATGTAAAGATCAAGCTGATGGATGGTCTAGGATAAGCTTTCTTCAATTCTGTGGTTTCACAGTGAATCTGCTTGTCTACATGCTAACTTCAGGGCATGGTAAAATAGGACTGGAAAAGACCTGGATAATTAAGCCCATTCTTCTATTGCAGGCAACATCATCAATTTATCATATCATAAATGCATCAAAACCACATTTCCTTTGGCTTCACACTATCCAGCAAAACTGATTTATGCTCTTGAGTAGCCAAGCTGTGTTTGTTGCCTGCGTTTGAGAGAGGGAAAGTTTGTAGCAAGTGATCAAGGAGATCTTCATTGTTATTAAAGAGTAAAATACCACCAGTTCCCTAGGGAAAAAAAGAATGAAGCACAGTAGACAATGAGAACTGATGAGGTGTTAATGAGGTGACAGCAAATATTGAGACTGACATTTGAGACTTATCCTCTGATTTAGACCAGAGGGTGTTTTCTATGGACAATTGAGTAAAGAGGGACTTCACTTGTCTAGTCTTTGGATCATATTCTGCAACTGCTGCTTAGGTGGGATACGTGAGGTTTAGTGTCTGGCTTTGCATATTCATATTTTAAGACTATCCTGTTTGTTCCTAAGCTCCTTGTATGAAGACTAAACAATAGGAAGTTAATAAATGGGGTTGGTTTTTTTAGTTTGGGTTAGACATGAAATGGAAAAGTTTAAAAGACCTAGGAGAAAAAGCAATGCATTTTGTAGTTGTGTGATTTACAACAGCAGCCTGTCTCATCTGTATCATCACTATGTGATGAAAGAGAGAAATGTGAGAAGTAACAAGAATAGATCATCAGAACAACAGCAACAATCTTCTTTATCATTTTGGACTTGTCACTTGTGGAATGATTAGATACTTGTCCAATATACAGTAGGTGCTGTGTTTCCAAAATGAATTGAATGTTTTGAGATGCAAGCAGAATTCTTTAAAGATATTCCATAGAAAGCTGTTTTGTAGTTTTGATAAATGATACAAAAGCTACTAGATTTTTCTTATTCTATGTTTTTGTCTGCTGATGTAAGCATTTTTTTTGACCTAACCTTTCACATAGCACTGTGGCATTTCCTTCTGTAATCAGGTTATGCTACTTTTCCCATTTCACAGAATGTTAGGGGTTGGAAGGGCCCTAGAAAGATCATCTAGTGCAACCCCCCTGCCAGAGCAGGATCACCTAGACCAGGTTACACAGCAATGTGTCCAGGCAGTTCTNTTACTAGCTATGAAGAGGCTAACAGGCAAGGCATTCCCTCTTTATTTGCTCTTCCCACAGACTTTTCTTTTTCATCCCTGACTCTTTGTACTGCTGAAAGGAGAGCTAATAATCAAAATGATTGAGATGTTTTAAAATTGATAATGCAGCTCCCCATGTTTCCAGTTGAATATGAATCTCGTTGATAATCTTGTTTGCTCTTTAAGTAACAAATATTCATCAGTGCTGGATGTTCTGTCAGACAGACCTTGGGGTTATGACTGTGCATACACACATCATTGAAGTGTGTTTTTTGTATATCTTCTTGCTGAAGAGAGATCCTACCCTTCCACTTTTGTGAAACACATCTTCTGGAGCTGCTGCTTCAAGGCGTGGTGGAAGTGTTTTCTTGAACTGCAGGGAACCCAGCTACTTTGATTTTGCCTGAGCAGTAGTTACTGCTACTTCCTAACAGTTGAACTGAGCATTCAGAAACTTTAGGGTATAGAAATAGGGCACTAAGAACCAGATCATGATTTTCCAAGAAAGACCACCATCTTCCTTTGGACTGATCAGTACTGATAATTGTGTAAATATGCTCCTGTGAGACAGAGGCAGGTTAAGGTTATATTTCTTTACTAAGCTGATTTGATGCAAAAAGGACTCCAAGGGAAAAACACTTTCTCTAGATTGCCCTTATTGGTATTCTGTTAAGACAATAAAAGGTGTAGAGCTGTTTATTTAACCACTTTCTACTCTTCCATGTTTTCCAGGGAACACAGGTAGATATAGAGACCTGAACTTGGAAAGGGAAGATAATTGGCTGGCCTCCTTCAGCAGAAATATACAAGGAACATTCTTCAATGATCTGTGTACGCACTGTGGGCAACTGCAATTTCATCTCTGACCTTGAAATGCAGATTAAGCAATGCTACCAACTTGTATTCTTCTGTCAAACCTTTCACAGGCTTGGAGTCTGTGCACAGCTTCCAATGCACGTCCTCTGCCAGGGTTACTGCAGCTGGCTGCTTGGTTGTAGAGGGTTTTCTTCCTCTTGAGCAGAGGATGAAGTTCAGATACTTGTTTGTCTGCTTCTGAGTTATCATAATTTGTTGTATTTGCTGCCTTGAATAGTCTAAATTTGTGTTTTAATAGCTGAAGAATTCACTGACTGTGAAACAGAGTTGTTTCTGCAGGGGGATTGTAGAGGAGGGTATCAGGCCAGGCAATAGATTTGTTTCTCTCCTGTAGTGCTCTGCCTTTTAGGCAGCCAGCTTCAGCTTGCTTTGCCTGGCCACTTTCCAAACAGCATTTTGACAACAAAGCTGCAGGCATGTCCGCTTAGTTGTTGTCTCACCTGTCATTGAGAGAAATTCACTGACTTGACATAAAGGTGCTTGTCCCTTCCCTTAGTTGAAAGGGTTAGGGTTAAGTATTTGGCTCTCCAGGGCCAGCTGAACCAGTGGCTGTTATAGAGACAAGATAACATTTAAAAGTAAGGTTTGATACACATAATTGGAGATATTGCTAAGGAATTATGTTCTTGGGTATGTTCACCCTCTTTGCTGCCAAATGGGCAGTTGTTCTGAGTTTTCTCTATCCTTTCTTGTCTGTAGTGTGTGTCAAATGGGCCAGTAGACACTTCACAGACTCCAAGGCTGTGGCATTTACTTTCTCGTTCAGCTCTCTGGCTTGGCATCTGCTGTCTTTGAAAGACTGATGGATGTTTTGAGCATTTTCATAGCTAATGATCCAATTTGCAGATGTTAATTTGTTTTCAGTGACTGGACTGTGCTCTAACGAATGTGGAGCTCTGAATATTAGCCAGCTACTTAGGCCCAAAGCCACAGATCTCAGACTTCTTGGATTATCTGGATGTTGATATGTGAAAATCCATGATTTAAGTCAATTGATAGAGGGAGGCTTACTGTCTTTTTGGTGGGTGTGATGAGCCCAGAGCAGCATATGCTTCCCCAGGTGTGTGGTAGGCAGTGTGCCAGTGGTCCTCTGCTTCATCAGTGACCTGCTGGGTGTCAGATCCTCCTATGATGGTGTTGCTTTTGCTGTGGCCAGCTTCTCTTCTCAATCTGGCAGCAAGTGTGACCTGGAGTACAGCTGCAGACAGCTGATAAGTGAGCAGGAGGTGTCCTGGAGCGTGAGACTTGGTGAGTTCAATAAGTGCTTTCTTACAGGCAAATGAAGCAAGCTCTTGTTTAAACTTTTGCCAGGCATAACCTTTCTAGTGCTAAACAGCCTATAATGAAGTTACTTAACACGTGACACAGCATTAAGTAGTCACAACTTTATTAACATTGTTCTTTTTGTTACCTTTTGATAACATCTTTCGGTATTTTTTTACTTTAGAAGTGTGCAAATCAGGCTTGGAGAGATAGTGAAGTTGGACATTTCTAACTTTAATGAAATAGGCTGCAGTGAGAGAGTAAGGTATGGCAGGTCAGAGCTACCAAAGTGAGAAATAGTAAGAGTTTCTCTCAAGGATCAGTCAGTAAATTCTCACTCAGTAATTTAGGAAGAGAGCTATTGAGTAGCTTAAAAGTATGAGGAGAGGCTCCCATTGCCTTGGTTCAGAAAAAGGAGTATGACTTTTGGCTCCTGAGACCCCAATTCTCAGTTGCTCTCTTTGAACCAGAATGTAAGGTAACAAGAAAGAAGGAAAACTACAATCCACCTTTATATTCTGAGACAACTGACAGCTTTTAGGTATAATATTAGATCAGCTTCAAAGCATCCTGAAATTGCACTGTGCTTTACAACCTGTGCCAGTCAGAGAAGGACCACAGTGCAGGGTCCTTAGAGTTTGCATGCTCTCTGCTGCTACTTTGCCTTCGGCCTGCTCCCAGTCCATCTTGTTCTCAGGATGATATTTCCAACTCTTTTAAGTGTTTTTTACCTCCAGCCAAGCAGAGAAAATGGACTCCACAAGCTCAAGAGCTTCAAAGTTCAAAAGCTGTCTATCCCAATGAAAATCAAGGAGAGGAGGCAGGAGGTCTGCATCGATGACCAAGGAGGTCACAAAAAGCAAGGGTAGAAGAGGTGGAGGTAGGGTTAGGTGGCCCAGACAGTAGGGAGTGTAACTGTCCAAGTTTGCAGGAATGGAGTTAAGAAAGCCAAAGTTCACCTGGAGTGGAGGCTGGTGAGGGATGTGAAGGGTGATATGAAGGGCTTCTAACAGTATATCAACAACAAAAGGTAGCCAAGGGAAAACAAGGACTTAGTGATGAATGGGGTAAGGGCTCTGGTGAGAAGACACCAAAATGAACTAAGGTTCTTAGTACTTTTTTCAGCACCCAACTCTCGGTTTGTTTTTGTTGGGTTTTTGTTTTGTTGGGTTTTTTTTGTTTTTTTTTTTTAAAGGATTTTCCTTTCAGGAATCCCTGGTCCCTGAGACCACAACAGAAGTCTGTAGTAAGGAAGACTTACCCTTGGTGGTGGTGGGCCAGCTTAGGGCACACTTAAACTGGTCACCTGCAAGTGTGTAGTCACCAGAGACGAGATCAGCTCCTGCCCCTCCACTTCCCCTCAGGACGAAGTTAAAGATTGTAATGAGGTCTCCCCTCAGTCTCCTCTTCTCCAGGCTGAACATATCAAGTGACTTAACTATTTCTCATATGGCTTCCCCTTTAGACCCTTCACCATCTGCATGGCTCCTCTGTGGTTACTCTCCAACAGCTTCATATCCTTCCTATATTGTGATGCCCAAAACTACACACACAATGCTTGAGGTGAGGCTGCACCAATGCAGGGTAGAGTGGGACCATCACCTCCCTTGACTGGCTAACAAAGCAGTGCCTGATGCATTCCAGAACATAGTTGGCACTTTTGGCTGCCAGGGCACATTACTGACTGATGTTCAACTTGTCATCCACCACAACCCCCAGATGCCTTTTTGTGGGGCTGCTTTCCAGCCTTTCATTCCCCATTCTCTATGTACTTCCAGGGTTGCCCCATCCCAGGTGCAGAATCCAGCACGTGTTTCTGTTAAAGATCATAGGGTTGGTGAATGTCTAACCCTCTAGTCTGTCAAGATCTCTCTGCAGGGCCTCTCTGCCTTCAAGGGAGTCAACAGCTCTTCCAAATTTGGTGTCATTAGCAAACTTACTTAGCATAACTTCCAGTCCTGTATTCATGTCATTTATGAAGATACTGAAAAGCCATAAATGGAGCTCTATGGAACCCCATTAGTGACTGGTTGCTAGCCTGATGTAATCTCATTTACTATAAACCTTGGAGCCTGACCCCTCAGCCAGCTGTGTACCCATCACATGATGCACTTAACTAGCTGTATGCTGGACACTTTGTCCAGATGGGTACTTTGGGAGACAGTATGGAAGACTTTACTGAAATCCAAAATGATCATATCAACTGGTGTCCCTTGGTCAACCAGGTAGGGAGCCTTGTCTGCACCTTGAGAATCTCATGCACAAGTACAGAAGGTCTCCTTCCCACATGCACACAATCTCATCTAAAACTGTGCCAAATCTGCTTTCTTTCTGTTCAGCTGCATACTACTGCTCTTAAAACTGCAGCAATTTGGTTCCTGTTTATGAGGTCTACTAGGCTCTAAATAAGATTAATCTGGAGATATTACAGCTATAGAGTTGCCTGACTTAGATTGAACTTCCTTTAAAAGGTTTAGTGATCCATTATTGCATTCTTTAGTAATTGTGTTAAAGCATATTTTTTACATTGATCATTTTAGTTGTGCTTCAATTGTTTTTGAATTGATTCCAAAGAAACTGACTGTGTTTGGACTGGTTATCTTTAGATTTGAGAATAAAATTGTGGTTGGCTGTCTTCTTCACCCTCTCCTTTTTTTAGGGGGGGAAACTTCTGTCTACGTGCAGAGGTAGAACAGTCCTGGCAAAGAGGAAAAGTTGTGCTTGTCAGAACAAACTGAGTTGCTCGTTGGTTGCTCTCACTAAAGTACATGGTTCTGTTCCCTTCTACCTCTTCTTGTCTCTAGACACACCTCTTTTGCTCTGATAAAATGAAATTTAATACCATCTTTGAAACAGGCAAACACAATGAGAGGTTTAGAGGTGTTGCCCCAGGTGCCAAGTCTTTTCTTGCAACAATGTTTAGCAGCAGCATCTTGTCAGAAAATCAACCCACCAGTTGCACTGTTAGGTGGAGCCACCAACTGCTGCAAAAGCTCAGGTCAGGTCATAGAGGAGCATGGCAGTCTTGTCATGTTCTGCCTTGCTATTTGTACATTACACTCAACAGATCTATATGTTTTCCAGTGTTTTAACTAGCTTTTTGCCATTCTTTTAAGAAAAGGAAATGTAATTAGTCTGATGGAGTTGTGGAAGCTGTGGAAAAAGGCCCAAGGCAGAGTGGAATTTGAGTTATCTCTATCTGACATTCTCCACAATGAGTTTACTTTTGCTAGTCCCTAAAGCTTTTCCTGCAGCTGTGATCAGCTGCATTCAGATTGATGTGGTGTTTCAGTGTGGACAGCCAGGCAGGCTGCTGCAAGCAGAACTTCTTCCTTCTGCATCCAGGTTCTGGGTGGTGCTATATGGCCTGATCTCCACTTGTTGCTTTGGGTTGCAGGGTCAGAGCTGGCTCATGTCAAAGGGATGACATGAAACAAAACCATAGGAAATATATATTTGGGTGCCTACCCTTGCCCCTTGCTGATGCAGCAGGAAGACTTCAGGTTTTGCTTGTTTTGTGGAACTTTTTCCCCGTCACTTCTAATCTTGTGCTTCACTCAGCTAAGGGCCTGATTTGCTGATGCAACTGTACTTGTTTGATTTAATCCCACTGAATATGCCACTTAGTGTGCTTAGTCATCTGCTAAAAACTCTTTTGTGAAGACTGAGAACCTAACACAACACAGAGTATTTTATCCTACCTACTTATGCATGGCTAACATCCTTTGCTTTCATGTTTAGCTTGCTGCTATGAAAATAATGAAATATTTATTCAGCTGTTAAGGATCAGAATTTTCCTTCTCTCACAATCAGATGATCTGCAGAGGATGTTCCTTAGAGAAGGAGAAAAGCTCTGGCATTTCCAGCACTGGTTTCAGGAGAGAAGGCTGTGTGCTGAGATGGGGGTACATTTTTATTTTGATAGCCTAGGCTTTTTTGCTCAAAGGAAGCATGGTTGAAGTCTTGGAATTCCAGCGGTGTGTCTTTTAGTGCCACAGATGGCTTGCAGCAGCCAGCCAGCCTGACTCCTGAGCCTCTATTCAATGGTGTGACTCGTAGGTAGTGTGGTGCTTTGCAGCTTGCCTTTTTGTGTTAGGTTTTGGAGGATTTAAATCAAGATGGCTAATATTACAATGAACAATGTTGTATCACTATAAAAATTAATGAGGACTGAATCACCATCAGATTCCTTGGACTAGCCAGGAAAGACAATTTGTTTTCTCCTTTCCCACTTTCTGAGAAATATGCTACTTTTCAGCTGGGGATTTCTACCCTGTTGACTTAATGCTGGCTATTCTGAGCATCTCACCTGAAGGGAATATTTCTTTCCAGTGAAGCCAGCTGAGAAAAATCTTCAATATATTTAGCTCACCATATGTTTTCAGAAAACTCTTCTCCTGGAATGAACATTCTTACAAACAAGCTTACTAACAGGCTAGCATCTGTTCATTTAGTTGTCAAGACCTCAAGTGTGCTTAGACAGGAGATGGTAAATGGTGAAGATGAAGGAAGCAGAAAATACAATTAAATGGCCTCTGCTTTCCTCAATAGTCATATACACACACACCCTAACAGTTTCTAGATGCTGTTTGATTTTCTTATTTCCATTAGATAAAACAATTGCTGCATGGGTACATGAACCTCAGGCTGAACTTCAGGTTGAGGTCTAGTTTTCTGTATCATTGAAAATCTCAGCCAAATTAGTGTTTCTGACAATGATCCCAGGAAAAGCATTTTGTCTGCTTAATTCTCTGTCAGTGGCTCTAAGATGTCCAGGCCTTGAATAAGGGGCTTGAAACTTGAAAGAAGCTGACTTTTCTGTTAAAGCTCAGCCTCTGACAATTCTCTGAGACGTCACTGAAGTGCAGCTAAGCAAGAAGACTGTGGAAAAACTACTGCAGATTTCTCATACCTTGTCAGTCTGTGCTGGATAATATTTCAAAATGTTCTCTATGAGAGATCCCAGCTCCTTTTCTGAAAGGGTTCAAGAACATAGTAGGCATCTCCCCAAAGCCATAATCAATATATTTTCTTTAGGTGCTGAAAAATGAGGGTTTCAAGTGCAGGATGTGATTGGTGGCTGCCATGAAACTGAATGGAGTTTGGAGCATGATATTCTTGTATTTGCAAACTATACTGTCAGAGTGGTCTGGAGCAGGAAGAAACCTGGAGATGTGGGAACAGATTTAGCTGTGGGGAAACAAAAGTTGCTGGAATTAAGGTGAAATGTGCTCAGAGTGAAGAGTAAGCTTGGGGAGGGGAATGGATTTCTTTTGGGTAGCCCAGGAGTCTGACACTGTGCTATTTTATTTATTTAGAGTTCTGAGAATGCTTAAAATGGTCCCTAATATGCTCCAGGTACTTTTGACGTATGTTAGAATTACATGACAAAAATACCCTTAGTGCAGAACTACAAATGAATATTTCAAGGAAAATGACAGTAAAATGAATTTAGGGTTGAGAGTTCACATTAATAATGCAGGCTGATCTACAGTACCTTCATTTTTCATCTCTAAAATGGGGATAATGATGCTGACCTGGTTTGTAAATGAGCCCTGAGATCATCTGATGAAAGGCATCACCAACAGAAGTGGTAGTAGTAGAAATCAATGTTGAAGATGCAGTGTAATCATTTAAAACTAGAATTTAGAAGTACCAGGATATCCAGAACAGAAGTAAAGGAAATACAAATATTTTTAAGTGAGGAAATACTCTCCTAAGGTGCATGAAAGCTTCTGCTGAGCAATGATGCCATGTGGTAACCAGGCAATTTAAAGCACTATGGGTTTTATACTCATGGGTCAAACCCATCTTTTTAAAGAAACAAATTTTCTTGACTTGGCTTCTTCTGCCATCTTTTCTGTCGCTGTCACTCATCGATTCCACATCACAAGCTGTTTCTCACCACCTTCTTCTCTCACTGCTTTCTACTCCCGAGACCCTTTGGCCAGCAACATACCACTAATGAGCACTTTGTTCTTCCTGTAGTGTTTTTTACTTGATGTACCTAGGCAGTCTCTGTCATCTTTTTCCCTCTGACTGCTTGGCTTAGACCTTTACTGTTAGTTCCACCCAAGTTTTTTACTCAGGCTCTGGTACCCTGAGGAATTTCCTTTGCCCTAGTTTCTTTGCTTGCATACAGGTCTGAGCTCAGTCGTCTGCTGGTCCAATGTGTCTGCATCTGGCTTCCCCAGCCACCCTTTACCTCCATACACAGCCCTCTGCTGACTTTCCCATCACACTCCTGACATTGTCAGCCTGTTCTTTGTTTCTTTGCTGTATCCTAAACTCAGATCCAGTCTCCTCTCACATTCCCAGCACTTCGTCTTGGGAGCTGCAACTGCCTTCCCTTTTCCCCCTGTCAGTGCTTGCTTGCCCGTGCTGCCAGAGCCAGCTTGCTCCTTGCACATTCAGTTTTGCAACAACAATAACAAAGAGAAAAAGATCTATGCAAATCTTGACCAAATAAATAACTAGGAAATTATTAAAAATAGATCATTTAAATTAAAAATATTAGACTTTCCAGGTAGTCACTTGTCTAGAAAAAGACAGTGTGCTTCACTGTACTGACATGTTTTATTGAACTTGCTTATCTTTAAAAACCCAAACCTTGGATTCTGATCCTAACTACAGATTTTGTGTGTGCTGTATATTCCTGTGTATAGCAAGATGAGCAGGAGACTAAACCTTTCCCTGATCAGAGTCTTGGAAGGCAAAAAGCAAGTGTGAAGCTGTGGCAGAAAGATAATGGGAGCTGATGAAAATAAATGGCTGTGGATCTGTACTCATATGCTGCTTCGTATGCATTCTCTATGTCTTGCTTGTGCTTGGTTCTGGTGTGTAGAATGATTATGAAGTAAAGAAAACAACCTTTTCTCCATTATTTTTTGACTGTTAATGTCTCAAACTGTTAAAACTCTAAATGCTAGAGGCTGCACCAGGGCCAATGGCTTTTATTGTCTCTTCGTATTAATGTGCCTGAGACCAGACCAGGACTGACCTTATACTCATAGGAAGATGGAGCTGATGGAAAATTCAGCTTGTAATGAGCAACTCCCTTCCAGTGATCATAAATCTATCAGGCTTTCTTCTTTCATGGGGTTACAAATGATTGCAGACTTTTTAGCAGAGGGGCCATACTTAGAAAGGAAAGGAAGAAAGTTGATACGATTTATTTTGTCTGATATACAAGTTTGGTAAAATGCTATGTGTAGCTTTTGTCATTTTGAATCTCTGGGGTTTTGAGGAGCAAGTGTTGCTCTCTGGATGTTGATAATGCTATTTGACAAATTAAGAAATAAAATTCTAAAGTAATCTTGCACCTGAAAACAGAGGTGGAAATAGAGCAGATGTCATTTTGCAAATGGGGAGTAGAAAGGTATTTGTTTGCCAGTGTACACAGTTCAGAATATTTTCACTGCATCAGGAAATGAGCTTTAAATAATTCTGAAATGGTTAATAAGTGGGAGCAACACAGTTAAATTTATTAAAGTTTTTTTGTAAATGATATAATATTGCAATGAGAGTACATTATAGAAAATGTATAAAATGATACATTATGTAAATAAATGTAGCATAGTTCTTCTTGATACTGGATTCCACATTCTGACTAATGATTTTGAAGGAGCTCAGTCAGTTTTCCTCCAAGAGCCAGTGGTATTTTAGCTGTGGAAAATTGGCAGGTGTGTTATTTAAATTACTTTCTCCATCTCCATACAGCTTTCAGTTTGATTTAGAAATAAAATAATAATAATAATTAAAAAATCAATCCTAGAGGAGCAGATAGGCCAGCCTGCTTACTACAAGTGGCTGGAAAAAAGATGGAAACATAATGTTTCCTCCAGTGTCATCTGAATGATGTTCAGAGACCTTTTGCTCTGGGCAATTTGCTGCTGTTCAACTCATGCTCTTCTATGTCTAATCCACATGCTTAGGATGCAGTCAGAGTTCAACTACAGTGTCTGCTCAGATTAATCTGAAGAATAAATGTGAGTTGTTTCATATTTGTATCACAGGTTAGTTCTTAGAGCTGTACCATTGCTCAGCTGTGATATCCCCAACTACACCTTCTTGTCAGAGTCCTCCTCCAAAACCTGCACCTTCCAGGCTTCCCATATGGCAATATTTTACACCACTCCTTTTCTCTTGTCTTTCTTTGACTGGTTCACCACAGAGCCTTTAAAATGAACAACTCTCTGATCCTTTCAGATCATCTGAATAGAAGGCAGTTAGGAGCAGAGCACTATGTATTTTGCTGAAAGTTGAGAGGAGTGGGGAACCCACTCTGAGGGAACTGAGCTGAAATCTCTTAGCACATGGCTGTGATTTCTGCTGAGTGGTGGGGTCCATGAGAGCCCACAGCATCTGGGGTAGTGGGAGGGGGACCCAGAATCACTAGACTGGTTTGCAGGGTGAAATCAGTAAGGGATATATTAAACTCATCACTGCATAGAGGAGGGATGCTGGTACTCCACTGAAAGTGGAGGTAAAAAGGAGAAAAGAACTGAAGGGTGTTATGAAGCACTTCTTCTGGAGTGCTCATTGAACCTGTTCTTCAGAAATATGACCTTTTTACAGTACTTAAATTAGATCAGATAAAGTGTGACCCTTTTGGTCAGGTTTTTGTCTGGAGTTTCTAAATCCCACCACTACTACTTTTAATATCTTCTCTGAGCTCTTCCAGTGCTCTCCTGTCCAGTGTTGGTTTATTTCCTCCTGCTTTCTCTTGGAGTGATTCTCCCTGAACTTACAATTTTGGTTATGGTTTCAGTCATTCTACTCTCTACCTGCAGACTTTAACATTGGAGGCAGAGTGGAAGGAGTAAGTGCACCCTGTGATGGGTTTTGTGGCAGTGACCCCTAAGGATCTGCTCTTTAACAGAGCTTGTGAAGACAAGGGGGTAAAATAGAATGAATGAGGCTGGATGTGAAAATTGTGTTGCTTGTTTTCAGGGGCTGTGCTCCTCCAGCTGAAACTGAGTATTTGATCATGCAGGTGGGGTGAGAGGGGTGCATTTGAAGGTACAGAGGGCACTGAAACTATTAAGATGATGTTCCTGCTTTGGATTAGTAGAAACTTTCCCCCTAAATTGTTCTATCCTCAGTACTGGATTTCTGTCTCTTCTTGCTAGCTGCTGGCTCTTCTGTTATCTGGCATTATCCCAGCCAGCCTGTCTGGATGGCCTTTTGCCATGAGATGTTGCTTTGTTGAGGAATTGTCTTTTGGTCAGGTATAATACCCATCCTTTTCTATCCTATCTTAATTCATTCTAACATAATCTGATTTATTGGCAGAAGAGTCCTTTTTAATATGTTTGATGGTTGGCTATCACTTGTAGGAAAGGAGAGGATTAGTTTGAAATTGTGTGCAGAGCTAGAAAAATCTTTTTAAGATTGTTTTTTTACATATAATTGAGTGTGCCAGTTTTGTGACAGGAATATTATGGAAGGTTGAAAGGAAAAGCATTTTGGAGTAACCCTGATCCTCTGCTGTGTCCCCAACCCTGGCAGCCAAGCAGCAGACATGGGGCACTTCTGATTTCTCCCTACTCTTTTCGGTTTGTTCGCCTCACTCTGTAGATTGTTTGGAATAACTCTCCACAGGAGCTGTAAGAACTACACTTGCTGTTGGCTAGGCTTTGCCAGAGCTGGAATTATGCTTGGAGAGAGCTGCACAGGTTATTCAGAGGGGGAAGCCTACTCATCCTGGGAGGCAGGCTGAATGGAATCAGATCCCCTGTCTCCAGCTCTGACAGCTGATTTCCTCTGCAGGGCTTATGGCAATAACTGCATGGCACAACACTCTGAACTTATGATTTGGCTTTGGTTTTTCGCTTCCCCCCTGTCCCCCCCAAATTCTTTTTCCTCCTGTATTATCAAGAATTGAACTGAAATTCATTTCCCCAAGTGCTTTGAGGGGGTGGTGGGGGAGAGTGGGGAGGGGCTACCTGCAACAGCTCCTAGAGTTTTCATCTGCAAACAACTGAGGGACATGTCATCTGTCCAGCAGGCACATAGCCCCCCCCCACGAAGATGGTTTAGTTCAGCAAGTGCATAATAGAATAATATAATACAAGCCTTTCTTTTGTGACATGAGAACCAGGATTCTCATCAGCATTATGAAATCAAGATCTTTCTTTTTACAGTGGAAAAAAAGAAAAAGCCTGAAGAAGTTCTTGCTGGGCTAGGCCATTGGGCCACCTCACCCAGTGTTTCAACTCAACATAATCATTTATTTCCTTTTCATTCTTCTTTCTCCTGCTCTCTCCTTAACAAAACTGCTTCCCCGTGATTGATATGTTTTTAATGATTATTCTCAGTATATACTCCATACTATGGTGATTTACAGTCTTTAAGATCTTTTTTTATTTGACAGCTCCTTCCTACTCATTTTTTTTGTCTCTGGGTGGCAGATACTGCAGTGATATTGTAGTGTTGACAAAATGGAAATTACAAAGAAGCACTTACCAACCTAATGAAGATGTGGAGGGAAAGGGGAGGAGAGAAAATGCCTTTAAAACCACTTCTGTTAACTCATCCACCTGAGCAATCAGGGTCTGTATTGAATGACCTTGTTCATAATTCTGGGAAAAAACCCAAACCAACAGCAACAAAACAAACCCAAACCAAACCAATTTTCTTGACAGATGTTGGTTTGGTCATGTAATGAAGGAATGGCTCTTGATGCAGCATATCTCAGAAGGATTTTCATCAGGCAGAGATCCTTTGTATTTCTGTAAAAACATTTTCCTTTCCCACAGGGCTGATGGTATTCTCAATTGCTAAAATGGTGGCTGTGAGATCCAGAGGGCAGAAATGGAGCCCCAGGAATTTGTGCAGTTCTGTGTTAATCTAAGATGACATAAATGCCAAACAGAAAAGTTCACTGGGATCTCAACATTCTTAACTCATTACCAAAAAATAAATTGTATTGGCTTTTTCCTATTAAGTGATCATAATCTCTCATTTTTGTCATTCCAGCTCTGTTTTGCTTGATACAGAGCAGCTTCCTGAGAATTCCCTCCCAAGGAGTAGGGATGTTTCCTATTTAACAACCCCTGTAAAAATATCCAAGTAATTTAAATAAACAGGATTTTTATCTCCCTGCAGTTTAACTGTTTCCTATTTCAAACAAGACACTGTCTCTGAGCTGCTTAAGCCATATGAACAGCACAGCAACAACACAAGCAAATCAACGCTTGCTTTATAACATTTTAATGTCTCTTTATGGTCTCCCTGGATTGTAGGTAGTATTGTTTCTGAATTAGAGATGGAAGAAATCTCCTTGAAGCAAGCAGTTCAGTGAATATGGTCCTTTTATTTTGATAATGAATTATCTGTGTAGAAACTTGCACAAACAGAAGCCTTTGTTGCTAAAAAAATTATCATGAGAGTAGTTTAGAAAGAGACTATTTTGGCTGACCATCTGGCTAGATGCATGTGGCTAATGTAATAACTATTACTTCAGTTATTTCCTGTATCTAACTTGCTATTTGCTCTTTGACTAATGTCCTGTGTCAGGTAGTATTGTGC
The DNA here is from genome assembly GCA_013396975.1 of Bucco capensis. Lineage (NCBI taxonomy): Eukaryota > Metazoa > Chordata > Aves > Piciformes > Bucconidae > Bucco > Bucco capensis. Next base: position 250,898 of record VWZO01002325.1, read on the forward strand.
CCCCCCCCCCCCCCC
>VWZO01002325.1:250976-270387 GCA_013396975.1 Bucco capensis
CTATCAAATATTTGGGAAACACATGTTCCCTCCATATATTTGACTGTTTTGACAAACAAGAATATACTTGTACTGTAGCATTTGTGTGAATTGGGTCAACAGCATAGGAAGGCAATCACGGAGAACTTCAATTTGGACAAGGGTTTACAAATAGCTATGTTATATTATTTGCTCATGAAGAAAGCTGATTTAATTATTTTCTTTGTTCACAGATGCCACATAAACAGTAACTACAAACATACTGTGCTCTCTGCACAGCTGGATGTTGTTTCTTTTTAAAATCTCTGCGTTTTTAGAGCAGTTTATATGTCTTAGCTACTTCTACTTCCTCTAGTATTATAGGATCTGACTATCTCATAATAATTAATGTATATATCCTCATAATATCCCTTAAAGAAAGGGAAGCACTACTATCTTTTTATTGGTTGCTTATTTGTGATTTTATTTGTTATAGAGTGGAGATAGGTTGGCTTGAAGAGGAAAAACCCTGTGTTATACATCACATTGATCTCCCCTGTGAAGTCACCATGAAAGGTTCCTGTTCCCAACTCCTAGCCAGGCTGTCTTTACGATGAATTCCCCAATGCATTTTGGGCAAAATGAACAGAGGAAGCAAATGCTTACTTTCTAACTTGCTAAAGCAATCGAGCTCCTTTGGAGTGACATCAGGGCTTTTGCCATCATCTGAGTAGCCAAGATGAAAGTTCTTTTCAACCTCTTTACTCAACATCTTTATTCAGTTCTATTCAACATCTTTACTGATGACCTGGATGAGGGGATTGAGTCTACTGTCAGTAAATTTGCGGATGACACCAAGTTGGGAGGGAGTGTCCATCTCCTGGAAGGCAGGAAGATGCTGCAGAGGGACCTGAACAGGCTGGGTTGATGGGCTGAGGCCAGTGGCATGAGATTCAACAAAGTGCAGGGTCTTACACTTTGGCCACAATAACCCCATGCAGTGTTACAGGCTAGGGGATGAGTGGCTGGAGAGCAGCCCAGCAGAGAGGGGCCTGGGAGGACTGGTTGACAACCCTGAACATGAGCCAGCAGTGTGCTCAGGCAGCATGGAAGGCCAATGGCATCTTGGCCTGTATCAAGAATAGTGTGGCCAGCAGAACTAGGGATGTAATTCTCCACCTGTACTCAGCACTGGTGAGGCCTCACCTTGAGTACTGTGTGCAGGTTTGGGCCTCTCACTTCAAGAAAGATATTGAGGTGCTGGAGCAGGTCCAGAGGAGAGCGATGAGACTGAAGGGGCTGGAGGGAAAGTCATCCAAGGAAAAGCTGAGGGAGCTGGGGCTGTTCAGCCTGGAGAAGAGGAGACTCAGGGGACCTTGTCACTCTCTACAACTACCTGAAAGAAAGTTGTAGTTAGGTAGGGGTTGGGCCCTTCTCCCTGGCAACTAGTGACAGGACAAGAGGGCATGGCCTGAAGCTGCACCAGGGGAGGTTTAGGCTGGACATTAGGAAGCAATTCCTCATGCAGAGTGTGATTGGGCACTGGAATGGGCTGCCCAGGGAGGTGGTGGAGTTGCTGTCCCTGGAGGTGTTTAAGAAAAGATTGGATGTGGCGCTTAGTGGCATGGTTTAGCTGATGCTGTATTGTTGGGTCATAGGCTGGACTTGGTGATTTGGAGGTCTTTTCAGTCCAGCCATGGTGATTCTGAGAAAGTTATGAGGTGACAGTGTCTAGAGAAGAGGAGTTCAGGCAGGATGAAGGTTACAGGAGGAGAAGATGGATGCCAGTTCTGAAGGATGTACTGTGCTAATGTCAACCAGATTATAGGCTGCCTATGAAAAGGAGGATTCAGCTGAGATGTTGTAACTGTGTGATGTCACCATTTCCGTTGTGCCAGCACTGCTTGATGGCACTGCACACTTGCCTAAGGCTCCTAAACAAGACAAAAGCTAACTTTATAGCAAAGGATTGAGTAGTTCTAGGCAGAGATTGTAAGTATACATTTTGAGGAGTGTGAGAGCAGGTAACCTGTTCAGCTGTCTGGTCTCAGGATCTATCTCAGTTGGCTGTGCAGGATTTTGTACGATGCCACATAACACAAGGAATGCCAGTTACTGGATCCTCAGCACATTCTCCACACTGATGGCCGTGTGATGGTTTTTGGGGCACCTTTTGGTATCACTGGGAACTTGTAGCCTGTAGGAGACAAGAAGTCTCTCCTTGTGCCAACTGTGAGTCATTGGGATTTATAGCCTGTCTTTTGTGTTGCAATTCGGGTGTCTGGAGAAGCCACACAGAGTTGTGTGCTGAGCTTGTCGTCGTCGTGGCTAGGCTTCGTGAACGAAGATCCAGGGAGGNAGCTGAGCTTGTGTTGATTATCTAATCTGAGAGCTACCAGCACTTGCCCTTCATACAGTCCTGCTCATGCTTCTCCTCTTGTTCCAGTCATTCTCCATATTTCAGTTGTGCAGCTCCCCTGCAGGGGGAACTGGTGGTGGTAGCTGTGAGAAATTAAGTAGGGCTGTGTGTTATTCTCTAGGCTTCAAGCCCAAGTGTCCCTTCTGCCCCCCCTTTTTTTTGTCTTCCTAATTGTGTTGAGGGGCATGAAATGAAAAAATATTGACTGAACATCCTTGAATGTTGAACAAATAAAGTAAAATCACATTTTGAGCAAACTGGTGTGTGTTGCATCTTGCTGCATCTGAGTTTGTTTAGAACTTAGCTGATAAAATCTACTGCCATTTGTAGAAGAATCCTCTTGGGTATTATGCATTGCATTGCTGAAAGAGCTGTTCAAATCAAGTTTTATGCCATGGCCATTCTGTTTGGTGATCATTTGATACAATAGTGAAAGGAAAAACTGATGTTTAGTAGTATCCTCTGTGAAGCTATGTCTCCATCTGTTGTTATTGGTTCCAAAGATTTCAGATGAGAGGGGACCCTTTCTGTCATCAAGGCTGACACCTGCATGTAAAAAAAGAACACAGATTATTTTGTAGCTCTTGTATCAATCCTTCTATTTCTACACAGCTAAAGCATAAAAAAAATATAGTAGAGGAGTCAGGTCCTGTAGCCAGCAGCTTTCATGGTTTTGTTGACTAGTTTGCAGTTTCAAGTTAAAAGTTACTGATTGTCCTCTTCAGAATCTGTATGTATACACAAAAATTCCAAATGCTTTTAGTTTTCTTAACAGTGTAGATCTGGTTTCCTGTCTAGATTGTTTCAATATATGAACAGAATTATTAGGCAAATAATCATTATTATGCAACTGAAACTCGTGAAATAGTTAAAATATAAATTAAAATATCAGTAGGATTAATTTGTTTCCCATTTTTCTGTGTCTTTCTATAGAGTCTTCCTGGTTTTATTTGTAGCCATGAGATCTGGGAATATGACCCTATCTTAATGAAACTAGATTGTGACAAAATACTTGAGAGCGTGAGTTTTTAGAAGAAACCCATCAAATATTGCAGGTTACCATAATGGTAGCAAAATAGCAATATCTTAACAAAATAGAATTTTTTAACAGACAGGAAAATGTGCAAACTGGGGTTTGGGATTTCTTTCTGTCTTTATTCTTTGCTTTCTATGTCTTGATGTCTATTTTAGCAGTCTAAGTATTTACTTAAAAATGAAAGCTAGATTCTGCGAGTCCTTGTGCAGTTGAATTGAGTCATACAGTCTGTACCACTTCAATTGTTCATGTGTAAAAGGTTTGGCTAGATTGGTATCCGTATTCTTCTCTGATGCCAGAATGTTAGTCATGACAGAGAAATGAGATGTATGAGGGTTTTATTACTAACTTAATTTTGCAGAAGATTGTTTGCAACAAGCATAATTATCCTGGTCATTAACTTTGCCTCCTAATACATTCATTTTCATGGTATGGGAAAAACAAAACCTGATGAGGTGTCTCTTTAACTATTGCTTTGATTTGTTTAAAATTCATTGTGGAGGGTGCTATGATCTGCAACCTCACCAAAAAGGTCCAGCATAGCCTGCTGTTGGAGTGTACCTCTGCTCCCAATGCTTGAGATACTGCAGGCAGGTTCTGTGTGGCTTGATTTCAAGTAGCAGACAAGATACTGGAAGTGAGGAGTGTTAGAGATGTGTATTTGGTGGCATTTAAGTATTTTCAGTTCTCCTTTTCTTCTAGTCCCAGACTGGACTCAACAGCAGATAGGAATCTGATTCAGGAGTGGGTTTCAGAGACACATTGATTGGGGTCAAAGGCAGAACAGACAGAGACCTACTTGGATGCCAGCCACTGAAGAAGAAGAGAAAGAATGACATATGGAATGGAATACCTAGTTGGTCAGTTCAGGGTCACCTGTCCTGCCTGCTCCTCTCTGCAGGTGCAGCCTTTTACTCTGCATCCCCCAACATGGTACACAAGATTTAGCAGTGACCTTGGTCTGCAGACCAATCCTTGGTACTGACTTTAAACATCAGGTCTTATCACTGCTAGAAGCAGACTGCTGGCTGTGAAAACATGTTGTTAACTTTAGAAAGTGCAGTTACTTAGCTAAAAAGTAAAATCACTGAACTTGTAGAAGTAGTTCTGTTCTATATCAAACCACAGTTTTGTTGGCCAAAATGTTTGAGATGCATCTGAATCTTAAGCAACTCTTCCACTTGCACTGATGAGAAGAGAGTGCAAAGGGCTTCTGAATGACAAAATTGCCATATATCCACTTTGCCCTTCAGCCTAAAGCTGCACTGTTCCAAACCCCCAAAACAGTGGGATAGAGGATACATAAGACAGTGCATCCTCTGTCTTATGCTCTAAGCCAACATTAGCTTGTGTGGAGTGAATTTGAGGAAGCAGACATTCTTCTGATGTGGAGAGTGGAAATCAAGTCTTTAATCGATGGAAGCAAGTTTTCTACCCTGGAAGTATTGACTTTCTCAATTACAGTGGCAACATCAAAGCTTTCTGTGTGAAGCTCTAGCCAGCCCTTGAAACAGACAGTGGAATATTTTTGTGCTGCTGCTGCTCTGCTGTGGTGTATTGGATTTGCACTTGCATCATTTTCTTCCATTAGTTAAGCTCACCCTACTTCACCTTTCCAATTTATTGGAACTTAACTGTTCATTGTCAGCTGACTCAGGAATGCAGAGCCACACTCTAACCAACATCTGGCCTGAAGTGAATGGATTGAAATGCATGAAGTGGAGTAAATTAGAACTCATATGTTCATGTTGATAGCTTTACCACAAAACTCTTATTACACCTGTCTCAGAGATTGTGATTTCCTTTCAGATGTTCTCCATGCTCATCATATTGTTCATATGCATGGTGTCACAACTCTTTTTTTCCCTTACAGGGGCTTAATGGGAAAACATGAGGTTTTGTACAGATAAAAGCTTTGCATTCACTGAAGTGGAAATTATACAATTTCATCTTTAATAAAGACCTTTGCTAACATTTTTCATAAACAGTAAGAGGAAAAAATGGAAAAAAGTGTTGGGATGTAGCTGAGAGAAAAGCTCTTTTCCTTCCTTAGGAGGAGGGAAACAGAGCAGGGAAGGCAAGATGGAGAGATGGTAGCTGGAGTAGGAATTGGTTAGTGGTTCTGCAAAAAACCTCCATATGCTTTGGCAGCACCTTGCTTGTATCTCACATTAAATGGCTGGATGTCACAAGGCCGTTGCACGTGGCAGTGCTCCAGGCTTTCTGAGGGTTGCTCAGTACTTTAAATTCCCACATACAAAAAACCAGGCCAAACCACAATTTTTGTGGAGAAATGTCTCATTACACTTTATGTTGGAAAACAAAAGAACTGACAGTGACTAAGCATGGATATACAGATGGCAGAAATAAAACTTTTATGAAATGGTACAGGATGAAGTAGCCAGAAGTGGTACACCAGTCATTCTGCTGTTAAGTGTTTGTGTTGGCCAGGGATCAATTTGGATGGTAAGGACATATTGTTTTGTCTGTTTTAGAGGGAAGCTAAGTAATGGAGAGGTTCAATGTCTGCTCTGAAGTTCCCCAGCCTTGTACATGTTCTGTATGTTCTTGTTTCTCCTCCAGCATTGTGCCTTAGTCCTAAATATTTTTTCCTGTTACATTATATATATATTTATCTATAAAACCAGGATAATATTGTAGTATATCTCTTACTACAGTGTTAGTTTGTGGTTTGGATTTTGGTGTTTTTTAATTGTAATGTTAGACAATTGACCCAATAATTATAAACCAAAACCAAACCAACCAACCAACTCTTTTCACACTGACTCCTCTCTTTTCTCTGCAATCCCCAGTTATTTTACACAAAACCAAACACTCTTTTATGGACACTTTGAAGAAAAGCAAAGGAAATTAACAGATGTCATCCCCAGAGAGGAAGAGGGAAGAGGAAATTCTTGCATCTCCTCCTTGTATCTTGCTCTGTGTTTACCAGCGATTAGGAGTCTTGTTGAGGTTAGAGGAGATCTAAATGGATTTTCCTTTGGTGTCAAAGGAAATGTAAAAAACCTAATAGAAAAATGTCTGCCTGATATACAAGAGTTGTGAATGTCATAATCTTCTACATATGCAGTGTTTAAGAAATACTTTTTTCTGAGGGTAGATATATGTATATTTTTTTCTCCCCTCCCAGATGGCTGGTTTGAGTAGGAATCTCATCTGAGTGTATTGAAAAGCTTTGTGGCTGAGCTGAGGACTGAACCCAGCCCTTTGTTTTTAGGTAAGCAATCAAACCATGAGACTATCCTTGTGCATGCCACTGCTTGGCTACCCTTCCCCAAAGGGAGTCAATCCATGGTAGCTGACTCAGCAGCTGACCCTAGTTTTTCTCTCTACTCCCCATTCTTTTCATAGGTTTTTGGTGACTACTCACAAGTGGTAAATATACAAGATGATTGCAGAAGTTATCACATTGTAAAAGATATGATTGCTGGAGAAGTATTTGTTCAAACAGCTTTGGTCTGAAGTTTAGGTTCTGCAAGACTGATTCCTTGGACAGTATTATTAACCCCTTTGGGATTTGAGTGTATTTGCATGCTTAGATATTTTCTGCTGCAATGCAATTTTTTCCATTACACTTTGCTTTCACAGTAAGCAGGCACTTATATAAACAAGGAGGTAATAACTAGATTCTTCTTAGCATGACCTTAAACTAGTCTAAAATGCATTAGCTGAAAAAAAACAACAACCAACCACCAGATCATTTGCCTCCTGTGTGTGTGGTAAAGGACTTGAGCATTTTTGTTGCCTGTGATTATCAGCTCTCTCATTATCCTACAATGGCTGTTGTGTCAACAGAAATAATCTAATTTATCAAATGCAAAATTATGCATCTGGTGCCACTACTTTAAATGTAAGAACTCTGCACAAAATGAACTTAGGTAGAAGCAGAGAGAATTTCTTGCTTGTGTTCAGCTATGTGGCTCTGGTTCATACAGACACCTGTGGAGATTTAATGTCATGCTTAAGGCTTACTGGTTAGTATGGGGTTTTCTCTTATGTTTAAACTATTCTTTGGCTTTGCAAATTCTTCAGATGCTGTCTCCTGAGACATATAAACAAACAGCCCTGAAATGTTCTAGGATAACCCTTAGATATCTATGAACATCAATGCAAGCCTGGAAAAAAGTAACACATGGACAGGAATTTTGGACATAGCAGTGGGGAAACAAATTAGAAACTGGATCAATCTATTTTTGGCTTTGATAAATCAACATAAAGCAGTTTTGGTTTGAAAGAGATTATAAAGCCATGGCCAATGCAGGCAAATGGCTCTTCCATGCCTTTAATCTACTTTGAGGTTTTTACAAACTTGACTGCAATGAATGTACACGTATAAATAAAAGATAGCATGCAGGCCTATGCTTAACAGACTGTTTGTAACTTTAAATTCCCACAAATATGAAGATTAAACCTCTTTTGCATTTGATAGTGTGTAGCCAGTCTCTTGAGAGTCCTTTGACTTTGTGCCTCAAATTTACATGCTTTCACTTCACAAAGATAGACAGAAGAAAACTGATTTTTGTCACGAGAGAACTTCATTTATGTTTTATGCCGCAGACTCTACAACATGCTTTACCCTTTACACCTTAGGGATCACCTCTGTAAAGATAGTGGGGGTGTGCTCTCAGCTTCCTGCAGTGCTTTGGGTCAAGGATCTCTGCATTTTGTGGGCAGGATTGGTTTTAACAGTGAGATCAAGTGTCAGATTTCCCTAGTTTTTCCTTGTTACTTTCTTCTCTCTGCTGTGGTACAAATCAAGACTTTTGTAAAATCATTCACCTTTGCTTCTTTCTTATTGGTTGCATATGCTTTAAAAACATTTTTTTCAAACACTTTTGATAAGCTTTGGGCAGAATGCACAGCTTGTTAGAAACTATTTAAGCAAGACCTCAGTGAAATATTAGATGTACAAAGAAGCAGTGCTGCTCCCATTCAATTCCAGATACATTCTTCCTTTCTTCGTGTTCTTAGTTTTGAAGTAAGATTAAGAAATGTTTATTTACTACAAGTTGATATCTGCTCAGTTTGGTGTTCCTTGTATCCTCTTCTGAAGTGACTGTAGCTCCTGGATACACTTGTGCTGGATACTCCAAGCACCAGTATTGGATGCTCTGCAGGAGTTAGGTCTTTAGTCAGTGTTGGTACTTCAATATAAATTCCATCTATTGCTTTAATTCCCACTGTTAATGGCATGGGGGACCCCTGTGTGCTGAGGCAAAAGTTGGCCTGCTTTCCCTTCAGGCAGAGGCTGTCGCTGCTGGAGCGGTGACCAGGCCATGGCAGGAGTGACCGTGCCTTGGTAAGGGGCCTTGCCAGGCAGGAACCCACAGGGCTGTGGGGTACCTGTGCTTCTTGCTCTGGCTGCCTGCTACTCTCAGGATGGTAGGAATTAAAATGTTGCTAAGTTGGTGAAATCTGCTTAGGGCTAATCATAAACCAGGTTTAAAAGTAGGCTGAGGAGTGCCCTGTCAGATGGGAGCCACCTTTGTGTTTTTCCCTGGTAGTTGTGGGTGTCAGGAAAAGAGATCTCCTCCCATAGCCTGTCCATCTGATGTGCCTTCTGTGGAAACAGTTCTGGAAAGAAAATGAAAAACATGAAAAGCCCTGAAGATAAGCAGTGCAGAGGAGCTGCTCTGAGACACTGCAGGCTGCTGCTGTCCCTTCCTGGTGGGCAGCGGCTGTGAGGGGAATTAACCATGCTCCCGTCAGAGAGGACAGAGGTTGAACTTTATTCTTTGCAAGTCTCTGAGAGTTTTGTTTTGAGGGAGATTTTGGAGCTTACCATGATCTGACCAGTCTATTTTACCTTACTTGAAACTGATTTCTCATCTCCCCTCCTCTCTGTTCTCCTTTTCACTTCTGCTCCCTTCCTTTTTTTGTAAAACCCAGAAAGTTTAGTTCTGAGTTAGGTCGACCTGAAAAAGCACTGCTATTGCCAAATACCTTGGCTGGTAGGATGGGAGTACAAGAGGGGTTTGTAAGTTTTTGTTTTGATGACAAAGCTTGATCTTCTGAAAGAGTCTTTCTATGGATTCCTTTCCTTCAATATCTCTTTTATTTGTGTAAGACCTCAGTTACTTAGGGACAGACCTAAACTGCAGTTTCTTAATATGTTTCCCTTGTCCTGTTCCCACTTACTGTAAAATAGCTCAGAATAATTCCATTATGCTCTGTGGAGTTAATTAATTCCATTATGTGCAGTGGAACTAAAGCAGTGGAGAAAATATTGGATAAGCAAAATGGGAGCAAGGGCATCTTTTTGACAACAGAGCAAATGGTTTAATCTAAAAGCTGACTATTATGGTGTGAGGTTAAGAATTATACTTCTTTTTGCCTTTGGAAAATAATCTATTTCCTCACAGATTTTTTTTAATAGTGTGTGACACTTGAAATAGTTTCATACCAAAGAGTTTGAAGTATTGTTTTTACTAGAGATTCAGAGTACCTTTCTCGTTCTAGTTTCAGGGATGTTCCTTTGAAGATGTTTAAGAGAAAGAAAAAAAATTAGCAAAGTCCCTTTTAATCTCCTTTACCACCCTCTTCCAGTCATGATAATCTGCTGTTTTTAAAGTTTAGTTTTGTGACTCATTAGAGAAACACAAATGTTTTATTTTAGGGGTGCAAAATACTATGTCTGTAAATGGATACCAAGAAGTTTGTCACCCAAAAGCTTTCACCCCACACTCCCCTTTTGAAAATGATTTTATTCTTGATCAGCCTCTGCTCTTCACCTACAATTATCCAGGAGGTTTGTTTGTTTGCAGCCATCTGCCAAATCAATAACTAATCTGTAAATAATTGTCAGAGGATAAGATGGCAAAGGACATACAAAAGAACAGCTGTATGGCTGCCCCATTACATAGAGCTTTTCTGCTCAAGCCTGGCAGGAGCTTTGCTCCACTGGAGCTTGCAAATCCATGCTGCCCGAAGCCTGCAGAAACTGCTTCATTTGATGTGCACTTTAGTGTGGCTACACTACAGCCAAAAAGTGGAATTATCACATCTCCTCTGCTTACAGGAGGAAGTGCTGTTTTTCTAACCCTAAATCTGCTGGAAGTTGATTGTAGGCCCTTGATTAATGTGCTGTTTAAAAAACAAAGAAACAAAAAATTCATGAAGTAATTTTGACATTACTAGACAATGACTGTACAATTTGAACAGTGTGTTCCATTCTTTCTGTATGGGATTTTACAAGCTCCTTATGTGATATAGAAAAGTTACAGCTGAGAGTCATAGCCAGGAATATAGCTAAATGCAGGCTCTACTGAAAGGAACCCCCAAGACCTTGGTTGCAAATAAGAAGTTAGCCTGGTGACTGTGCTTGTTTATCAAACCAGAAATGATTTGCAGATCAGGGGCACAAAAGAAAGGAGGCACATAAACTCTAAAGTAGGACATGAGAATAGTGAATGAAAGTGTGGGAGTTGGTTCTTGCTTTTTTTTTCTGACTGTAAATGGAGAAATTACTCAGATATTCTCTATTGTGACTTCAGAAGGTACTCTTTTCATAAAAGTCTTGATGATAAAACATTTAGAAATACTTTTCAGCTGATGAACGAGTTTCCACCAAAAGTCTATCTCTGTGCTAAAGGCTCAGTGCCTGAGCAAATAGAAAAACAAAAATCAAAATTGAATTTCCAACTGTTACAGAGTTTCAGCTTCAGTTTGTTGGCTCTGCTCCTTCTTTGTAGATTTTCAACAGTTTTTCTCAGCTTTCTGTATATACACAGATGTGTCATGTTAAAGAGTGGATGGAGCTAGGCTTTTTTGTACCCACTTGGTAAAGAAACAGAAGGAGAAGAAAAATCTCCTCTCTGAAAAAAAGCTTAATACATAATCACCACTCCACTTCTGTCTGAATAAAGAATTGATTTCAACAGTGTGTTTGTTCTCTCTACCTCACAGGACTTTCTTGAGAGAGGTGTTAGTTTACCTGTATCTTTATTATCTGCTAGACTCTTCATTGCTGCTCTTCTAGCAGATGTCTAGCTTAATTCCTTCTCCAAATCCTTGGTGCAGAACTGCAGAAAAAGTATTTTGTAAGATTTTTGTTGCATTGTCAAAGGTCAGTTGAATTAAGTTCTCTGAAGGGGTAGGTCAGCTATAGCACAGAGGTATTCATGGCTGAATGCTGCTCTTTAGCTTTCATCTATTTGTGTGCAAAGAAAACGGACAAAAGAAAGCCCCAGAGATGTATTTGCTCTCTCTGGGGACATGTGCTGCTTGCTTTGGAAGCAAGCTGAACTACTTTGATTTGTGGAAAGAGACACAGGTTTGTATTATTAGAAAAAGGTCCAAAAGACTCTTTCCATTCAGTTTGCCTGACTTGGTTTAATCTTACCCAGATCTTACAGATTAGGCATCCCTCTACGAATCAAGAGACAGCAAGAAACAGTTCCAAGAGTAAGTCATGTATCATTGTCTTAGGAAGGCTAGCTATGCCTTTGAAAGTGTCTGTGTCTCTGTCAGCTTATAGAAGGAGCCCAAATAACCAATTTCAGGTGTTCTGTACCTCCTTCCAACTAACTTCCTAATGAATTCAATGGATGTAAAGAATAAGGAAACATTGAGCTAATGCCAGACTTCTCACTGAACTAGAGGGAGTCTTGCTGGAAGACTGTGGTGGCTGGGATCCAGGAGGGCCTCCTCCAAGCTGCTCTTAGGTGCTGGCAGTGGAGCAGCTGTGTGCTGGGGGTTTACTGTACTCTGCTGCCATGGCTGGGCTGAACACCTCCAAAGCAGGTCATAAACCTGTCCCTTGATCAGGATTCAGTGCCTGTCCAGATGCTCAGTGCTTCTGTTTCCTGCTATTTCTCCCACACACAGGAAGGAGCTAATATCCACAAGCCTTCAGTTATTCTTTTGAAGGAACCAAGCACTCTAAAGCTTCTCTGTCATTGGGACCAGATTCCTCCAGAAATCACTGAAAATCTACTTATTCCTGATGATCTTGTAGCACTGGTAGTAGCTCCAGCAGCCAGCTGAAAGCTGCCTATGAGCATTAAGTCACACTGGGTCAAACTAGCAAAAACCCCTTTGAGTGTTTGTTCAGTTTCATTTACCTTTTTGAAGTCTGTGGTGCTTTGTACTTTCTCACAAAATGTGACATTCGTGAGTGACTTTATATCTTCTTGTGCCAGAAACTATGCAGCAGCTTGTTTTGTGAGCTTAAAAGCCTTTGCAGCAAGCCTTTACATTTCCTTGTGTCATAGCTGTGAACACTGTGAATTTAGGAACGTTTTGTTCCAAGGCTAGGGCACATGCTAACTCCACAGCAGGTGAGTTTAAAATAACAACAGAAAGGAATTGCATGACTATGTTCACCTGGGATTTTGTGTTAGCTGATTTCTTCAGATTTCATAAATACCTGCTAACTTTTCCCACTATGCTAGCCTTAGAATTTGGGAATTATTTTGTTTTTGTTTTTCTTGTTTCTTGGTGTAAGATCCATGGCTCAGACAATGAAGAGAACAGCACAACTAATGAACAGAGAATTTATGAACAGGAGATCAGTCCAAAATGTCTAAATCAATCAATGAAGAAATTATCTGTGAATGTGTATTTTCACTATTTGACCAGTTTTATATATGGCTCAATAATATTCATCATAGAAAATATCTTCTCTTCCCCCTTGCCAGTTGCTAAATAAATTACCAGGGAATAATTTTTGTCATTCAGACAGATCTATACTTGCACAGGGGTGTCTAGATTGTGCTGTCACCAAGTAGTCCATTTTGTAGCTTTGCATCCAGCATGTGTCTGGGTTTCTGCAGTTTTGAAAGAATGTGATCTCATGTCTTTCATTCGAGTGCCTCTGCGTACTACATTCAAGGTCAAAAGGAGAGCAATGATTTTGGTTGCTAATTATTGTCCTTAGCAAGCCTATATCCTTTATCCAAGCAGAATTCATTGACCATAAAGCCTCTCAAAAGTAAAACTCAGGTGTTTGTTCATACCCCAGAACTCCATGATCACAGAATCACAGAATATTAGGGTTGGAAGGGAGCTAGAAAGATCATCTAGTCCAACCCCCCTGCCAGAGCAGGATCACCTAGACGAGGTCACACAGGAATGCATCCAGGCAGCTCTGGAATGTCTCCAGAGAAGGAGACTCCACAGCCAAATATAAATAAGATAAATGTTATAAAAAGGATTGAGCCATCATGTGCACTGGCTGTAGATATATAACACATTTTTTTTCCTGGTGTACTTCAGGACTGATATTCCATAGATGACAGTTATGGAAAATCTGAAGTGTCTGGAATGTGCAAAAATGGAAAGTTCTGAAGGCATTTCATGAAAGTTTGATTTGTGAGTTATACCAGCATAAAAATAACACCTGATAAGTGAAACCTGAAGGTGCATCAGTGCAGACAAAGCTCTCTATTTGAATTGTTAAAACATTTCAGTTGTTCTTGAAAAGGAATCATTTTCATTCTTTCTTCTTTACTCTGTTTTTCTGTTATGTAATGCCTAAATTAACCTGCTTGTTTATAGCATATCTGAACACACCACCATTCTTACTAGTGTTTCAAACAGCTTAGTTTTATATTTTTTAGTGTGCTCTGGGGGTGTAATGTGTTTAGTCAGCTTTTTACTTTGGCAAACGTATCCTGTACAGATCTCCTGTCTTTCTCTGATTCCATTGCTATGTGGATCTTCTCCAGACTTTCCTTTTCCTGTGTGGTAATTTATCCCAGTGGTTTTGCAGACCTGCTAGGACTCAGCGTGGATTTCCTGCAGGTTTTGGCTTGTCTTCCTCTCCTAGCAGTGAAATCTTGTCAACCACTAATCAACTCTAAGTATTGCTGATCAGTCTGGGGCTCTTACAGGTTTGCAAAGCATAACCAAACCCTGCGGATATAAACCACACTCTGTGCTTTATGGAATTCTCTATGACTGTTGTGCAGAAAAGCAGAACCCAACCTTGGTAACTTGCAGCAAGCAAGTCCTGGAGGGTGAAATGAAGGATGACTATTATAGCAGTATTCTGAAGATAAGCAGGAAGTGAGTGGAACAGAGTGAGAAACATCATTTTGTCATGTATCCTTTGTTCTGGCATCACTCAAATAGGCATTTTTGGCATTTTTTTTCTGGATAATGCTTTGCTTTTGTATAGATTTTTTTGTTTTCATGTTATTTACTTTTAGAGGTGTTCTGCAAGGGGTGTGATTGTGAATAGATTGCTTGTAAGTAAGAGCCAGAGGTACCATTATTTCTAAGCTCAAGAGGAAATATTCCCTAGTTATATCTTCAAGTTGTGATCAAAGAGCCAGAGACAGAACAGCTTTTTGCTGAAAGGGTATTATATTAGCTCTGGTGACAGCAGCAAATTACCTTTTAAGAGAGGCAATTGATCCTCTTATTGGACCTGATTTTGATGTTTGCTTTCTTGTACATTGGAAGTAACCTACAGAAGCTTGTCCATTTGCACTGAGTATGAAAGTAAAACAAGTGGGATAAGGATGTGAGAAAGAATCCTCTAGCCTCTGGTACTACTTATTCCTTGTCAGATTCCATTGTAATTAGTCCAGACAAGTGTTGAGACAGCACAGTTCTGCTTGCTGAATTTCATGCCTGTCTCAAGATACATACATGTGCAAGCAGCAGTGTCCCTGGGACTTTTCAGTCATTTCTGTTGACTGTACCTTAGGAAAAATGGTATCAGATCTTTAATGCTCTTGGAACCTGTTGGACTTGCTCTTGAATCCAGGACCTAATCCCTCTCCAGTGCAAGTGTGATCTGGCATAGCTCCAGGGATGTAATAGTGTGTTTACAAGGCAAGCTGTACTAATTTAAAGAAGTGAAGCAAAGGCAGCAAGTAGGAAGGCAAATTTTTTTGTGGGGCTTGACAAGATATGGGAAGTGTAATTGTGCTGGCAGATGTGTGAAAAGATGAGAAATCAGACCCAACAAGATGGCATGGCAGGAGGTGCTGAAGGATGAGCACTCACCTCTTCACCACAGGAAAGAAAGTGGCTAAACTGGGGACCTCCATGCTGCCTTGGTGGACACAGTGATCCAGATCTAGATGATGTGAGGAAGAGGTAAATAAGAATAATATTATTATCCTGAACACTGCCTGCTTGCTGAGCTTTGCCTTTTGAAATGGTAGCATTATCTGTGTGCTGATGGACTGGTTCTGTGTTTGCTTGTTGTTTTTTCTTGTTTTTTAAGGTCTGGGTAGACTTGTGGTTAAATTATGTGATATTTGCTGCTTTTATCATTCACAAGGGAAGCCCATGGGCATGAAGGAAAATGATAAAGCTGGATGCATGTTGAAGCCTGGACTTTTGCACAGTGTTTCTCTACAGAAGGTGCCCTTAGAAAATCTTAGAGAGGTTTTCAGATGGGCAGGTTCCTGCACTTGGGAATGCATTTGACAACTACTAGGTCATAGAAAAAGTCATAGTATCACAAACTATGCTAAAATGCTGTGAAGGTTTTTTCACGTGTTGCTGTCAATAGAGGAAACTACTCTGCAGGACAAATGATCTTTGATATTTGAGAACATGTGGCTAGATGTTGATGTGAAGGTTACAGATTTAGGTATGCCTTATGAATTGTGTAAATATTAACCTTGTCTCACAACTAAACAAAATCATACTTCTCAAATTACATACTGCAAATACTTTGTTCTTTCATATTTACAGCACAGTGGAATAAGCTGTTCTCTAAGATCATTGCCCCATAGAAAATCACAATGTTTCATAAAATGCATGGCATAAATATTAAAGCTAATAGACTTTGCAAATCAGTGCTGATAATAAGTATTTTACAAGGGAAATCTGTAAAGAACTTGGGAAAGTGAACTTTTTAAAAGTAGTGATAGCTTTTGAAATATTTCTAAGAAGTGGGGTTGGAGTAGGAGTGGGCTGTCTGTTTGCAGCATCCATTAGGCCTGGATATTCTGAAGTCCCTTTCATGTCATTTTTTTGTGTGGAGCACTGTTGACAAGTTGTGAAAGACTGACTCACAAGTACAGA
Source organism: Bucco capensis (assembly GCA_013396975.1). Taxonomy (NCBI): domain Eukaryota; kingdom Metazoa; phylum Chordata; class Aves; order Piciformes; family Bucconidae; genus Bucco; species Bucco capensis. The sequence continues at coordinate 267,398 of VWZO01002325.1, forward strand.
GTAATATCTGCCTGGATGCTCTGCTAGCAAAGATTCAAGTTATTTATTTGTTAAAATGGGTAGTCTTAATTTCAAGCATATGTTTTTTTTCTTCCTGATTCAGTGCAAGGTACATTTTAGGGACTAGAGATGAATGTTAGAAATGAAGCAGCAGTAGTTCTTTAATCAGCCCATCCTATTGACTCCCTTACATTTAGTGTCTGAGGAGGTATAGAGGGCAGGATAAGAGTTGGAGATGAATCTAAATGCTTACCTTCAGACTAATGGTCCCAAAACACAATGCTAGACTTTGTAACAGTATGCTTCCTATGAATAATAAATAGATCTGGCTTTATGAAAAATACCTTGATTCAAAAAACAATTTAAAACAATGACAGAATAACCCTTATTCACTGCAGTCTCGCTAGCTAAGAAAGCAAAAAGACAGGAACATAATACAAAGTTATATTTGCTGACAACTAAATCAAAAATTGTCATCCCCCTGGGCACGCAAACAGATCGTTTGGAGGAAAATATACAGGTAAGGCCTGTGCACTGCATCCTGTTCCTTCCCACGGAGGGAGCTGAGTGTAGCTAAGGGCCTCATCTTTGTGAGTTACTAGTATTGTGGGCAGAAATGGTGAAATGATGCAAAACATTGTTTATGATCTCCGTCTCCATTTCAAGTGGTGGTTAGTTTCTGTGGCTGTGTTGGCTACTTTAGACAGCATTTGTGCTTCTTCACTGCTCAGATGTGTGTAATGATCCATCCTGAGCAAATACTCATTGTTTTCCATCAGCAAAAACACTGTGATAACTGGAGAGGGGCAGAAGTATCCCAAACTCCCTTGAGACACTGTCAGCTACTTGTGATAAGCTGTGTGGGTTTTAATCTTCTATTGAGGGCTCTCTAAGGAGGCCTTGTTATATGTAATCTTTGGAGAATTAAGCATGAGAATAAGTAATCTTTGGACAACTAGCACAGATACTTCCAAATCTGAAATGGTGAGTGTCTGGGGCAGCCAGCCTGGGTTAGCAGATCAGTGCAGAAGTGTGTTCTTGACTATAGATTACACACAGAAACACAGAGTTATTACAGTTGGAAGAGACCTCTAAGATCATCAAATCCAACCATCTACCTATCACTACCATGCCACTAAACCATGGCCCTAAGTACCACAACCACATGGATTTTAGACACCTGCAGGGACGGTGACTCCACCACCGACCTGGGCAGCCTGGACCTGTTTTCTGTGAAGAAATTTTTCTTAACATCCAATTTAAACCTCCCCTAGTACAACTTAAGGAACTATTGTTAGAACTTAGCCCTACAATTGCTTGAATTTCCAGAGGACAATGAATGAAAATAAGTAATGAAATTCGTATTAATGTTTATTATACTACAGTTAGCACAGCACAAATGGTCAAAGACTATAAGCGGTGCAAATAATTTACTTTTTTAGCCTTTCTCTTAGTTTGTTTTCCCCAGAGCTACAGTGGAGAAATGCAGTGACAAATTTGCCTTATGATGAAAGTTTCTTTTTTGTTTTCTGGATGTTATTTTTTTTATGATGGCCAAGATTTTTATGAGACTGTTGATATTCCTGTTGTCTGTAGCTGGTGAAGATGTGAAACACTTCAGAAAACAGTTTAATTCAAAATGAAACTGTTGTCCTGAAAGTATTAGCTCAAGAGAGAACAAACTTACTCAAAATGATGTGACACTTCTCATTTCTCCACTTACTCTAAAAACTAAATTGGGAAGCTCCCTTCTTAGTGGACTCTCGCTTTTCCAAAGCTTGCAGCCTCAGTTTCATGCTTAACTGTTCCATCTGAGAAGTTATGTCTGAAATAGTCACTTCTGCAGTAAAATGTTCTTGAAAACTAAGTGACTGTTATGTCCAGGGAAGCATGAAAACTGTAATAATAAAAAGATTTGCTTTGCATTCCTTACATTTACTCTTTCCAATTCCAATTACAAAAATGGACCCTGCTAAAATGTAAACAAATACCAAGTTCTCTGCAGCGTCTTGTCCAACTTCAGTGACAAATGACTTTAAAAAAAAGAAGTAATTTCTCAACTCTCAGAAGCTTTACTCAGTGGGAAAGAGTAAACACTAAGTAAGTGCTCATGATGCAGCAGGTTAGAAGCGCTGCTAAAATCTTGCCTTTGCTCCTCTGGTTGCTCAGCCAGGTGTATCTTAACAGAACTGGAGTAGCAATCACAGAATAGAGAAGAATGTGATTTTTAAACATGAAAATGCTTATAAATATGTTAAGGGTGAGTGTCAGGAGGAGAGAGCCAGGCTCTTGTCAATGGTATCCAATGTTAGGACAAGAGGGAATGGGAGCAAGTTGGACCACAGGAGGTTTAGTATTAACATGAGGAGGAACTTCTTTCCAGTGCAGGTGCCAGAGCACTGGACCAGGCAGCCCAGGAGGCTGTGGAGTCTCCTCCTCTGGAGACATTCCAGAGCTGCCTGGACACATTGCTGTGTGACCTGGTCTAGGTGATCCTGCTCTGGCAGGGGGTTGGACTAGATGATCGTTCTAGGTCCCTTCCAACCCCTGACATACTGTGATACTGTGATAAAAGTGTTATTAGATTGACAATGCAAGTTAAAACCTGAAGGTTTTGCTGTCTCTCTTTCCCAGTCTTAGTTATGTGTAGAATCATAGAATCATAGAATGGTTAGGGTTGGAAGGGACCTCTGGAGGTCATCTAGTCCAACCCCCCTGCACTGGGCAGGGACATCCCCAACTACATCAGGTTGCCCAGAGCCCTGTCAAGCCTCGCCTTGAATGCCTCCAGGGATGGGGCCTCAACCACCTCCCTGGGCAACCTGTTCCAGTGTTCCACCACCCTTGTGGTGAGGAACTTTTTCCTAATATCAAGTCTAAATCTACTCATGTCCAATTTAAAACAGTTGCCCCTTGTCCTTTCACCATAGGCCTTTGCAAACAGGTCCTCTCCAGCCTTCTTATAAGTTCCCTTTAGGTACTGGAAAGTC
>VWZO01002325.1:270780-332370 GCA_013396975.1 Bucco capensis
CTCTGATCACCTCCCTCTCCTCCATATGCCTTAGCAGAACTTCTAGGAGAATCTGCTCCATGATTTTCCCAGGCACAGAGGTAAGGCTAACAGGTCAGTAGTTCCCAGGGTCCTCCTTTACACCCTTTTTGAAAATGGGTGTGACATGCCCCTTCTTCCAGTCACTAGGAACTTCACCTGACTGCCAGGATTTCTCAAATATTATTGAGAGTGGCTTGGCGACTACATCAGCCAATTCTTTTAGGACTCTGGGGTGCATCTCATCAGCTGCGTACTTGTTTGAATCTCTCAAATTTATTGACTTGGATCCCTGAGCTTGACACAGGTTTGTTTTTTTTTCCTTCTCTCCTTACCCATTCTGAGGTGTCTAAGACCTCATTTCTGCAATTAGTAATCCTTCTCCAATAGATGTCTGCACTGATCAGAAGCCCTCTGTAGTTTAGTGGCCTTGCAGTGTATTTTGTAGCTGTAGGATTCCTCTTCTTTGGTCTTTTCATACAAGCAAAACCATTATTTGGGCACACTTGTTGTCTTCTGGTGTTCTCAGACTGTACTCAAGATGACAGCATCTTCCCACCTGTTGGAAGAAATCTGTTTGCTTTTCAGAAGTTGTTTTCTTATCTGAGGGCCCTAGCAGGACATAATTATTCTGAGCAACAGGGGAAACATGGAGTTATTGTGAACTAGCCTCTTCTTATTTTTTTTTTTTTGCACTATTGCTAGGAAAGCAGGAATGAATCACAGGCTTAGTGAACATATTCAAGAACTAATGTCAACAACTAGCAACAGATAAGTGGTGAGAACAGACTAGCAATAAGAAGGATAAGGAGCCATGTTTAAGCACAGTATGTAACTCAGCAGGAAGACATCCAGACACACTTAGAGCAGAAATGACAATGCAGCATGATGCCACAGGGAAATAAAAGTCTCAGAGTGGTGCAAGTAATGGATTTTTCAGTCTAGTGGCTAAACTTAAGCATTGTGGGTGGAAGCTCATGTTAACTCAGTGTGCAAGGTTCTGAGGTGTTTTTTTGGGTTACACAAGGATATGAAGGATATAGTTCTGTTCATTTATAAATGCTACAGCTGCAGAAAATACTTGGTACAAAACTCAATGATCTTTTCAAGGTATTTAAACCTTTACAAATGAGTTCAGTTTCAGAATGGATGTGCTGTTCTAATTTTAAAATGTCAAAAAGCCTCCATTTTGCCTCCTTCCTTCCTCCTTGAGAGTATTTTACAAATCTGGCTAAATTTGTGGATTCTTGTTTTGGGGTACATTACAGGGCAGAAAAAAGGAAGAGCTTTTGGTGTAAATTCACTGAATGAATAGTTGATCCTATTTATAGCCAGTTGCTATTGTGCATACTCCACTTTCCCCCCAGAAAAACCTCCTAATGGAGGAACTTGTAATAGTTTGGATTTTCCATTTGAAACCCCTAAATGATTCCCCTTGCAGAAGATTGGATTTTTCAGTCTACATGAAACAGGTTTAGGGTGAATGAGTATGAATTTGCTTTTTCTTTCTTTAAGCATGTGTCACCATGGACAAAATTACTGTATGTAAACAGGGACTGTTCTGTGATATGACAGCCCTAAAATATGAGGAACAACATAGGCATTCTTGCTTATGCAGTGTGCTTGTGTGGGGTAGGTATTTGTGATCATTAAACTAATAAATTTCACATTAAGATTCCAAAACTAGAGAGCGCAGTTTCTTGCTCTCCAGGTATCCCAGAGCTGTTGCAGCTGCTCTGGAATTTCCCATATTTTCTTATCACAGTATCACAGTATGTCAGGGGTTGGAAGGGACCTAGAAAGATCATCTAGTCCAACTTCCCTGCCAGAGCAGGATNTCCAGGCTGAAGAGACCCAGCTCTCTCAGCCTGTCCTCATAGGGCAGATCCTCCATCCTTTCATGATCTTGGTGGCCCTGTGCTGGACTCTCTCCAGCAGCTCCCTATCTTTCTTAGTAGAGAAGGTGTTGCCACTTCTGGAGCAGTGTGAACTTGGGCTAAAGATATTTGTGTATTCATAGTTTTGATACACTTGAGAAAGGCAGGCAAGGGAAGCAAAATGTTGGATAGGTTCAGAAGTCTTGAGACATTTCTTCTAGCAGTACTGAAGAGAGCTCTGAGACTGCCATTGGGGATGGGGAGGAAGGGTAACATGATCTTAAAAGAGGAAAAAGGTCACACATATCAAAGAACTCTTATTTACCATGGAGCTATTTAACTATAGGGCTTCTTGTCTCTGTATGCTTGTCTTCTACTAGAAGACTGCAGGTGATGAGAAGATGTGATGCAGCAACTTTGCTGTGATGTTTGTTTTAATCTCCATTTGCAGTCACACAGCTACAGACCATAGTAACATCAGAATATTGTTGTAAGGACAGGAGCTTTCACTTGGGATGCTTATGCTCTTTACATTGGCAAAAGAGCCTTTGGAGACTTCTCACTTACAGGTGTCTTTCTTGCTATTCATAATGATCTGTGCCATTTGGGCACACTTTTGCCTTTAAACCTGAAAACAACAACAAAAATTTCTGACCTTTTTGGGGTTGGCTGCCTTTAGCTATCCTCTTAGAAATGTCTTGGGAACGGGAGAATATTCCATCTGTGGTGTATAGCTAGGTCTTCTAGGGAGCCTGCAAGAGGTACACAAATGTGATTTTGTGTGTGCATGGATTTTGGAAGATGACAATGTTTTCATTCAGCATGAAATGTGATTCATTAAAATACTTCTCAAAGTTGTTATTTTTCCTTTAACAATAATGTGGAGGAGCTTACTTCCCAGGTACAATAAAAAGAGATCAAACCAGTAAGTGCAACAAAAATAAATAAATTAGAGGAAAAAAACCCACTTTTTAGTGGCCTGGAATTTCATTTAAATAGGCTTGACAAGGTGTTGAGCAAACTAAATTACTAGTATGACATGGAATGAGGATTTTTGGATCCCCCCTTTTATAGCTCTGGCTCTAATATGGCTTAGTTGTTTTTTTATGCAGCAGAATAATTTTGACTCCTTTTCTTATCAAAGAAAACATTACTAGGCTGAGTTACCTCTATGTATTGGTTGTGATGAAGGACGATGATAATGTATTGATGCTTTGTAGGTTGAAATGTATGGAAATGTATAGATGAGCTGTGGACACATCCTTACTGTACCTTCACCTAAAGGAATTGTTGGGTATATTTGACAATTTCACTGGTGTGAGAGGAAGCATCACACACTTCTGAGATGAATTTCCACAATCATTTGCATATGGCAACATTTGAAAGTTAAATATAAATGGATCCAGCTGAAGGCTAATCATAGAGGTTCCCATCTGGGAAATATGGACTTTATGCACATAAATATTAACAATGCAGTTAACTGGATTGGTTATTTGAAGTCAAGTACATATGCTGAGGCCCATTTATGTCATTTTCTTCTCACTAAGGATGTGAAAATGAATATTAATAAGCTCTGCAGAAGAGTCTTGCAAAGATGTGTATATGTAGGGAGGTGATTTTAAGGTCTGTGGAGTCAAAGTATTGTGTCTGTAAAATGTAAACACGTGCAGAAACCTTGGCAGAATCAGCCCATGTGTAAGCAGATGTATTTACAGTAGCAAACCACACTGGTTTACTCAGAATAAAGCCATTATGTGAGTGATTTTTCAAGCTGAAAAGACTCTGGGAATTTGGAATGACAATGAAGTTCCAAGTATTATTAAAAGAAAAACTGTCTTGTCCCAGCTTCCTATTAATTTTAATTGTATTATACATCAATCTTAATTCAAATGAGCTAAACTCATCCCTGGCTGTAAAGCCACAGGGTGTTTATTTTCACTTATATTTTCTCCCATGAAATGCATTATTAGCACATCATATTTGAGTCTTTGGTTATTGCAGATAAGTCCTTTTTCCATTCAGTGATAATTCCATATTCAAATAGTGTCTATATTAGCAATGTGATTTAATTCTCCAGTTTATTTCTGTTTGAAAGCCTAGTGTTTTCCAAAGCACAATTTAAGTGTGCATGTAGCAAGGTAAATGATGGGTTTCCAAGTGAGTTGTGTAAGTTGTCAGCTTCCATTGTCGTGCAAAGGCAAGTTCTAAACTGTCGTAAGTTATGTGTTGTGGGGCCAGACAAGAGTAGGGTAACAAGCAAGTCAAGTGAAAAAGGAATTTGCCCAGCAGGAATTCTGTAGAGAGCAGGTAAAATTGCAAGACTCGTGTAAATCACAGCAGAAAGAATGGAAAAACAGATTGCAGTTATTTGTCTTCATAACTTTTCCTCATTGAAATAAGATATTCCATAAGCTTTCTATTTTAGGGCAAGATAGTGGCATTTAGGTCCCTGCCATGAATTGGGTGATCTATTGCTGTATCTCAAGAACACTTCAACTCCTTTCTGCCAAGGCAGACACCACTGTGCACATCAAGATCTCACAGTTCACCAGCAGAGGTGGTACTAGTATTTTACCAAGGATTTCTGTGAAAGCACTAGGTGACTATTTCTGCAGAAACACCTCTCCTAGATGGGCACAAAATTTTTTTCATCAAGGATCTTCGCTACAAATATTTATTGGGTCCTGGAAAATACCAAGACCAATTCTACCTCTGTAAGGCATTGGTGTGCTTCGAAGAGACTTATGTCACCAACTGCAATGAGCATAAACAAGCCTGCAGTGCTCAGAGCATGTTTGCAGTGTAGATAAGGGGTCAAGTCTTGTAATTTAAGGTATGCTGTAGCAAATAATTCTGGGGTTGAAGGGTATGTTATTAGTGCTTGGTGGTAGATGATTATGATCAATTTATAGGCTGACTGGTAGTTTTGGGGGTTTCCAGTTATAAACTGTCTCAATTAGAACCTTCTACTCATTTCTCAGCCTTACTTTGTTGAGAGATTCTTGGGAGAATTTGTAAGAGTCTTGCAGGCACACAATGCTGGTGTGGATTTTCTGGCACCCTGTGACACCACTTGGATTCTGCACCTTCTCATCTGCTTAGACAAGCCTGGCAGGGTGTAGGATCATCAGCTATTACCCTATCACTTCACAATCAAAGCAATTCTTACTATGTGCTGTCACTTGCTTTCAGAAGTGAAAATGATGATGAACAGCAGCACCTGAAGGTGATAATTACTTGACATTAGAACTAGCAGAGGAGGGCAGGACATTCTCCAAGAATATTTGATTTTTAACATGACTTTTCTATTTCAACTCTCTTCATTCCTCACTGGTACATTCTTCCTGTGAACACTTGGCACTTGACCCTGACTGACATGGAAACTGAACAGAAAAGGCTGATGTGTGTTCCGAGGTTTTTGTTTTCAAAGGGACATTTTGTTGGCTTTTGAAACATTGCTATGGAATAGAATTTGCAATAACAATCTATGTATGTACCTTACTTGTTTGGCTACTTGAGAAAAAAAACATCACCAAAGAGGAAAATTAAATATTGAGCTCCTCTCTTCATCTCTGAGTGCCAAAATACCTCTGGCTGTGGCCAGAAACAGTTGGATTGCATTGGTAGGAACAACCTTATGAGGTGAAAATATATGAGGTTCATATATTTGGTTCAACTGGAGAATCTGGACAAGATGATGTGACTTCACTCATCTGTTGCAATGAACACTTGTGTTCAGACACCACAGACTTGCAGAAAGCTGCTTTGTAATCAGAGTGTAACCCATTCTTAATTCATATGTGAAATTCTGATTGCATATGGATAACACAGTTTCAATCTAAACTTTTTGGAGCATTTGATTTTGCTTTGCTCTACTGCTTTGTATGTGTTGGCTGTCAGGGAAGTATTTACTTTGTACAGACTTGCTGTAGGTTGAAATTATGCAGGTTTTTTGTGGTTCTTGTTTTCTCATTGTGTTCCTCTCATTCATGGCTTACCTGAACATTTTTAACACCTCCTAGGGGGTGAGACTAAGCTGGATAAATCCATAAGGAAGAGGTTTTTTTGTTGGTGGGTTTTTTTTTTTTTCTGTAGCTTAAATATGAGGCTAAACAGATTGATTTGGTTTGTTGATGAGAGATTTCTATTGTGGTGGAGGCAAGGAGAAGTGAAGTTCTATTACAAGTGCTGTGTTGATAGTTTTCTTTATCACTGTAACTAGTTGTGTCTCCTGCAGACTTCATGCTGGTTAAATCTGCCCTCTGCAGATATAATGCTATTACATGTGCACTCTGACTTTTAAACAAAGGAAGTGATAATCACCTATAAAGACTTGGAAAGAAAAATAGATTAAGCGATGCAGAATGAAGTTCACCAAAAAAACAAAAGACTGTGAATGTCTTAAATGTTCAGCTACAGACAAAAGGAAAATCCAACACATGCCAATTTCTTTTTAATAACTGTGCTTCATTTTCCAAAGGTAAAAATTAAATTGTTCAGATTTTGCAATACCTACATGGAGTATGAGACAAGATTTGATGTTTTCTAGTAGAAAATAGCTAACATTTTTAAGGGTGTTAAAGAGCTATAGGCTATATTTAAAACCAGAATTAATGCATGTTCTAACCCCCAACATGGCTTTGAAAACATCAAACAGCATTTATGAAGTAGAGCAAGATAAACATAAGGTCACATTTCTCATTCTGCAGGCATCAATGGATCAAACTGGGAAAACAATTTCTGACTATGAAACAGAGGAAATGAGTTAGAGTTCTGTTATCACACTAGCTAAAACTGGGCTAACTTGTCCTGATGAAATTCTTCTTTTTTGGTAAAAATTGATCCAGAATGTCTTTTGATATGTAACCCTGTCCTAGTTTCTGCTGAGGAATCATGAAGATAATTGTTTTGACTTCATTGTTTGCCTTTTTAGTACAAATAATATTGTGCTTAGTAGTAACTGAAGATGACCTAGCAGTTAAATAGATGAAAGCGAGATAAAACACTGCAATGTGGTCTAAACAAAAACTTAGTTTGATTGACCTGCGATTAAACCATTATAAAAAATGGAGGAAAAAGGTAGCTAGAAATGTCTGTTTTTTTATTTTAAGGAACAAAATAAAATTACATTTTTATGAACTTTTCTGTTATAGTTCTAACTGGATATATTCTGGTTTCTGTGGCCAGTTATTAACATTGAATATTTCTGTTTTATTTGATAGTATTAGGAAAAAAAACTATTCTCTCAGTAAATATTAATGATTAGAGAATCACAGAATGTTAGGAGTTGGAAGGGACCTCTGGAGATCATTTAGTCCAACCACCCTGCCAGAGCAGGTTCACCTAGGACAGGTTGCACAGGATCGCATCCAAGTGGGTCCTGAATATCACCAGAGACAGAGATTCCACCACCTCTCTGGGCAGCCTGGGCCAGTGCTCTACCACTCTCAAAGTAAGGAAGTTCCTCCTTGTGTTTAGATGAAACTTCCTATGTTAAAGTTTGTGCTTGTTACCTCTTGTCACCACTGGAAAAAAAAAGACTGATCCCATCTTCCTAACTCCCACCCTTTAAGTAGGGATAAGCACTGGTAAGATCCCCCCTCAGTCTTCTGTTATTTGTGTTAAATTTTTACACAGAGAATATTCACTAAAGTTTAAGATAATCATGCAAAATATGAAAGTTGAAATAACAGGTTATAGTGGATTTTTAGTAATGTTTTTGTTTCAGGTAATCTCTAAACTTGTGCATCTGTTCTGATTTCAAACAAATCCAATTTTGAAATGCTGTAATACCTGGAAGTGTATTTTCCAAGCACTCCAGTTCATTTTCCTGTCACTGCAGGAGACATTTGTTACTGGCAATCTCAGAGGAAAGATACAGTCTTGAGTGGGAAATGAAAAAGGTAATTTTCATTAAAATACAACATTGAAATTTGAGACCACAGCCAATTCAGCCATGTAAATAAAACAGATGTTTTCTTGTGATAAGAGAGGGAAAAACACGACAGAGAATTAAAAAAAAACTGACTTTTTATGCTTGAATGATTATATAGACTGCAGACCAGTAAAATCCCAGATCCAGAGCACATTCCTAGCAATTCTTCAAATTCTGCCTGTGTATTGGGGTCTCTAAATGGGCTTTCCAACCCATGAGAGGCAGGTCATCTATTCCTCTTAAAAATGATGCTTCCACTATGGTTAGTGACAGAAAATGAAGTCCATCAGAAATGTGAACAGTGACATAAAGTATTCAAAACTCATTCCTGGGAAACACTTGGCTGGCATTTAAAAGGCCAAATGTTTCTGGTTTTAGGTGGTTGGCCCTTTGGATGAAAAAAATCAGTAAAGGCAGATACTTTTAAATCTAATTAAATTGTTTTGAAAAATCCACTTCAAAAATTTTCTCTAAAATCATTGAAGCACTAGTTTTTTTTCCATCAAAATCTATTAGGTGATACTTTCAAGCAGTATAGCTCTATATATAGAATGTTTGTTTCCCAAGGACTGTGTGAGAGGATGTGACAATATTCTCCAAACCCACACAAGCGTGAAGCACTGCTTAGAAGAGAAGAGCCCTGTCTAACACCTTGCCTTCCCCCAGCAAGCAAGAGGTCTGCCTGCCCTCATATTGCAGGAACTGAAATAGAACTATTACTGGGTGGAGCAACCATTGGGGAGGCCTGGGCAGCAAGACAAGACTTGATGAGTATTAAGTGTTCAAAATGACTTCTCAACGGTGAGGGTCAAAGCAAATCAAGAGAGGGTATTGTTTAAGAAGGGAAAGGGGGAGATAAGTTGGATAAGCAGGGGTGGTGCAGTGGAGACTGTGCCTGGTGAATGCTTTAGGACTTCCTCCTGGGAAGACTGCCTCTGCCTCTCTGACTGCAGAAAGCCCTTGCTGTAGCCATGGGACCAGCCTAGGCCAGGTCCTTTTGGGAAGGCCACCTTGCACTGCTGAAACTTGCCATGGATAACACAGGTCTGCTTTTAAGAGTTCAGGGGTCTCTGGGTATAGGGCCCAGAGGGCACTGGAAGGCTGAGACCACTTCCCAGGCCTGTGGGTGCCATTTTATCACATCAGAGCTCCCAGACCAGCCCCGGGTATAGCTAAGGAGGGTGTCTGTGCCCTGACTGGCCTTGCTGGGTGTCACCTCAGAGCCTTAAGGAACCTTGTGACTGCCCAGTCCCAGTTTGAGGCCTGAGGTCTGCAGCCAGTGAGGGGGCTCTGCCCCCTGCAACTCTGGGGCTCCTGTGTGTGGGGAGGGAGGTTGGCTCCTGCACCAGAAGCTTGGTGGGGAGGTGACTGGGGGTCAGCTGGGCAGCACTGGGACAGCAAGGTGCCAGGTGGCTCTGCCCAAGGCCTTGCACTGGAGGCTGATGGGAGGCAGATCGGCCTTGTGCCAGCCCCACTGTCCACCTCAGAGGTTTGGCTTAGTACTGGGAGTCATGTGCTAGCAAAAAGACAACAGGGTGGTTCTTGAGAAAAAAGGACAGCAAGATAATACATATATTACTCTTGAAATGAAAGCCAGCATTTTATCTGTGTTCAGTTTTGGGCCCCTCATTACAAGAAAGACATAGGAGGCATTAGAGCATGTCCAGAGAAGAGTTGGTGAAGGGTGTGGAGAGTTAGTCTTATGAGAAAAGGAGGCTCAAGGGAGATCTTATCACTCTCTGCAATTACCTGAAAGGAGATTGGAGTGAGATGGGGCTAGGTTTCTTCTCCAGGGTTAACAGTGTGAGGACAAGAGGAAATGGCCTCAAGTTGCACTGGGGGAGGTTTAGATTGGATGGTAGGAAAAATTTATTCACTGATAGAGTTGTTAGGCATTGGTCCAGGCTGCCCAGAAAGTGGTGGAGTCACCATCCTTGGAGGTGTTCAAAAGATGTGTAGATATGGTGCTTAGTGATGTGGCAGTGATGAGTAGGTGGTTGGATTTGATGATCTTAGAGGCATCTTCCAATTTTAATGATTCTGTGATTCACTAATTTGGATTGAAGTTTAAGCACTGATAATGGCAGAAGAGAGAGCCTGTGCTGTCCTACAAAAAGCAAAATGTCACCATAGAGACTGCAATAAATAAAGCAGTTGTGTATGTTCTTAAAGGCCTCATTTTTAGGTACTTTCTCACAGTCTTTAACTTGACTCATTATTTTAATTTTTAGGATCAGGTATGCTGCCAGCTCAACAAAATGAGAAAAACTGAATCTTCAGGCAGGTTACATTCATGTAAGTGTTTTATTGAATTGCTGTACTTGCTGGGACCAAGGTCTAAAATACAGAGTTGGTGTACTGTCTATTAGAAATAATAGAAATGGTATCAGTCTTCATTTGCTGTTTTAACTGTTGTTAACAGCATCTCACAACCCATACCACTTAAGCATTTTTTGCCCATGTAACTAAAGGATTTTAGTGTACACAGGTGAAGTATTAGAAAGCCTCCAAGAGATGAATAAAAAAAGACTCAGTTTTCAGTATTGTCAGTCAAATTTGATTTTATTGTATAATGATAGTAGTTGTACTTTCCCCTCCAGTTAAACTGTTTTTTGTTTTTTTTTTTTGAGAATGAAACAGTGGTTGGCAGCTGGAATAATTGAAAATCAGCCAGTTTAAAACTAGACTGAAAATATTTTATATTCCACTATCAGCAACAATAACAATTGGTCAGTGCTGCTCAGTAATACATTGCATTTTGGAATAAATGCATTTAGAAAACTTCTTGGCTCATTTGATTGGTGAAAAGAAAAAAAAAGTTTTAGTTTGTTTTTACTTACAGAAAAAACAGGAAATGAAAGGATTGTTTAATCACAACCACTGTCAACAGCAGAGTAAAATTTATTGGATTGTTTTCTTAGGTAAAGTATGATAAAGGTTATCCTGTAAATAGGATCTTTTAATATAGGTATAAAATATCATTTAGAGATATAGTCATAACTAAAATCAAGGGTTTATGGATTTTCTTTGAAAGCTTACAAAATATTCACCATTATTGTTATTAATAGCTTTTAAAGTATTCCAGGTCTGTTCTATGCGGGTAATTTCAATTGTGAGGATAGTATTTTTATCTCTGATCAGCAACCATGAGGTTTCAAAACAGATTTTACTCATTTTCTGGGGGGAGAGGGATATGGTGAGGGGAAAGGTTAAAAATACAAAATGCTATTTAAGAGAAAAAACTTGGAGGGGGTTTTGGAGCATCAGATGATTTTTCTGAGACTCAGTTTCAGCAAGCTGTGTTTCATATTTGTAGTCTTCCTTCGTACTTTATTATGAAAGCCATACATCACATTTTATGTAATAGATAAGTAATAGTTATTATGCCTCAATACCATTACATTTGAAAGTTTTACTGTATGAAGTGCCATATGTGATTTTTATGTTTTGCCCCTCTCCCATCTAGTACTTTTTTTTTGTTATTAAACAAAGGTGTTGAAAAGGCTCTAATTGTTAAGAGTATGAGTGGAAAACCAAATGCTTATTTTTTAGTAGCTCTCCTGTTCTGATTTATAACCAGATACACTGACACTGAAATAAATATCCCCAGTTCTTTGCTCCAGGTGAGTTCTTTCTGCTTTCAAAGGGATTTTTTAAGAGTAAGGCAGTCCCCAACACTCAGTCTGGAATCATAGTTCTGTCTGAACCACAGTTACCCCTGAAGAAGTCAGTCTGTCAACAAGCTGTTAGACTGAGAGATCTCAGGAAAACATTATATTCTGCTAGGGAATGTTGCAGTAAAAGTAATGAGGAAAAAATGGAGGTCCAATAAAATCAAATCATGGCAGATAAAAAAAGGAGAGATTACTGGTATTTAAACAAATGTGTTAAATATATGTAATTATCTTTGAAAGAGCCTTTTATTGAGGCAGAGCAAGAGGGCAAACTGTTGACTTTGAATGTCAATGTGTAAGAAGAATTGCTGCAAATTGAAGTAGGCACAGCTGCTATTAATGCCTGAATATATTTTTTTCACCTGATGTATTTGTTATTTCTCTATGTATTTCTTTTCACCACCAGCAGCAGAAATTGGTGAAACAGATTTTAGTGTCTTTTTTTTTTTTCTTGTTAAGTGTGTACCTTCTGAGTAGAGCAGGAAAATGGCACAGAGGAGGGCAAAAATCATCTCTGCTTGATACTGGGTTTTGAATGAGGTTTCAAAGTTGAGTTCTTTGGTTTTTTTTTTCATCTATGGAGTATTGTGGCTCTGACTTACTACATACCACTACTGAAATGTAAAATCTGCATGGTAAAATGTGTAATAATCAACCAACCCACTCCCCCTAGTATCTTGTATTACTATTCATTATTGCTTTATTGTTTATTTACATAGGACTAAACCAGGTAGACTACATTTTTATACAGTACATACTTTATATGTTATATATAAAAGAATAATTTCTTCACCTTTGA
This sequence comes from Bucco capensis, assembly GCA_013396975.1. NCBI lineage: Eukaryota > Metazoa > Chordata > Aves > Piciformes > Bucconidae > Bucco > Bucco capensis. Next base: position 283,084 of record VWZO01002325.1, read on the forward strand.
GATACTGCCAATTTCTGTAAAGGAATGCATATATATGTGTGTATATATAATCTCACCTGCTGCTGGAGTTCCAGCTCCTCCTCTGACACTCCTGTCTCTCAAAATATCTGTCATTTTTTTGGACTAAAGCATAATTGCCTTTAGCCATCTTGCTTTTTCTCTGTCAGAATTCAGAGGTGCAAGAGGCAACAGCTGCATATTCTTATAGCTGCCTTTATTGTGTATCAGGCATTTGGATAGTCTTGCTTTGCCATGGCAACATCCTGCCATTGAATTGCATTATTGGCTACTGTCAGTAATTGAGAGTCATGTTCATAAATTAGCAAGGCTAGCAACACCAGTGACTGCTCTTGTGATCTGGAGGCTGGAATGAACTAGAAGGAAACAACAATTGATGTCAAGCAATGCTGACTGATGAAGTATGGAGCAAGTGGGGTTTAAAGCTCCTGATATAACCTTGATTTGCAAGGGTGGTCTTGAGCATCATCTATTCATCCCTTTAGGTTAATGGTATAAGGGAGCACTGTTGGGGATGATAAGTGCAGCTGAAAAGAACACTGCAACCTCTCTTGGTGACATGGGAAATGAGGAGATTCTCAGGGCTGCTATTTTGTGGTTATCACAAAGATGCAGATATTCTACCTCTGGACTGTGTGAAGTTTCTGTCTGGGTCTGAGACTTACCACTGCAACCTGTGTGGTTTAATGATGAGAAATGAGAAATCATCCAACAGCTCCTCCCACCTGGGGATCCAGGCTAGTGTTGTCAATCCTTACTTAGATCTCAGAGTGAGCTTTGAATCTGTATGTGGGGGGAAAAAAAGGATGCAATTCTACTTTTGGTGAACTTGCTTGGTTTTTTGTTGGCTTCAGCCCAAGAATTCACTGAACTGATCTGGATGCTTAAGAGACAGTTTGAATATCTAAATGTATATATTCTGTGAGACTTGATTACTCCCTCATATCTGAAAAAGATATCTCCAATGTATTTATGTTTGTATCAAGGGAATGTGTTTTTGGTTTTATTTGCATAGACCCTAACAAAGTAGGGTACAATACTTGCCTGGGGCTTTGGAATGGTATCATAATTCAAAAGATGAGGAAATCTCATGTTTGCTTTAACAATTCTAGCACTTGCTCATGAAACATTTGCAGTACATTTCTCTTTGGATTTTTTTAAAGAAAAAAAAAAGCCATAATAACTGCATGAATTATTAAAGACTTCTATAACTAAAAGCTTCCAGAACTTGAAGCACAGCAGTGCTCTCTGTGCAGTATGTTGTTAAAAACTTTCCACAGATTTTGTTTTACTTCATTGTTAACTAAAAATATGACAAATTGAATGACTAATCGTACTTGATTGACTGAATTTAATTCATTGATGTGTCATGAGAAAACATAACTTGCTGTAGGTATAGGCACATGGGCTTTGTCAGTGGCTTCTCATATTGGTAAAAAAAAATATTAGTATATGTGCCCTATGTTTCAGGCACTGAACCTAGATCCCTGAAAGGAGCCTAATATTACTAAGAAATTGCTTGGGATTGATCTCCAACGTTCAAGTCACAGCTGAGTATCTTAGGCTAGATGTTGTATGTCATCAGCCAGCTGTAAAAGTCTACCTGTTCCCCATTCCCCAGCACAGCTCCAAGCACAGGTGCTAATGTGCTCTGCTTCCTCCTTGTCCCAAGTTTGTTTGGGCAAGCTCTTGTGAATTTACAGAATATCTTCTGACCATGAAGACAGTTTTAGCATGTTTTCTTTGATACCCTGTATCAAGTTAGAAAAGGTTTTATGATTATCAAAGGATACCTATTGATGTCAAAACTTTGCCCTGAGTTTTGTGTGCTCTTTAGATGGCACAGATACTTTACAATCTTCAGTGTAAAAAATCTTCCATGTGAAAAAAAATTAGATCTTACATTTCACTGAACTTTAAAAAATAATTTCTGGGAAACCTGAAACACAATCCTGTAATCCTTTATTTAATCTAAAGAGAAAGTATTTCATTCCTTATAAAAGAAATAGATATAGAAAAAAACCAAATGTAATTTCCCTGCTTGCACATTCCACTACCTGGTGTAGTGGCTGTGGTCCTTTTTCTCTCTCAGGTCCAAGGAGCAGAAAGAAGCACATAGAATCATAGAATCACATGGCTCCTTCCTCCCACTCCCTCCCCAGGCAGTGCTGCTTGCTTGCAAGCATTCCAGGACCTGTGGAATGGCCCAAGGAGCAGGCTCACAGGAGGAGTGTTGGCACATCTGCTTCCTAGCCCCATCTTGTAAACTCTGTTTGCTTTCACGTTGTTTTCAGATTTGTTGGTTTGAGGAAACAAATTTTCTCTTTCTTTCTTTTTTCTTTCCATTGTGACAAAAATCAGAAGTTGCAATGTTGGGCTCTTCTGTCACATAGAGATTTTAAATCACTTGTGTTTGTGCTGCATGCTAATAAATGCTAAAGCAGTTTGTAAACAAACTGGAGAACAGCTCTGAGGACCATGCACAGGAAGCTGATAGATGTGATTAATAGGCTATTGTTTGGAACAGTGGAATGTGTGAAACCATGAAACAATAACGGCTTCAAAAGCTCTATGTTTTGTATTGGATATCTTCAAAGCATTGCAGGCCAGAATTAAGTTCAGAAGTGTCCTGGCAGAAGTGTTGAAGTGAATCTGACAGGTTGATTAATGTATGTGAGGTGTTTGAAGTAAAGTAAGAATGCTGGTATAGGGACTTTGAGGGAAGACTAGAAGCAGGGGAGATCTCCTAGGCCAGGCTGTATTCCAGCACTAAAGGGGCTGTACTGCTTCCTAGACATTTTGTACAGGACAAACTCCTGGCATATTTAATGCAGAGAAGACCTTCTGCTGTTGGATACAGTCCTTCACAGAAATTCCGATTCTGTAAAGGACTTTAAATATGCTTAACATTTTAGACACAGGTTTAAGTCTTTTTGAGATTGATGGAGCCTCATAATGTGTCTAGATTGAAGTAAATATTTAACTACTTTACAGCAGGGATGAAGGGACACTTTAAAATTGACTTTTGAAAAAGTAGGTTATGAAACAATACTTTAAAGATTCCCAAATAAGCTTATATGACCAAAGTGTGTTGGCTATTGAACCTTGAGGATTGAGATGATGTCAGTCCTGCTGTGTTTTGATAAATTATATTGTGTGTTGATTTACTGATCAGAAAACTCCCATAAATAATTTTCTAACTATAATAGGAAATATTTTGTCCACTTCCACATTTTGCTTTGGGTTTGCTTATCTGACAGATGTTTTAATGGCTTCCAGGATCCCAAGACAGTAACATACTGGTATGAAGTAGGAAATTTACCTAATGTTCTTTTCTAAATGAGTTTGTATTTTATGCCAGAACACTGTTTCACATATAGTATTAGAAAAGTAATTGCTTGTTCATATGATTACATGTGCTGTTCAGATTGGGTGTGGGCAGTCTACTTGGCTCTGGAAAATGTAGTTCTAAGCATTCTTAAATTTGGAGATCCCCATTGTATTTATGTAGTCTGAGCTCCTATGTAGCAGAGGAGATAGAGTAAGTAAGTGCTTTGTCTTATGTGCAGCTGAGCTTCTGGGTTCCAATGTTTTACACTGGATCCAGTAATCAGAACTGGATATGCTAATCAAGTAATAATTCTTTAAAGTCCTATAAGCAAAAGCATATGTTGAGCTACAAGATCTGATTCAAAAGCTCGCTACATCATGAGTTACTGTCTAATTAGTATAAAACAAAAGGGGTTTTTTCATACTGTTGGGAATTATGGTAATTTGAGAAATAGTAAAAAGCTTGTTGTCACAGATGACATTAATGATGTTAATTTTATTTTTGGGGTTCACACTGAGCAAATTAGAGACTTTTCTTCAAGTGCTAAAACCTGATCCTCTGTGATAAATGGCTGTGAGTGTGCTGAACATCTTACAGAACCTATCTCTTAATTACATTAACATTTGTCTCACTTGTAACTGATGCCATTGACTGGTTATCTTATATCAACTGGAGCTTGAGCTAGAAGGAGGAAAGTCTCTTTTACTAAGGAACCATGTAAAAATGACCTTTTTTTTGTGTTACATGTGTTGGAACTGAACATTCAAATGATGTTCTTGAATGTTTTTAGTGCTAGAATGATTGTGACTACAACTAAGTGGATTTCCTTGTCCTAAAATCACAGAGGACAGGCTGGTACTGGGAGCAGCTGTCAGAGCATTTGTATTACCTACTGTTCTGTTCCTAGCTTGGGGACCTTGAGCAAAGTCACTGAATAACTCTGTGTCACCCTTTAGTGACTTTTGTGATGACTATCATGTTACAGTACCCAGCTCCCAGGGGTATGGAGTTAGCTTAATTAATGAGTTTGTAATGAGCTTTTAGATGCACTGATCTGACCTTTCAGCCTGTACTATCAAAGCACTTTTCCATGTCTTGTCTATGTGCAAACTGATTACAGATGTCTCCCCTTGCTGTTTCCTAAACACATCATCTCAAGTCTATTTGCTATGCTTCTACTTGACTTGCTTTTCTGCCCACCTTTTCCGACCGCTTTATTACTCTACTATTTTTGCTTTCTCTACTGCCTTAGGCACAGGCATCTTTATTGTCAGTCACCTGAATAACTATGAGTTATTCACTTGAATAACTATGAGTATGCAGAAAGAATCTCCCTGCATACTGCCCAGCTCCTACCCCCTTTCCCTTCCCATTGGTACTCTCCTGGATTTCTGTTCAGTGTTATGCTATGTCACCCTCTCCAGAACTCACCAAAGACTGATGCATAGGAGTGGTCAGATTGATGTCTGAGCTGTGCATGTCCTAAATTAGCACTAAGATGTTCAACCTGCTATAGATTTTAGCTCTGAAATTGTCTCTGGAAAACATAGCCTGGTTAGGATCTTGCATTTGCCTTGCTGGTGTCTGCACCATTGTTTATCTGGGTGTAGTTGTTATTACAAGAGAGCAATTGCACCTCCTCTGAGAGCTTTTTCTTCTTTTACCTACTTATTCACTAGAATAGTGTGAACATCATTTCTTTTAGATACTTAAAAAATTTCTTCAACCCTAACATGTCACAGCATAAAGAAAAATGGTGTTAGAACTAACACAGTCATCAGCTTCAATTCCCTGTGTAGAATCTGTTTTTTTTCTATTAGTAAGTAAAAGAAAGGATTATTTTCCAAGGTTGGTTACATATTTGTGTGTCTGTGTGTATACATCCCTATAAACTTTTACTAAAATGTACTCAGAGGAAGAAATCTTTTAAAGGGCTATTTTCAAATACAACTACAATGAGTAAAATGTTCTTGAAAGATAGAACGTGATATAAAAAAAGGCATTTTTATGCAGAATAGCCTAGGTCAAATCATTCTGCCTATGCTGCTACAGCTTTTATCAAGAGAAAGGTTTCATTGTTTGCACTGGAAGGAACTCAGGGCAAAATCATTTGGCCTGTAAATGTACCTCTTTTGATTATTGCTCCTTGTTGTCCCAAGGAATTGGTTATACTCATCCAGTGTAGAAATGCAGCTCTCCTAGAAGTCCTCACCCAGGAGTGTATGCAATTGCATCACAGGATGATGAATACCTCAGAAAGAACAACATTTCACACAGTATGGAAAGAAGGGAAGGCAGGAGCACAAAACATGTCTGGCTGAAAATGTGGGGAGGTGAATTATAAAATATCCAGCATGCTGGTGAAACCCAGTTGGCAGAGTATGAGAAGTACAGGTATTATGAAACATTTGAGAATTTGTGATAGAATTTTCCTTGGTTACAAAGCATTCAACTTGTCATATGGCTGATAAACCACATCCTGAAACCAATGGCCATACTAATATGTACACCCATATCAGTTACCAATTTTGATACAGCAAAAGGTAAGGAAAAGACAGATCCTGTGCTTTAGCACTGATGATGTTGACAGGCTTCCCAGTTTTGGCTGAGAAACATAGGTCTTTATCTGAGGTTAACACAAGCCCATACACTTACTACTTCATTCTGATACTATTACCCTTTCACCTCTTAAAAGAAACAACAACTAGATTTGCCTTTAGCTATTGTTGAGGTCTTAAAGCCAAGTATCTTGGATTAATGAGTTCTGTCTGTGTTGTCTAGTGGAGTAGAATGGTAGGATGAATGAAATTTGTGCCCTGTCCTTCGGAATCATGTCCTCTGAGCCTCATCCAGCTGGGAACTTTTGTGGAAGCTCTGTGGACAGTCAAAGAGCTTACTTTGAACCATGAGGTGCCACAATAATATAGGTGCTGTCATAAGCAGTCAAAATGACAGACTAGAATTGAGAAGATGTTTTCTAGTCATCTGGAATGCTGAGTTATGAGTATTTGATTTCATTCATTTTACTAGTAGTTTACAGAATGAAGTCACCCCTTTTTGGCTGAGGGAACCTTGAGCGTTTCTAAGGAAACCTGTGAAGATCAAGCAGGACCCATACAGGTATATACAGCTTTCCTCATGGAGATCTTTAATGCTTAAACTAGGAAAAAACCTGTCTTAGAGCCTGACACAGTTGTCAGTAATTTGCAGAGTCTCCCTGAGGCTTTGAGCTCACTTTAGTGGGATGAATATACCCAGGGACTGGTAGGTTTGTTTGTCTTCACTAACAGACCAACCCTGCCTTACACCTAAGGCTGTAAAGACTTTGCTGCTCATACCCAGAAGTCGAGATTGCTTTTGTTGCCATCCTGTTTAACAACATGTACGGGGTAACAAACATCCTCATCTGGCAACAAGTGAAATGGCTTCTATTTGTTGACAGAAATAGACTGCAAACCAGATTAATTCTGTTTGTGGAGAAGAGGCCTGAGCTATAGAAAATAAATAATGAGACTTGAGACGAAAAGCACAAGGCTGTGAATTAATTAGTACTAAAGCTGGAGATGGAAATGAATCCAGCAGAAATTATTATTTAGAATTTATTGAACTTAATGAAATGAAACCCAGTATTAATACAAATAAGTGCACGAACCATGGGAAAGCAAAGGCCAATCTGATTTGCAGGATATGAACCTCAATGTACAACTAGGCATTTTAGGGAAAAAATAAGCAGAAGGTTAAACAAGAAACTAGAATTGATTTATCTATAGCATCAAGAGCTTTTTTCTCTGAGACCTGCTTCCATAGCAAGTACTAATGAAGAATGAGAATATTTTTCATTTTTTCTAAGGGTAACTGTAGCTGGGAAAACCTTTTACAAACTTGAAAATATTCTAAAAGAGCTGTAAAACATTGAGCATGAGTAGCCTAACTCAGAGAAAGAGGGAAAATGACATATCACCCCAAACTACCCAGTGTTTAAGCAATCTGAACTTTCTTTCAAGTAGCTAGACTGTTCTTCCTAAACAATGGCTGTGGGACTGGGCTCTGCTTGATTTTAATTGGTAATGTGTGTTGAAGCCAGAGCTGAATGAACTGTTTGCAGCAAATAATTTGATCAATGTTGTCCTCTTTACTGTTCATGAATTATCTGCTAGTAGGTTTTTTCCCTCACTAATTTCTTCATTATTCAAAAGCACTCAGCAAATGCTTGGACTAAGTTTCTTTTTGGGGTCTTATTCTCTTTCTTTGGAAGGTTATGATTATACTTGGAGGGTTTTTACAGTGGGACTCAAGAAACTTGAATGTTCTTTTTTAGTGTGTTTTTGGCTGATGGGAAAATAACCCATTTGCTATATTTGCTGAAAATTTGAATGGTGCAGCAGCTTTTCCTTTTAATTCCTAGGATTTTAGGCCAGAAGGGACTATTAGATCATGTACTCTAATCTTTATGATGCAGATATATTAGGAATTCATCTAATTTCTCCCATACTGAGTCTAAAAATTTGTGCTTAACTAAAGCAGATTGGAACTTTATTTTAGAGCTTTTTCAGGAAGGAGGTTAAGAAGTGCTTTCTGAAGGGTTATTATTCTATTTTCTTCTACAAGCTTGTGTATCTATTCAGTGACCTTTATATTTTTGTCAAGCAGGTTTTTTTTTGTCTTTGATAATGTGATGCCTGAATCTTTGGACAGCAGGGAGGATATTAGAGCCTTCATGGTCATCTGAAAAATTATTTCACAAACCTTCCTAACTGTTTGCTCAGGTATAGTTTTACCACAAATATCTTCACAAAGAAAAAAGGAGAATGGATATCCAAGGAAGGTGAACAAAGACTCTTGTAAATGCTGTCAAAGCAAATGTATGATTTTAGAGTCAAATGAATGTTGGTGAATTCTCCTTGCAGTCTTTTCACAGTACTAGCCAAGAAAGACACAGTTAAATGTAAATTGTAGTGACAGTAATTTTTTTTTTAAATCTGGACTAAGCCTTGTTACTCAGAAATGGAGAGAAGTGCATTTGTCACACAGTATTTTTGATAAAAAATGCAGTCAGATGCTGTCTTCCACTGAGTTTGGGTTGAGATCTGTCTGGAGTATAATATAGCAGAAACACATCATGCTTCTGGCAAATCTGGTGGAAGTCATGTCCACACCAGCTTGGTGGAACTTTTGCAAAGTGGAAATAGCCTAGCTTCAAAAAATTCTCTTTAATTGGAAAAGCTGTTCCTGCAATAGATCAAAATAAGGGATGTCTACTTTCTCTCAGTGTGCCTGGTTGGATCTCCTGCCAAAAACCCCACAGCTTCCAAGTTCAAATGACAAGCTGTCTCCATGCTGCTATGCTGTTGTATACAAGGAAGCTGTCCTATAAAAAGGCTATGAAACTAACTGTCTGGTCAGATTCTCCTGAGCAGTTTGACAGGTGGCCAGGCAGCTAACCCACTCACCACAACCCAGCTGCATTAACTGGCTGCTGGGGAGCACCTCTGAACTGGTGGTTTCAGCTCACACATTTTATTTCCCAGAGTGGGCTGTGGCAAGCATGAGGGTAACTACCACAGCTTGGCTGTCAAGGCAGGTCCTATATGCCTCATTGTGTGTGGCTGTGTGAACAACTCTAAAATATCCTGGGATGTGTGAATGTAATTCTAAGGATCCTGCTTGCCACCTTATGCAACCAAAGAGCCTTCCCATGGAAAGATCACTGCAGCTTCCCCTAGTCTTAATCTTGCCACATACCTTTGGGAAGTGATAGTGCAGTTAGCCTCATCTTGCAGGTGGACAGTTAATGCACAGGGTGAGTGTGTGCAAGCTTTGAAAACAAATATGGCTCCCTAAATTCCCCTAGTTCCTCTCGGATCAAAAAAATAAAGGTTTAGCAAGTAAGGTTTCCAGGAGAGTATGAGGTATAAGTAACTTCAGAAATGCCCTTCTGATGCTTGGATTCATCTTGCCTCTCTCTAGCAATTTAAAAGATGTTGAGCCTGAACAGATTAAGCATCTCTCCTTTGCCATTGAAGGACAATCCTTCCAAGTGCTTTAGGATGTAGTGAAGGCTTGTCTCATCTTCAGTCTGTGGAGGGGCCTGGTTTTCTTCACTGACTTTTAAGTGGAACCAAATTAGGAGATTAGATTACACACCTGAATTTTGGACTGCTAAAATGAAGTGAGATGAATGTCACCCCAAATTATTTGCCTCAGAATGGCTGTGACAAAGCAGCTGCACCTTGATGCATTATCAAGTAGTCATGCTTTTTCTCTCTCAGTTAAGAAATGATCACTTACCTTTATTTCCTAAGCAAGCAGAAAGGTCTGTGACATACTGGAATGTCAGTAAAAAGGTGCTTTTTAATTCTCAAGGACTGGCCTTTTGTGGGTGTTCCTGAATACTATGCTGAATCTTTGAGTTGTTGAGAGCATGACATTGTAAGTTGACTGAGAAAAGGACAGCCACCTTGCCTTATCTGCATCAGGATGAAATATCAATTCAATTTATTGTGAGGAGGCTGAGATCCAGTCTGCTCTATACATGAATGAGGCAAGGGATTGCTTGAAGCATTAGGGTACTTCTTCCTTTGATAAATCAAGTGTCTTGGCAATAAAATGCACTATCATTCCAAAGGAAGGTAGGTAGAATGATGACACTACATTTGGGAATTGCCTCCATACTACTCTGACTGGATACACAAACAGTTTTTTTAATGGTCTGTGACCCTTCTGTTTTTTTGTGATCTTTGCTGTTAGAAGATATAGCATCTCTAGAGGAGTGGTAGGAAACTCCCACATCCCCTCAGGTGAGATGTCTTTAGGTGATGAGCTGTGTATGATAATTTATGGAACATACTGTAATATCTTATACTACTCAAATGGTCCAGGTTATTACAGTCTCCAGACTCATGGTTAAATTATTCTCCTGATCAGAAATCTAATTGCTGTCACTTGTCTTGTTCTGTCTGTGCTTTTGGCAGAATGACAGCACTTTCCATCACTCTTTCTCCATCCATTGAGTGACATGAAATATATCTTTAGAATCAGAGGAAAAAATATGAATGGAGGTTATGTTGCCTGATAGAGTGCTTTGTTGCTCTTTTCTGCTCTGATAGTAGTCCAAAGTGAACTTAAATATTTAATACTGTTCTTAGAACAAGTTGCCAATTTTAAAACCTGAGTTGAAAGTAAGTTTGATCAGTGTTCAGATCCCAGATGTTCTTGATATTTTTCCTTCCTTTGGCATTTCAGCACAGATTTGCAGCTTATAACAACCACATTGAAGGTGAGATAGGCATCTTATCTCCTGTAGAAGAAGGAATGTTTCTTCATTAGGAATTTTATTTTCCATACAATAAATTATCCTATGATCTGAGCTTGCTGAAGTGAAGGAAAAAAATAACTCCACTAAAACAACACCAAAACAAACAAGAAATATTTGTAATGTTAATACGAATACTGGAAAAATCTTCCTTTCAATGGGGACTTTTGTCAGGGCTTTTTGACTCTCTCACTTGCTTTTTAAGCTTATAAACTGGGAGGAAGAGGGAGAGTTTCTGACTGATAGAGCCCTTCCTTCTATCCTCCTGTTGAATTTGGAATTGTCAGGGGTTTTGATTAGATGATCAGTCTCACCATGTTTCCCCAAGTTTCACGAGAAAGTTGAAACTGAAATTCTGAAGTTGTCCAACTAGAGGATTCTTGTGACTACATAACATGTTTTCTCATTTCTTTCCTTTTTTTTTTCTTTTAGAGTAGATGTCTAGTATTCTTTTATGGAACAAAGCTTTATTTCATGATCCCGAGAGATTAAGCTTTTGTTGGAAAAAAATAGGAAAAAAAAGAAAGGGACCCTGAAGTAGTCACATCATCTTCTTTCGTCCAAGTTTTTGGACGAATTCAAATTCAGTTCAACCATATTGTTGAGTGAGTTCCAGAGAGAAGATCTGTGACAGAAGGTTTAGTATTAACATGAGGAGAAACTTCTTTGCAGTAAGGGTGCCAGAGCACTGGAGCAGGCTGCCCAGGAGGCTGTGGAGTCTCCTTGTCTGGAGCCATTGCAGAGCTGCCTGGACACATTGCTGTGTGAGCTGGTCTAGGTGATCCTGCTCTGGCAGGGGGGTTGCACTAGATGATCTTTCTAGGGCCCTTCCAACCCCTGACATACTGTGATTCTGTGAGTAGGGAAGAAAATAACTTTGTGTTGTTAGGAGGAGATATTAAGCATCTTGGACCCAAAGCAGTCTAAACAGTGTTAAATTCCCTTGTTTTGTGCAATGATTAGTATGTTAAGCCTTGCTGGAACTTGTTTTGTAATATGAGGCAAAAAACCCAGCCTGCAACTTGTGAACTGTTTGTTATTAACAACATGTTTTCTATGGCAGCTCCTATCACTACTGCAGCTAAAAGGGTACACTGTGGGGAGAACATTGGAAGGAATTAGCTGAAATGAACTGGACTATTCTGTTTTTAGAAAGTTGTAATGAACACTGACAAGTTCTGGTAGAAGAACAGAAATAATCTTAGGGGAAATGAAGCTAAACAAGAATATTGAAAGTTTGCACATAGTGCCTTACTACCATAAGTTTGTTTGGGGTCATCCCTAAGAAGAAAGTCAAATCTAACTGGAATATAGTAACTGATGGGTACACAGTAGTGCATTAAAAAATATTTAGGAATTCAGGCTTAGACCTTGAAAGTACACTTCAGCGATCTAAGGATCTAATTCTATTACTTTCCTGGACTTAATGGAAGTTTCTGTGATTTTAGCTCCCTTGCCCTACCACATTTGGACATGGATTTTTATAGTACCAGAACAGAAGCAGAAAATAGCTGTTAGTTATCCAAGTTCATAAAATATCTTACCAGTGTTACAATTTCTATTCAGAGGTTTTAGAAGCATAACCTTTTTTTCAGGTGGAGTACCAAATACCAAACCTAGTACTGGATGATTTGCTCATAAGTAGTTTGGTGTTAACATTTATTTTTTTTGTTTGCATTGACCTTACAGAATTGCAAGCAAACTACTGCAGTGAGGTGAGTGGAGTCTTGCATTCAAAGGCATGTGATCATCTCATCACTTTTCTTGATCTTTATTTGTGATCAATAAGCATTTATTTACTGTTGTGTTTAATTTACTCCTTCATCTCTTCTCCCAAGTAACAAGTGTTAGGACAAGAGGAAATTGCTTCAAGTTGCACCAGGGGAGGTTCAGATTAGCTATTAGGAAGAGTTTCTTCCTGTTCTTTTTATAACATTTTCTGTACTTGAAGATAGCTCTTTGCCACTCTCACCAATTTTTTCAATGACACAAAAATATGAAGATAAAAGGGAAATATTTCTGGATGATGTCAAGGGTTATCAGGCATTGGAACAGGCTGCCCAGGGAGGTGGTGAAGCATCCCTGGAAGTGTTCAAAAACCATGCAGATGTGGTGCTTGGAGACATGGTTTATTGGTGAGCATGGCCGTGTTGGGTGGATGGTTGGACTTGATGATCTCAGAGGTCTTCTCCAATCATTATGATTCTATGATTGACAACAGTAGCATTGAAAATGTGTCAGTGAGATTTTCATTGTGGACTGTGTTAGTGTAGATATGTCTCATTGTTATTGGATTTCTGCCCCTTATACTGCTCTTCACTTAAAGCTAGAAGTGGAGAAGAGAAGGCTTCGGGGGGACCTACTAGTGACCTTCCAGTACCTAAAAGGAACTTCCAAGAAGGCTGGAGAGGGCCTGTTTGCAAAGGCCTGGAGTGAAAAGACAAGGGGCAATGGTTTTAAATTGGAGAAGAGTAGATTTAAACTGGACATTAGAAAGAAGTTCCTCAGCACAAGGGTGGCGGAACACTGGCCCAGGTTGCCCAGGGAGGTGGTTGAGTTCCCATCCCTGGAGGCATTGCAGGTAAGGCTTGCCAGGGCTCTGGGCAAGCTGCTCTAGTTGGGGATGTCCCTGCCCACTGCAGGGGGGTTGGACTAGATGACCTCCAGAGGTCTCTTCCAACCCAAACCAGTCTAGGATTCTAAATAACTGTTAATAGAACAAAATAGCTGCAGTCTTAGCTGTGTAACTGTAGATTATGCAGTAGCTTAACCTAAAGGGATAAGTTTATTACATTCTTAGCATTTAGACCTGCAGATTTCAGAATGGAAGTAAGCAGGATACGATATGTCCTGATATGTCCTTTGCTTTGCTCTAAGGAAGAAGACACACGTCTGAGGATAATTTATCTTACTTAGTCCTGCTTTGATTTCTTGAAGTTACACTATCACTTTGTGTTTCTTTGTCTTCACTGACCTGTCTGTTCAGACAGTAATCTCCCAAGAACAAACCAGTTCTTCACTAACTCTACAGATAGGGTTTAGACCTGTGACATTCTAAAGTTATTTGGGACTCAACACTGAAATTTTTCTTAGTTATCTTCAGAAATCTCAGAAATGCCATTTATTGCCTAGATTTCATCTGCAGACATGGGGAGAGTAAGTCATCTATACAGTATGGCCTGTCTTAAAAGTTTTAGGCACCTCACTTAAAGTGAGTTAATTGGACATTAACCAAGATGGTCATGTCCCCAGCCCCAGCCAAGGGTAGAGGCCATGAAGATCACAGGGAAGTGAATGTTTCCTTACCTTACTGTGAATAAGTTTCAAATGGGAACCTAAACCTCTCAGGCCCTGTTTCTTCTGCACCCTGTATTTTGCAAAATGCTAAAATCTGCCAGACATCTTCAGAAATGCCAGTAGAACACTTTGATTACTAAACTGAAATGATTAGAAGGCTTTTTATTTTTTTTTCCTCTTCCTGACAGGCTGTTTCCATGTATCTCTTCATCTCCACATATTTGTACATGTAAAAAACCTCTCTGTGTGAAGTGAGAAAAGATGTGCATAATTTGTGAGAAATTTGCAAAATTCTTTGTTGTTATGTTTGAGAATGTTTGGGGTTTATTTATTTATTCATAAAATATTTTGAACTATTAAAATGAAAGTAATACTTGTATTTCTTCTTGTCAAAACTTTGTCAGTGAAAGTCAATCATCCCCTGGGTACGGGATACCATCCTGACATCATGGAAGGGGTGGGCTGGCCAGGGCAGGAGGGCAGGTCACTCTCTCTGTTACTTTGTTAGTAATAGTATTTCTTCTTGTATTATTATTTCTTTTTTAAAAATTGGGTTTTTTCCTTTGTTTTGTTCTCTTAAACTCTCCTTAGCACAGAGGGTTTTGCTTCTTCCTCCTGATTTTCCTTCCCATCCCACTGGAGGAAGGCTTAGGGGAGCAGTGTGTATCTGGCTTTCTTAGGGCTTGGCTGGTGGCTAGGTCTAAACCATGACACACATCTTCATTCTTTTGTACTTTCATTTCCTGTGTAACACAGGGATAAAAAAGAAAGAATGAGATGTGGGCTTTACAAGAAACTCTGCTAGTATTGCTTGTCTTCCTGTGTTTGTCTCTTGAAATGAGAATTGTACCCAGATATAAAGCAGCTGCTGCAGATTCTAGGGTGGCTTTGCTGTTAGTAGTCCTGACATGACTTTTATTAATAAGCAATAATATAATAACCCTAATACATAAAATATATCATTAACTTTATTATAAATATAATATTCCTGTGGCGTTTTGAAAGAACATTGGCTAGCTAATGCAGAACGCTTCACACAACATGAAAAAATAGCGGAAGCTGTTGATAAGGTGGAAAGAACAACAAAAGAGGAAAGGAGCATTGTGAAAGTTCAAAAAGGCTTTGAGTTTAACCTCTTGTCCATTCTCCCACTGAGGGAATAGGAATGGCTTCATCTTCCCTCAGTTATCCTCCAGGGAGATTTCTAACCTTCACTGTGTACTGCTGCTGAGGGCTCTTTAACTTCCCCTGACAGCTGGTTCATTTGCTTAACTCTTCTTCTGCCAGTATGAAACTTCACTTGGTAACTGTATATGGCCTAAATTTCCCCTGATGCTGCTTAAGTTCATTACTTCCTCTTCAGCCTTCATTAATTAAGGTGAATAATTGATTCCTGTTCTTTTTATAACATTTTCTGTGCTTGAAGATAGCTCTTTGCCACTCTCACCAATTTTTTCAATGACACAAAAATGTGAAGATAACAGGGGAAATATTTCTGGATGATGTGAAGAAAATAAAGCAACTCTTCAAGGAGAAGGGGGATAAAGAAATAAGTAGTGATTAAGATTGAGAGATATCTGCAAGACACCTTATTGTCTAGTCCTCTCTGGCTAAAAGAAGATTGCTGTGCACTCTTTACATTGCCACAAGACACAAGTTGCTGAGGTTTTGCCTAGTCATAGGTGCAGTTGTTTCCATCTAGCCAGCTAAGGAACTCCCTGCTTGGCTTTCTTAGGTAGTCTGGGCAAGGGAGGATTGTGGATTTTGCACCTGGGTTTTGGATATATGTCAAGCTTAATGGAGTTTTTTGGAAGGGGGTGAGTATTTTTTAGGTTTCTCACTTCCAGCCTGCTGCTGAAGCTGAATGTAGCTCTCAATCATTTCAAACCTAGCAATCTGCCTATCATTATTGTTTCCTTTACATTCTCAAGGTTATATCTGACAGAAAAGTGGATAGAAACTTTTAAAAAATAGAAATGAGAGATGTGGTGATCTTTTCTGTGTATATTGTTTCTGGAAAATAGGGAGGCTTTATAGCTGCCTAACCTCATGAGTTCCAAAGTGGGACAGAGATCTGATCCTCACATGATTGTGCAGTGCTGTGGTCTGTTATCTGTCAAAATCATGTCAAGTCTTGCATGCTGGTGTTTAGTTCAGTAGTATCAAGAGCACAGATGTACCTTGAGTACTTTTTTTAACATTTCTGCAATAAATAAAAGAACCATTTCTAACCAGAGGGAGTGTTTAGTCTAGAGACATAAGGTTGTTTATGTTGTCATTAGCATCAGTACTATGATTGTTCTAGTTACCTAGGTAGAGAAAATATTATCATGTTATTCCAGTGTGTGATCTGGCACTGACTTAGTGTTTTATCACCTCAAAGCTATCATTAGTGGGTAATCATTTTAGGAAATTATTCTGCTGCTCATTTATATAGCCTGGTAGCATTTTTGATGTTTTTCCTTAGTCTTTTTGTTAATGATATCCTTCAGTGCTTAAATATGGTGGATGCTGTGCAGAAAACACTTCAGTGCATTTTGGTGATGGAGAGAGGCCAGCAACTTTGTGGGGTTTTTTTCCTCTAAGTAGATCAAATACAATGATACCTGTTTGCACATTTCTTTTACAGCTGGGTTTTATCTGTATTCCTGAGCTATAATGTATTTTAGTGCTTTGATAATGGCAAAGCTAGAATTTTATTGCCAGAATAGTAATCTTGAGAGACAGCATAGAATACTTTCCAAATTTTGTGGGTCTCAAAGCATTTAAATATAACAGCACAAAGCTCTCTCATAGAAGCTAAGACTGTGTGTGTACTGACTTCCATGATTACAGCATACCCAGTGGGTTAGAAATAGAGAGGTCAGACATAGCAAGCTGTAGAGCTCAAAGGCTGCTCTTGCTCTAGGTCCAGAAGGTACCATCTTGCCCTATGTCTTGTGTTACCTGCTGGTATTACTGGTGAGTAGATCAAAACATTTTTGGATATGCACATCTGAAATTCCCTCACAGCAGAAGCAGCAATCTAGGCCAGTGCTTTGGGCTGATACCTGTGACTGAGTTTCTGTGATTGAATGAGTTACTGTGGGCCAGCTGACAGCAAGAAACATGACTGAACAGAGGTGTGTTTTAGGCACCTTTGCCACATGCAGGGACATACTGGGGCTCAGATGGCATGCTCTGGCTCTTAAAGACTTGGCTGCTCTGTGCTTGTTGGAAGTCTGCACTCAGAGTTTCAGGAGCAGAATACAGCTATCTTGCCCTGTGCTTTGCCTCTATTAGGCTGTCCCCAAGCTGTGGTAATTGAGCCTAAGCCTGTGCGTAGCAAGGGAAAGGCTTCAGACATGTTGTCCTATTCTAGCTGACATGCATAAGCTAATTTGGTTATGCTTTAACAGCATGGTTGCCTCCTAGTGTGCATGGATTGAACAAAGGTTCAGGCAATGAGAAGTTAACCTATGGCAATTAGGTAATAGAGGGTTTTTTCTACTTTTTCTTGGTGATGGTGTGTCCGAGGGTAACTTCTGTTTATAGACTGCAATTAGACAGCAACACTTAGATTTTTTTACTATTTCGTAAGTTTCCTGCCCCTCCACAAGCACAAGGTACTTACCTACAAAAAAGCAGAAATTCTGAGAATGTTGCTGATAAAATAATCATCCATATAGATATACCTCTCTGTCTAATAAAATCAACATTCACCTTCATACCAAGTGTATTTTAGAGGGATCATCTGTGTAATAGTCCTGTATTGGTTAAATTGTTTGTAGTCTGCTTCTAAAGATATCAGAGGAAAATCCATTAAATTTATTAGCAGGAATTGAGATAATTACAGCAGTTGGCATGAGGAATATCAACTTTAAAAGCAACTGCTTGTGCCAGTTCATCACATTGGGCACCCAGGGGTTAGCACAGCATGGAGTTCCAGTTGGGTCACAACATCTGGAGGACTGCCTAGTTGTAATAAGGCTGAAGTGAAGCCAAACCACCATTAGATAGGCTAGCCAGAGTTTTGTTATGGTTCAGAGCCTTGGCCGAGCACTTGACAGATGTGAACACAAAAATAACTGACTGAGTAGTATTTCACAGTGGCTAAAATCATGGAGTTGGAAAGAAGTATTGGCTCCAGCCCACCAAGTGGTCAAAAGAGGCAGCAAATATATTACTCAACAAAATTGGCTTTGGTTTCAGCTTGTTCCAAGTACAAATGGTGAGAATGAGACAAAATCTTTGGGTCAGTTGACCTGCAGCTATACCAGGGTTAGGGCTTGTACTGATTACATGCTCTCTGAATGGTTTCTTCCTAATATCCTCCTCACTGTTGCAATTTCCCTTTTAGACTTTGAGGTTTTGCTGCTATTCCTTTGCCTGCAGGCTGCTTGCCTCTCCTGCTCTTACACTGTAACAGTGTTGGATGACAAATTCATCTGCTAAAATGATTTATTACCCCAGCTCAGGGGGCAGTAGCAGCGATCACTGAACAGACAGATTTGTCAGTTTGTGGCACAGCTATCTCTGTGGTCTGTAACAGGTGCTGTGGAATGGGGAGTGCTGGAAGAGCATTTGTGATTGCAAAAGAAAAATAAATCAAGGAACAAGGTGTAAGACAAATGGGGAGACAAAAGTAGAGAAGGGAAAGCAAAGAAAAAGGATTTAATTTTCACATCTTATGAGACATAAAAACTGGTGGGATGAACTTAATTACCTCACAACTTGCCTTGTGTCTGATAAAATGCTATTCTGGTCACTGTGTTTCTACTTGCTATTTGTGTTAACTGTCTTCTCCCCTACTGAGGAGGAAAAAAGAGACTAGCTAGGAGAGTCCTGAGCCTTGGAGCTTATTCCTTTGCCTTGGTCTTTGCTGCTCTTCTGTGCTCAGCTTGTCTTTTCTGTGGGGACCAATGGAAGCACCATCAGACTCGGTTTGTGATATTTTTGATACAGAGAGTGACACATTAGTGCTAATAGCAACTTCTAGTTTATACTCTCAGTCATGCTGCAGTACCACCATCCAAAGCACATCCCTCCGATTGCTTGATAACTTCCTTATTTTAGGCATCAATTTGGTGACCTCTGATCAAGCATATCTTTCCAGATCCATGTTACCTACTCTCTCCTGCCAAAGCACCTGCTTTCATTTCTTGCATTTCACTAAAAGGATTAAACCTTTGCACTCTTCATAATTTTGGTGTAGTTCAGAGGAGAGTTGTCAGCTTTTTTTGTTCAAGTTTGCCTGTGTGCTTTCCTTCTGTGTGCTTTCTCCATTTACTTTTCTCTGGCTCAGGTTTTGTTGAACCAAGTGCTGGAAAAGGGATTTTTAATTAAAACCTGAACAATTTCTATGACAGAAGGATTTCTCTAGCAAGAACCTTGCCATTGTCACAGGCTAATTCATACTATAAAAAAATAAACACACATTGGAATTGTGTTCAGCTTTCTCTGAGAAGCCTATTTGGAGAAATCTATTGGAAAATAGATTGACATGCACAACACTGAGGGGGAATTGATTTTTTTTTTCTTTTCATTTAAAGTAGATCTATGTGGCAGAACAAACTCATCATCATCTTTCAAATTAGCTAAATGAATAAAAATGACTGTATTTGTTTCTTCAGGTGGATACTTCAGACCTGAAATCAGTGGGTAGCTGGTTTAATGTTGAGTTTCAGGGTGTACTGATTGTCAGCAGCTGACACTGAGTTCATAGAAAGTCCTGTGTTTCAGTGTCTGCAAAAGTGAGACTGCTATATCTTCATTCAGATCTGAACTGATGTCACATGAAGTGAAGTATTTAAAACAAATAGTGCAGTAGGTGTGGGAAGGTTAAATGGCACAGATCTGGCCCTGTGTGTGTGTGTCCATTGCGTGTCTGTGACTGACACACAAGCACCATGCAGGCTCTCTACTCCCTCCTGCAATCGATTGTGTTAAATGAGAAACACTTTTCAGGGAGATTTTTACTTTCTCAGCCTAAACCTGGCATATTCTCAGACATACACAGCAGCTCTTAAAGAATTAAATTTATAAATAAAATAACCCATACACAATTTGTCCAGCCTGCAGGCAACCCAGCTGTCAACTAAAAGCACTTTGAAACTCATGCAGTGCAAATGGCTTTTATATAGATTTATTTCTAATCTTTTTCTTCTCTTTTTTTTTTTTTAATAAAGGTTAAGGAGAACAAACGATAGCACTGTACTTTCACAGATATTTTGGTAAGTGCAGGAGTGTTCACACAGTATGCTAACCCCTTTCCTTTTTTACTCTGTTAAACGCTGAGCACACACAATTACAAGATAAAGCTGGAGCTACATTGCTTGAAGGCATGATTTCTCACAACCAGAAAGATAAGATAGCCAAGGACAGTAAAAGAGAAGGGACTATAAGAGTTACAAAGGGAAATCAAAGCAATGAAGAATACAGAAGAGAGGGAACTAGTGTTTCCTGTTCTCTCTCTCTCCAGTTAGTTAAGGCAAAATTTGAAAAGGAAAATAATTTGCATTCAGGCCTGTAGAGTAACAGCAGCCTTCATATTGGTATTTAATCATCATCACAATATAGTCTTTAATGACATGATCACGTGCTGAGTTTCCCCCTGGAGTCTGCCTTGCTTAGTGCACAGAAGAGTTGTGCATGCTGCCAAAACAGAAATTCAGTAGTTAATTTTTAGCTTGTGCTCTTCAATGTGCAGACTTCAGCCTGATTCACTGCACGCTGTGCAAATTCTGTTCTCACAAGGATATTATTCATGGTTTCCCCTAGTTTTTTTCTGGCCATTCCTTTTCATGTGCACTGTGCAAACATTGTTGTGGTGTTACAGAGCATTTTGTGAGGTGTCAGAGTTCATCTCAGTGTAGTAATGCAGAACGTGAATGCAGGGTATGAAACTAGGGACAGCCACATCTATTGGATACCCTCCTCAGGATAATTAGGGCCTGTATTTTCTGGGTTCTTAGTACTGGAGTGTATTTTGTGTGTTCAAAGCACAGCTTTTTGTGACTTGCAGCTGTAATTGCTCCTCAGAGCTACAAATCAGAAACCAGGGTCTTTAGACAAGGACCCCCAAAATGAAGCAGCAATTTGTGAGTAGTGTAATTTGTGAGCATTTATGCTTGGTTAGAGTAGCTTGCTTTTCATCCTAAAGGAATCTCCTGGCAGCAGGAGTGACTGGATCCAGTTCTCCAGGCAGGATCCAGCTACTCTAACTATAAGGCTGTCACAGGAAAATATCATCATGATCAAGGCTGTTTCCTCCTATTACATGCAGACAAATCATAGCATACTTATAATAAATCAATCATGTAATTTCTCAACACTAGATAAATTGCACTATGCCTTTTACAAAATTGCTGCAGAACCTCATTAATTTGTTGATTGAAAATATTTTTTGTAATTTCCAGCCAAATTATATATATAAATGAATTTCCATTTATGGCCAAATGTGTTTATATCTGTACTTGTACTGATACTGTTCTTTAGACTAAAAATCTCTTTTCCTCTTTATGTTTGCCCCTATTATATAATTGCAGAAAATGCTTATGTTTCCTCTTAGCTTTTATTTTGGTAAATGTTCAGGAGCTACTGCCTTTTATCTTCTTTAAAATACCAAAAGTAAATCTCATTCCTTAAGTGTATAGCAGTCTTTTTCTGTGTTTACTTCTGTTTCAGTTAAATACAGTAGATATTAAATTCTACCTAGAACTAGAGATGAGGTGTTATCAGTGCCATCTGCAACACAATGTATATATTCACCTTTTTCCATGCTCATATTGTGCTGTTAGCTCATGGTCATTTTATGATTGATTAAAACAATTTTGTTCTTTTCTTGGTTCAGCCCTCAGCTTCCAGAGAAAAGTGTCAGAGGTCTTTAAGCACACATTACTGGTGTGTAAGTGAGTGTCTGTGCTCTCTTACAACTTCTCTGACAAAGAATGCAGGGATCTTAAAAAGTGTTCTCACTGTGCTGCTTGGCTGGCTGTGGAGCAGGAGTGTCCTGCTCACTGAATGGAAATGCAGATTCATTGCAAAGCTGGCTGTGACCCCATAGTTGGTTTCTACTGTAAAAAAAGGATAACTCTTCTTTTTGGCTTTAGCTCAGCTAGGAGAGCACTACTTGGCTGAAATAGAGGTGCTGAACTACCAGAGTGCTGCTAAAGAAAACATGTCAAGAGTTAATTTCTTCAAGTGGTGAGTGGGAGTGTTGATCTGCTTGGGCTTGGTGGTGCTGAGTTAACTGTTGGATTTTTGTGATCTCGGAGGTCTTTTCCAACCTTAATGATTCTATAATTCTGTGATTGCTTTGACTTATTTAGAGCATTTAAAGTCTGTTATGCAGAACTAAGATGAAGAGTTTTGTCACTTGAACCAACTGAATAGCTTAGATTTTCCTCCTGTAGGTGGCTTGAAGGGAGATCTACTTTTTCAAAGGAATTTATAGATACTTGCTCTTTACCAAACAGGGATGCCAGTGTGGGTTCTGGAGGAGGTGCAGACTCCCTTCCTTGTTGCTTCCCTCATCCTCTCAAATTCAGCTCTCTGTCTTCAGAAACAGTAAAGACTGAAGCCCTCATGCTCTTCATTAACATGATACATGAATGACGTTGTCTTGCATGTTGTTATCTCCTGTTACAAAGAGATCTTGTTCCATACACTAAGGAAGGGGCACCTCGTGATTGAGGAAGAAGTGGCTAACAGTAGCTGTAAGTTAAGACTCTTGAGTATGGATTCTGGTCTGTAATAGACCTTTGGAGTAACCTTCAGGTAATCTTTAGCCTCCCTGTGTCTCAGTTCTTCCTTTGTAAAATCAGAGTAACAGTACCTCCTTTCAAAACAGGCACAAATGTATCAGAAGTTCTGAGGTGCTGAGTTACTGCACACCTAGAGACACTGAAAACATAAATATGTACTTCAGTTAGCCTCATTTTCCCACCTAGCTTAAAATCCTGTCCATGGCAGTGATGACCCAGGGTTGGTGCTCAGGGTAGGGCATGAGAATAGGGTCAGCATGTGGCTCTCTTCCCCAGATGTCACGCTTCCTCCTGCTCTGTCTTTCTGGACAGAGACAAGAACATCTTGCCTCAGTGTCTCTGCCTTTGCTTTGCTCAGATATAAGATTCTTTTACCTAAGAATGTTTTTAATGATGGCTCAGAGCCACAATTAAGTTCTTATTGTTATTAATTATTTTTAATTTCGTGGTTTCTGATAGGAAAGCAAAAGCAGGAAGGATCTCCCCAACTGCTTTGGGAACCACATACCTTGGTTCCTAGAAAATGACCCAGTGTACTCTCTCAAAGCTTTTAATTGTTTACGGGAAAAGCCAGATGAGGAAACTATCTTTAGTTTCTGTGGCTGGCAGGAACTCAAGCATTCAATTCTCGGGTTTTGGCTGTGCATGTGTTCATTACTGGCCTTTGTAGAGGGAGATAGCACTGAGCCTGGGTTTGCTGGTGTAAAATAAGTTGGCAGGAGTTGCCATGAAACTTCCTTCTCAGGCAGCAGCAGAGAGAAGGGAAAAGCTGCAAAATAGGAGCAAGTCTTTGATGGTACATGAGAGAAGTGCAAAAACAGCATTTCATTTCATTTAAAGTAGTGGCCTGGAGACTCACTTGTTTAATGTATTGATTCTCTAGTCCCTTTGGAAAGCTACACAAACTGCCTCTTGTCAGGAAAATCTGGTATTTTGCTACATCTGTGCAAAGGTATGGCAAGCTCATTGCTAGCATTTCAATTGTAACCTCAAGGCTCTCTCAAGCTGAGTACAGATGCTGTTTTGCAGTGCAATCCATTGAAGAATACCACTGCAAAACAGGGCTTACCTCTTTGAGAAGGGAGATGTGTGTTTAGTGAAGAAAGACGTGGAATAAAACCTCACAGAGACAGGCTACAGCCAACAGGGAAAGAGAGAGAAAATGGAAGAGCTTATTGCCACGTTTCAAAAGAGGAGTCTCAAGAAGAGTGGAGAGAGGGAGGGAGGTACAGGTGGGTGTCTACTAACATGCTATTTAAAGAGGTGGTCTTTGTATCTGTTATCTGTAGATCCTGGAAGAACTTGTTCTTTAAAGACTCAGCAGAATGCATGAGCAGCTCCCCAGGGCTTAAGAAGTCAGTACAACATGTAACCCATAGCCTGGAAAATGACAGTGAAAGTTGTAGGGTCCTTTGGGATGGATTTGGACATTGCAGTTGATGCCTTTGAAAAATATCTTATTAACTGTGCTGTTAAAAGTTGATCTGTTTATTTTCACGTGTAAAGCAGTCCATTAAAAACTGTAGCAATAGTTATTAGAGGAGGGAAAAATCCATAATAATATACCTGGAAGAAAGCTAGGTAACCATTTATACCAAAAGACCTAGAGTGAAACGTGGTAGCTGATTTTTAGCAATTAACATATTTTGTTTTCTATGCCAGGATCCTAGGTACTCAAAAAATAGGGTTTGTTTTGTAACAGGCATAAAATCTCTTATGAAAACTGTTTTAAAAATGTTAGTTTATGGAGACAGATTATTTCTATTTCTTTTTATTATAGCCAGATAAGAAATAATTATAGCAGATTACAGCTCTTTATCTATTCCATTGAATAAGAACCCTGTACAAGCCAAGTCTCTGCTTCTGCCATTGTTGTTCTCTCAGGCCTGGAGCTCTAATGATATTGCAGCTCAGCTGTGAGGAGACAGGTAAGGATGAGCTGAGTCAAGAAAAGGATTTGCAATAATATATCATTCCTAGTTTAAGTTGATCTCAGTTCTCATGGCAAGAATGTGGTCTGATACC
The DNA here is from genome assembly GCA_013396975.1 of Bucco capensis. Taxonomy (NCBI): domain Eukaryota; kingdom Metazoa; phylum Chordata; class Aves; order Piciformes; family Bucconidae; genus Bucco; species Bucco capensis. The sequence goes on from VWZO01002325.1 coordinate 307,811, forward strand.
TCCCTGGTGGGTCTGTGAAGTCAGTCAGTCCCCAGATCCAACTAACCACAAGTGGCTGTGACTGATACTAGTGGCAAAAAGTAGCCCATTCCTGAAGAATGGAAGGTAGAGAAATGAGATAGGTCAGGGCCAACAGAGAGCTTGACATTCTTAGGCAAGAAATCAGCAAGATTGCAAAAGCAGAGGTGTGATAACACTGTAAGTAGACTCCAGTGTAATAATATATACTTATTCCTAGTGCATGGATGTTATGTACTGATCCATCACTGTTAGACCATCTGAAGAGCAGCCTTTCAAATATCGGAAGTAATCAGCTAGCCAAAATCTTCTCCTATTTTTGGTTCTAGAAAACTTCAAGAATATTTTCTCTTTTCCTTCTCTCATTATTCATTAGTCTGTCTTACAGATAGAGCAGTACATAGCTGCTTTATCTCCCTACGCTTGATTGCCAAATACACCTTTCTGTTCCAGAGCAGGAGTAAGGGCTGTGTGACCCTGGAACCTTGTTAGGTCTGCCTCTAGTAGGCTGCACAGTCCTGTTCTTAGGGGAAAAGCATTTGAAAAAGGGATACTTAAGAGTACCCTGGGTCAGATTCTCTGGTAGCTGTATGAAAGCTCCCTTTCAGGCTGTACTGCAAAGATGATGCATGATTCCCTCACTANAAGTAAATGAAAGTCATGGTGCTTTGTATCTGCTAGGTGTTGGGAGCAGCACCTCATATTTGCTGTTGGGTAGTACTTTCCTGAAGGAACCATGCAAAGACACTTTGTTAGGCAATCTTTTCTCCTGTGGCACTGCAAATGAGCTCTGCTTCCTTGAATATTGTGGGTTCCTTACAAATGCTCAATAGAGACAAATCCCACTGGATGGTGTTTTAGAAATATTTCCTAATTCAGAAAAAAATGTTTCAAACAGCACTGCAAATAATGAAGAAATCATTCCTGTTTCGAGCTAGCTTAACTCTACAAGAGGAAATGTATGTACAAGACCTACAGATCCTCCAAACTTTGAATTTAATCTATGCTATTATTTTGCATAATGTAGGCTTGTTGCCTGTGTTCTGCATATCAATTAGGCTACTGGACTGGGGAGAAAAATAAAGCAAGCACCCTGTTTCTGCTCTTAGTTTTCTATGCTTTTTAAGTTCTTCTGGCCATATACTTGAGAGCATTGGGATGTCTGGAATTGATAAGATCTTTGTCAAAAGTGAAGGGAAAGGATGTAACAAAGCAGCCTGAATGCCATGAGAATCTCATGCCTGGCCTAATGGTATTTCTCTCCCAGGGTTATGTAGGCAAGTGCCACAGTTCTGAGAACAGCACCATCTCACTGGAAAATGGTGCCTGTTTGAGTGAGGAGCAAGAGCCTGCTTCCATACCCACTGCTACCTCAGTCAGATGCTTGAATTAAATGTAGTAGAGGTGCTCCTCTCAGATTGCACATGATGAAATACTTGGAAGCTTTAATTGTGCAGTTTGGTTTTAGTCTGCTAACATTCCCTTTCTCCCATGAAATTGTGTTGCAGCTGAGCCAGATAAAGCATACCATGAGCAAAATGTTTCTTTTTTAGAATCCCTGTTCTGCATGCAGAAACTGTTGTCTCAACAGAGGGGTCACTGCACCGTAGCGGGACAGTCTTACTTACAGCCAATATTGTCCATGAAGTTTTCATACAGGCACACCACAGACTCAGTCTTAAAATATACAAACCAGACCTTGTTGTGTTTGTGAATTGTGGAAGTGCCTGAGTAGATAAGCAAACAAACAGTGAGAGATCCAGTCATTATGTTCATTCGGAATATTTTTACAAACACACACTAGGCAGATAGTAGTGGTGCCTGCAGATAGTAGTGGTGCCTACAGTTAAGGAAGGCTGATGCTTTCCGTGATGGAATTCCATTTTCAGTTGCTTATAACTTGCCAAATTTAAATCAGGAGTGAAATATTTCAGGCTGAATATCTGCCTTGGGCTGTTTTTATGTTTGCTGTGTGCAAATTTCAGATAACATGATTCAATCATTTTCTGTAGCAAGATTAGAGGAAAGTGCACTGCTTTATGCTTGTTAAGAAAAATAATAAATATGTAAATATTTCACTTACAAGTTATGGCACTTTGATACCTTGACAGAGCAGGTACTTGGCATTCAGCAGAGAAAACTGACCATGCACTAGAGAAGTGTCTTTTATTGGGACTATAAAAGTTCATCACCATGTGGGCAATTAAAAGGCTCCCACATGTGTGGCACAGAAAAGCTGGTGTCTGCTAATGATGCTATTGTAATGTGTGCTCTTGAAGAAGCTGGACTGGCCACATTAACAGACATTTTCTACAACCTGGATGCTATGTGAGAAGAGATCAGTGAAAGGATGGTCCTGAGTCTGAGACATCTTGGTCTTGTTTTCCATTTTCCTAGCAGAGACTAGTTGACAAGGTTTTGGATGAAGCATGCTTTGGGAATGTGTTCCTTTTAGCTAATTCAGCTCAGACAGACACAGAGGAATCACCTCTGGAGAAGGTAATGTGACACTGCCTGTGCAAGTTCTGAAGGGAAAGATTCTATGGAACATAAGAGTTGCACTTTCTAAGAAATAGACAGAAATGCTTATGTAGAATTGTAGTACAGCAAGCAGAGCTGCTTTTGTTCCTTTATTAATCATGTTAAGACATTGCTTTTGCAGTAGAAAACTGGTTTTACCTGCTCTTTTGTTTCCTTCTACTCTCCCGCATATATTGTTTTGTCCCTGACATATTGCTTTATCTGTGTCAGCTTTACTTCCTTTTTCTTCCTGCTCAGTGCAACTTTGCATATGCCACTTCCATCTCGCATTTCATCAGGACAAGTTCCTTTCAGCAAGCTCTCTGCAAATGGAGGACAGATTGTAGTTTGTAAACTGCAGCTTGTAAAACAGAGAGACTGCAAAAAAACATTTTGTGAGAGGCCACTGAAGGCCCAAGGTGAAGTATGAATCACTTCAGCCTGGGAATGTGTGCCTTTGCTACCACCTCCCTCTGTGTTGGTGACCAGCCTATTGGTGATTGTTGCTACTCTGAACTGACACTATTATTTTTTGCCTTCCTGATATAGTAAAAGGGTGAGAAAAATATTCCCAAGTTAGAGAGACAGAAATAAATCCCAATATGCTTGCTTCAACCCCTTAGACAAAATGATGAAAGAGAGCACTCTCATTCTCTTACAGTGTGCCAAACCTCAGCTGAGAGCTGGCAGCTGAAGATCTAACAAGGAGACACCAATATGTCCCTGCAAAAATGTATGTTAAGCATGATGTAAAAGCAAGGAATAGTAATGGGGCACATTGAGTAGTACAGACTAGGGGCAATCACAAGCAATACTCCATAATAGGATGAACCTTATGTCCATTTGAGCCCTTAGTAGGATTTGGATTGTTGTGTTGGGTTGGAAATGCACAAGCACTGTTTGTACCTATTCTGGCTATTTTCTGGTAGTGGTCACTTCTGAAAGAATGTTTGTCTACAGAAGGCAAGGTCATTGTGAAATGATGCAGTCTGGTATTGAAAAAGAAAATGTGCTTTGTAGAGAAGAACAATTATTTTCTCTAATTAGAGCAGGAGGTCCTCTGAACCCACCAGCCAGCTGTCTCCTTGTTTTTCCAATGCAAATAGCTGAGGCAAGGTGCCAAACAGGATAGAAGAGGATGTGGCTGGCAGGCAGAAAGAGAACCCTAAAAGCCATGATGTGGAAGGCAGAGACTCTAATGGGGAGATGGTTTAGGTCCTGATTGGTGCTACTGCATAGCACACAGACCAAGAAGTTGGAAGTGCTACTAGAACAAAATGGCTTTTTGCAAGAGCACTGGCTTATGTAGCTAGAGACCTTCTGACATATTTGTTAAAGAAGTATTTAATAATAATAACAATGCCAGATTACTTTCATATTCCTGTTTGGAATTTACTAAGAGTGTAGCTTTTCTAGAGTTAAATACAAGTTAGAGGCCCTTAGATTCCAAACAAGTGTATTTCTTGGTATAAAGGCTGCTGTTTTGGCATGATACTTGTAACTTCTGGTCAATCCATCAGCACCATTTGTCACCCAGTCATGCCTAACCACTGGCTCTGAGTGAAGCCTTCTAGCTGACTTAGGATTTTAATTGAAAAATATGGATATGGGTTTAGTTAGCTGTTCAGTCAACTGAAACTTCTTGACAAAGGAATAAACTTACTGCCATTGTTGTTTTGGCTGAAGATATGAATGTTATGGATTTCAAAATGTATTTTTATTAGAAATCTTTTTTGCAGTATGAGGAATTCAAAGAAGGAATTTTTATAGCACCTACCTCCAAAATTGGAGAAAGATTGGAACAAACAAGCTGGAATTTTTAATCTGCAAGGCCATGCAGCTGCTTTCTAACTGTGTGGCTATGTATTGTTGGGATTTTTTATGAGTATTTAATGCAGAGATTCTCAAAAAATCTCTTCCTCTCTGAATTTCTGGCAGTATTAATTCTTGGTGTTTATGATGTTATGTTTGGACTAATGTGCCCAGGTACTTTTCCAGAAGACTGGGATCAAGCAGATGTAAATTTCCAGTGTAAAACACGCCAAAACAGTAATAACGTGTCTCCAGCCATCTTTGTTACAAACAAACAATCAAACCCCACTAGATCTCACAATATTTTGTCTTTTGAGGGACCTGTAAGAAAAGAAAAAAATAACTTGCTGCAAGCCCTTTAAAAAAAAAAAAAAAAGAGAAATTGAGACAGTTTTTGTAACTCTCTATGTAAAAGTGTATGTATGGCTAGGCTTCGCGAAGGAAGATCCAGGGAGGGCTCCATCCATGCTCCTCCTCAGCGCCTTTTCCAAGCGCGCTGATAAAAAGAGGATAGCAGATAGCACCCTCGAGCCTGCACTATGGATTTTTTTTAGGTGAGACACAGCATGCGCAGAGCTGGACCCACCCTTTAGTCCTAAGGTTCATCTGCCAGGGCCTAGCAAGCTTGGACGCTGGTAGCGAGGTCCTTAGGACATAGGTTTTATTAGAGTGTCCTTCTCTTAGATGGAAGGCCTGACAGGGCTAAACGAGCTCCATCTGCCCGGGTTTGGAATCAGAGTTGTCCTTCTCCTAGGATGACTGCCAGAAGGCTAATGAGCTCATCCTACCCATACAAGGATTATAGGAACATGGGTATCACTCCCCACACTTTCCCGTGGGCAATGAGTTTAATGCTCCCTCTGCTGTTGGCACAGTTATCGCACCAGGGGCCACAGAAGACCACAAGTGATTTTCAGACTGTGCCTGCTATGTAAAAGTAAATTCATTCTGATAACCTTGTTTGCCTTTTACCCTCCTAATTCCATTCTTGAGACCCAGTTATTCTGCAGTGTTTTAAAAAAGGTATTTTAGCAGTAATGTTTCTTTTTTTAGAATGGTAGTCACTCTGCACTTCTTAGTTCATCCATCCCAAAAGACTAGGAAATAACAACACAAACTTTTGTACCCTGTCTGGGTGTTTGCCTGAAATGTGGTCCTCCAGAGTTAAATGAAGCTAGGCATCCAGATTCTCCACAGATCCTTAACAAAGTATTTCCTGCAGTAAAAAAAAAAAAAGTTCAGATGAGAGTTGAGCTAACCATTAATTTTTTGAAGTCATCTGTTCCCTTTAACCTTGTTTGTTCTTTTGTCTGTCTTCAGCAGATGGCTGGATGACTGGCATCTTCTAATAACTTTCAGTGCTCATTAGCACCATGTCATTCTGAGTGTTGTTTCCATCTTTCCTCTTCTGTTTTCTTCCTTCATTTATCAACCTATAAAATCATATGTTTAGCAAGTCACTGACAGTGATGTAGGTTTGAACACTTGACTTCATTATTTTCTCCAGGAATCCTGCTTGATGCCTAGTAGAAAAAACACACCTCTGACATACATGGTGATTAATGAAATAGTAACCTTAGTAACTCCTCTTCCAAACTTTTAGAAGCAGCATTATGTGGATTTACCCATCAGCTGCTAAGATCAGTGCATACACTCAAACATTCTACCCAGCCTTCTTTTCTTAATGTTTAAAGAAGTGCTGATGACAGTGTGCAGGGTGCTATACTGTTACAATGATTTAGTTTAAACAATGCAAAACAAAGTTACTTCTGGAATGAAATGAGTTTCTTGATGCTCCCCCAGATTTCCATGTTGTTGTATCTGCTACTAAAGCAGAGTACACGCTGTGTTTTCTCTTTTGATCCTGTATTGGCAGATCTGATGAGCACTGGGTTGGCAGCTTCCAGCACAGCAGCATGAATGTCTATCAGAACCTGGTAGTAATCTTTAGTGGAGGAAGTGGATCACTGATAAATTCCCCTGTGATACCTAGTTTTGTTTCATTGATATCGCTTGAAGTATTTAAACTGATATTGGTGAAATCAGAATCAAGCCCCATGTTACCAGAGTATTCATACCTCTTGCAAACGCTCTCCTGAAATCTGTTCTCAGAGATGGGATTATCCAAATCTTGCCCATCGTTGTCCTGACTCTACTAGTGATTAGTTCAGTGATGAAATTCCAGTTGACCTAAATCGCATAGCTGAAGGATAGTGCTTGGAGGAGTTTCCTCAGTCAGCTACCAACATACAACTGTGTGACAAGCCAGAAACAAAGGAAAACCTTTGAAAAGGAAGGAAATACAATTTACTGACTACATGAGCTTTCCCTTAACTGTTCGCGACCCAGACACAGAGCTTGGTTGGGTTGGTTTGTTTGTTTGTTTTTTCTATATTTTTCCTTTCCTTTGTTTTGTTCTCTCCATGTAAAAGCATTACAGTTTTACTCTCCAGGATATTATGTTCCATAATCCTCTGTGAGAGATCATAAGATACTTTGTACCTCTTTTTCTAAATTATTGGCAGAAGACCTTTCTCAGAAATTCAGTCTTTGAACCTTCATATTTAATTTGTGCTTTACTCATTAAGTTATGGAAGCAAGAAAGGTCTGACTGCAAACCTTTAATTAATTAATCATAGCAAATTCTCCAACTTGTGAAGCATGATTCATTTCTGCTTCCTGACTACTATCCACAGCATTTCAGATTTGATTTTTATAAATTACCTGTGCCACCACTGTAGTGTAAATGGATGTGCAATGGAATGTAATTACCAGGACATGATATCCAAATGAATACAGAGCACAGGGAAGGAGTTCTAGTCACAAACACTGCATTCTTTTAAAGAAAGGATTTTTTTCTTAAAATAGAACAACTGTATTTTCTTTGTAATGCAGATCATTGTCAGTCTTTGTACAGGAGAGAATGAATAGTTCTGTGTCACAGGTGTCTCTACAAAAAGCACATACTGTAATAAATGTTATTATATTAGAAACCAAAGAAGAATTTTAGTAGAACTAAATAAATGTGCTTTACCTCATGTTTAGTGACTATATGAAACAGCAATTTTACAGGAATTCATGGATAATATCACTCAAGTGATTTGGGGTATGGACTTTACTAAAATATCTTATTTTCAGTGATTGCAAATATAACTAATGAAAGCATTAAAAAATGAAAGAGTTGTATTTGAAAATGTCAAGTCAGTTGTAGTTAGTGCAGTTTGCATTTGGCATGTTGAAATGAAATTAATAAATATCATAACAATCAATAAAGTTCTATGTCTACATCAATAAAAATGAAAGCCTTGCCTTGAGCTTAGATTACACTTCTTGCCAACAGGTATTTCAAAGTAGGATTTAAAAACAAATGGAAACTCGTTTTTTGTAATCAGATTTGTAGTTGAGTAAGTTAGTGCAACCAGAAGGATTGTTAGGGTGTTCACTTGGTGTTTGAATCAAAACCGAGACTAAACCTGCTAACATCCTCTGAGTCTAATCTTGTTATTTAGTTTAGCCCAATTTTATGACTGTTTTAGTAAGCTTAATTTTATTTCCAGTTTAAAATTAAGCTAGTCATCATGAAGGCCTCACAGGTTTGTTTGGGGCTTTCTCTGCAGAAGTTTCACACTGCTTCACTTAGTTATTACCTATACTCTATTGACTGTACCATCTTTGGCTTGTTTACTCCTCAGCCAGAAGCTAGCAAAGCACATGCTGACTTTCAGCTTTTAGTTATCCAACAGATAGTTGTCAATCACTGTCTGATGCTGTCACAGCTCTAGTAATGCCCACTGAGGAGCAGCTGTGTCTAGAGAGATGAGCCAGAAGAACTGATATGGGTTTTGTTGTCTGTGTAATACTTTCATGAGCTCTGTCCCTAACTTTCCTTGGTTTCAATGTCATTCTAACTTGGTGCCAGTCATATTCTACTACAGAAATTCCAAATGACACAGAACTGTCCTGTTCTTAGCACACAGACATACAGCAAAATGGAATTGAGTTTCTTGCAAAACAAAATTTTTGTTTGCTTTGTGTTTGCTTTGCTTTAGAGGCATGAAGGAGCAGTAAGGGTTATTTATCCTGGCTTAGCTGCACAGCAGGAACTGGTTAGCTTTTTGACTGCACTCGCTTTCCCCAAAGAAATAGTTGCTGAAAGTTACTTCTTAGATTATTTTTTTTTTGGTTTGGATTTTATGCTTTGTTTTTAACTGATTGGAGTTGCCGCTCTCACAGAGTTTAATCTAGCACAGTACTCCCTTGTGGGCTTGGCCCAAAGTTGCTGATGAATGAGTTTTCATTTGAGAAACCTGTTTTTGACAGTGAGGATGTGAGTGTGTCAATTTAGTAATCTGTCACCTAAAAAATGCAAAGTGGTTCAAACAGAATGTTTTGGTTATGCTTTCTTATGTTTTGTTTTGACTTCCTGTATAAGAAACTATCTCAACTTTCAGTTTTAATATACTCTTGTGTATCTATGTATACATGTTTTCCATAATGCCTGTTTTATATCATATTGATATTTTTGGTAGTATTCAACCAAAATGTCTAAAAAGATTTCTTTAATGTTTTAAAGCCAAATCTCAGTCTGGATGCATGCAATAACAATGTCTTCTAGGTTTAATAAAATACCTTCCATTTGCATGACTGTATGTTGTCATTATCTGCCAAACTTTATGCAGTGCAGAGGGCACTTTGTACTTTCTCCTCCTCACTTGGCTAATTCTCCACTTGCTCAGCAGCTCCATTTTCAAGGAGTTTAGCTACAGGAACTTAGGTAGGGATTCATGCTCCAGCAGACTGACAGGAAGGGAACAGGCACCAACAATCTATAAACCTGGAAAGTTTGCCATTGACAAGAACTTTATTTTCTTTGCTCTGAAGAGAAGGATGTGCGTGTTTTTGTGTGCATCTAAGCAGCTACTACTACAGGTATATCAAATCTTCCAAATGGTGGAGGAGGATTCCTCCCATCTGGGTGCTTCCTCAGCACCAGGTCTGCTTATCTAAGCTTGGTGCAGGGTTTGAATTTAGCTATAACCTGATGGGCCTCATTGGTTGTCTTTGATGGCTGGAAACAGTTCCATGCAGGATGACTTTATTCCCTTGAAGCTGAGGTATGAGTAGGATGTTCATTCACTTAGAGAGAACCATGCTTGTATCTGAGCATGCACACTGTGTGCAAGTCAGTCTGTGCTAAAATGCTTACACTGTGCTTTGGTACTTCAGCCCAGTGTTTCACTAGCAGGCACCATAAAGACCACTGTCAAATATGCTGTGCTTGAATTTCAATCATCCTACCATGAAAATGCTGTTCTTCTAGCTTCTCACTGTCATAGAACATGCAACTGAATTCCCTGTGTTGCTGTATCCAATAGTAAGTGTTGGACTGGGATATTACTGGGATTTCTTTAATTTTATCACCAAACTAATCCTCCATATCATGGCATGTTTTTTGTTTGTGGACAGGCTGAGTAGGAGCTGTCTCTATCTTAGTGTATCTTTCCTAGGAGGAGAGAATTGTGAGGGGGTAGAAAAGCCATCTCTGGGAGGGTGCTTCAGACATGAATTTCTACTTACATTTAGGTAGTTGTAAACTTAAGTGACTGCTGCTGTTGAAAAAATTGAAGTTTGAGGTTCACATGGCTTGCCCAGTCTCAGTGACAGACGAGCAGTGGGTTTGTAGTAAGCAGTTAAAAGATTTTGGTGAGTCTACTTCAACAACCAAATAAAGGCCAGTTGAACAGACTGCTGTGTGTCTGCTGTGTGACTGACTGTCCTGGCCAGCTGTTAACCACTGCTGACAGATGGCCCTCCAGTTCTTTGGTGCTCTCAGTCAGAAGCTCTGAATTATAAATACATTCTTATTAGATTAGGTTAGTGAAACAGAGCTCTTTTCTTCCCCTTCCCACTCTATCTGCTTTCCCAGATGTGAGGAGTAGATGTTAGAGGCATGGACTGACCTCCTCCACAGTTACTTCTATGCTAAGCCCTGCTGCTTTTCATCAACCACAACAGTTTGACAGAGGATGCTCTCATAAGAGAGTGCTGGTCTGTGTGATAATTTTATTTCTGATTTCTTTGTCACAGAACTTCACAAGAGGTCTTCTTCACTTGCATTTAGCAAGGGTTTGCATTATGGAAACACCATGAGGGAATAAATTCACAGAAACTGTCTGAACAAAACAGAAGGAAACAAAAACTAAAATGCTAATTTGCATGTTATCTTTAACTGAGAGCTAGAAACCACATTAAAATAAATAAATAAAGATTTAATTAACTGTGATTAATTATGCTTCTGTACATTAGTCCTGCTTGTCTTTTTCCTCAGCCTAGTCCAGGAAATGATTCCAAATTAAGTCCTGGAGAACCATGCAGTTCCTGATGTAGGAAACATTGTTTTGTTAGGTAGACACCTGGTGATGTGTCTGAGATCTGTAGAGTTCTTTTCAAGCAGTACCAACAAGTGCAGGGTGGTGTAGAGTCACACCTATTGCAAAGAAAACTTTTGTCTTGAGATAACATCTTACAGATTTGATGCTCATTTAGATACTTTGTGAAGGTAGAAAAGATGCTCCGGCACCTTCGTCATTATTGTGACTTATTACTGGGCATTCTCCAGTAGCTTCATCTCTGTCTTGGACCACAGGATGTTTAGTGTTAACACAAGGAGAAACTTCTTTCCAGTGAGGGTGACAGAGCACTGGACCAGGCTGCCCAGGAGGCTGTGGAGTCTCCTTGTCTGGAGATATTCCACAGCTGCTGGACACATTCCTGTGTGATGTCATCTAGGTGATCCTGCTCTGGCAGGGGGGTTGGACTAGATGATCTTTCTAGGTCCCTTCCAACTCATAACATTCTTTGATTCTGTGATTTATGAGCCCAGAACTGGTCATAGGACTCCAGAAATAGCCTCACCAGTGCCAAGTAGAGAGGAAAGCTCGCCTCCTGCAGCCTGCTAACAACAATTTACCTAATGCAGCCCAGAATACCATTAGCTTTCTTTAGTGGCTCATGTTCAACTTGGTGTCCACAAGGACCCCAAGGTCCTTTTTGCCAAGCTGCTTTCCAGCTGGGTGACCCTCAGCTGGTGTCTGGGTTTGTTTCTCCTCAGGTGCAGAACTTTGCACTTCTTGCTAAACTGCATGAGGTTCCTCTCATGCCATTTCTTCAGCCTCTTGAGGTTTCTTTAGAGGGCAGCATAAGCTTTTGGCATATCAGCCACTCCTCTGTTTTGTGTCATCTGCAAACTTGCTGAGGGTACAGTCTGCCCCCAACACCTATGTCATTAATTGAGACGTTAAAGAAGCAGCCAGTGAGGTTCTCCAGTGCAGCAGAGAAATACTGAGTTAATGCAAAAATAAAAGCAAATAAAGGTGTGTTTTTAATAAGCTTGACCTGAATGTTTTGAGGGATTACATTGCTTCCAATATCCTTCATCTTCTCATTAATCTGCTAGCATCATTTAAGCTCCTGTGCCTTCATCTATTTACTTTTGAGGTTCTGATATATAAAATAATTACCTTGCTTTGTAACAGGATGTTCTGCTGTTGCATAGTTAACATTTTGTAAATGACTCCACTGGCTCTCTTTATCAATTATGCTTCTTTGAATAGAAGGTAATGCCTCAGGCCCTGAGCTAAATTATTTACTTGTAGCTTGCTGATGTGTTCTTTGTTCAGTTTAAAATTCCACTCTACCTGAAGCTTTGTCAAGCAGTTCTGCTTTTCTTGGTGTTAAACAGCTTAGATGATTAGATAGATAATATCCTTCATTAGAATGCTTTCAGTGTTGGTGAACAAAATGTGGTGACATCTGATGGCAAGTTGTTGGTTTGTGTAAAATGAGTGTTCTGTAGATTTCCATGGCTGGAATCTTTGCAGCTGGCCTTAGAAGAGATGCTGGGATTTATAGAGAACATACTATCCTCTAGCTTATGTTTCCTGATTCTCAGCACCTTAGCATGCACTGCTGCTGATTCTTATTCTGCTTCTGTTGTAGTTTTGTAGATTTCTTCTCATTTTCTTGTACTGTATCAAGCAAGCAAGCACAGCCTTTCACAGGGCTGGTCACTTGGAGCACACCATGTAGCATTCCACAGATGTTTCAATGAAGTTGTTGATGGCAGTTCTGTAGGGTTCTCTGCACTGTGCCATCTGAAAGGGGGAGGACATGACAAATGCTGATAAAACATTAGTAATGATTTGAGGAGGCATTGCTATATTTAGCTTGAATTAGTTCAAATTTCTTGTGGGTCTTTTTACACCCTTATGAAAGCAAACATTTTCAGAGGTGGATGCCTGAAGTTAGCCTGCTGAATTCACATGGGGTTTCTTAAATAAATGTCTCCTATTGCTAAATTACAAAGCTGCTTTCTGATGCTGAAACATTGGGTTTTTTTATTAATGTCTTCTATGCAGAACAGCAGCTTTCATAAAAGCACTGCATAAAGAAGTGTTATTTATTTTTTTTCAACTGCCTGGTATATACAGAACCTATGTTACAGAAACAGTGTATATGGGTTTTATTTTTAATAATGGGTAAAACTGTCCCTTCCTAGGACACAGTTTGAATAGCAGATCAGTTCATCATCTTGCAGAGAGCTTCATTCTGTGCTTAATGCTTTCTCTGAATTCCAGCAGGGGAAAGAACTGAGAGTGGAAATCAGGTAGTGTTGACAGCCAAAGGAGATAAGATCAAGTTCCTGCTGATGAAGTTCAAAGGTGCCCTAATGGACTAAAATGAAACTTCTTCTATTGGATATGAGTAATCAAGAAATCACATTGGTCAATACATAAGTTTGCAGGCCTATGTGGTTATTAATTTTGAGTTTACTAAAATAGTGTATAACAACTTGACCAAAGTTCACCATTAATATGTATGTAAATGGCTTTTTATTATATTGGCTAAGGTTTGTATTTTTATAGTCCAAATCCCATGCAGTTGTGATTTAAGGTTTAAGGGGACTCACTCACTTCATAAATATTAATTACTGCATAAGCTTTATTCAATCTTAGAGCATCTGGGGGAAAAGTGCTGATCATTACATTGCTCGTGAGGATGTATTTTGGCCTAAAAATATCCTGGATAAATTCAGTCTGATTTAGAGGACATTAGTATGAAAGGTGTAATGCATTAATTTCAGGCATAATACTTTAATAGCAGCAGCTGCAATGTACCAGCGTGTTCATCCCTGCAGTCTGAAATGAGCTGCATTGTTTCAGTGTCCTCCAGCAGAGTCTGAGTGGCCAGCTGGGAGAGTGATGCCATCAGTTTAATGTTGTACAGTAGTAACAGGATACGTATATCCATATCCATTGCCATTAAATTGTAAAAAAACTAGTTCTTAGGGCAGCTCCCAAGGTAAAAGTAAATCAGAAGACTTCCCTGTATTCATTAGAAGGATCCTCAGCTGATGTCAATCAGGATTGCTCCATTGATTTCAGCACAGAGCCAGATGAGTGACTGACCTTCCTGTCTGTAAAGCACAGCCCAAAGTTGAAATGGTTGTGAGGTATGTGGATTCTGTGCCTTTGCTGCATGGGGCAGCATATGTTATTCTCACAGGCACCTTGATTCAGTGAATGATTTGATTACAGTTAATTAGTGTCTGGAGATCATATTTGCTCTGTTACCAGATCATCATCTTAACCTAGTACTCTGCCTGCCACCACTACACGTGGCCCATTCTACTGACTAGTACAAAAAAAAACTATGTTGTAGTTACTTGGTCTGTGTTTGGAAGGTGAATTCCATAGCAGATTTCACCTGGAATAGTCCATGACTTATCAAGGTGATGAGTTTGTTGTCATCTCTCTTTGTTCATGAACCACTGTGAGGGCTAAGCTTGACCTTGGAATTTTGAACATCATTTTTATTTTCTGAGCACTCTGAACATCTATGGAAATTCTTCAAGTGTAAACTGCTTAGAATAAAACTCTTTATTCTTGTCATATATTTTAGCTTGCTGTATTTCCATAGCTATTTAAATGATGAATCTGAAAAAATGCTAGTTTTCCTCATAAATTTGTTCTCTGTATTGCTACCACAGTCAGTTACCTTCTGTTTTATTCTCAGAGAATGGCATGGATTAAGACTCAAATGCACCCACATGTCTCAGTGTTGGCATATTTAATAGAGGATCAGTAAATGTACACAACATTAATCAAAGTACTGTTTAAAGAAATGCAGATTCACTTTTTGCCAATGCTCAGATATTTGCTGGAATAAAGCTAGAAGTTACACAGTAATATTTGTAACATTGCATGTATTTTTCTCTAAAGATTTTGCTGTTCTACTGTTCCTGTTTTCTAATTTATGCATGGAAAGAACTATTGTTTATGTATTCAATAGCAAGTTGTGGTTATTCTTGCCAAAAGTAGATGTTGTTTCTTTATGTGAGAGAGTAGAAAAGGGAGGAGGCAGAGTTCTGCAACACAGAGCCTGAGTTAGTGAGGATGAAATGTGAGAAATGTCAGACTTTCTTGAAAGAAGCAATGGCTAACAGAAAGCTTTCAGGCATGAAGGAGAGGTAAAACTTCAGTCTGAAAGGCTTAGAGATATGACAAATATGGTAGTACTTGAGGGTGAAATTCTGCCTCTTCATGTCAATAGAATCATTTTATTTGTTTCTTTTTCGGTTAATTTGTTGAGACTTCTCATACTTAAAGAATTTATACATAATCTTTGTGAGGTATGACTTTTCTTTCCTTTTTTCGTTTTCTCTTTTCTGCCATCTCTGTTCATGGCAGACAAGGACATTGTTTGCTCCAAGCTGTCAGGTTAAGTGCATGGAAGTGACTGGGCCAGTGTCCTGTTCCTAGCAGGGGCTGCAGACTCTGCCCTTGACTGGCACTTTGGTCTGTCTTGCTGCTGCCCAGATGTTCTCCTGTCTTCAGAGACAACCAGGTTCTGGTTGGGGCAAACTGGTGTTGTGCAATTGGTATAATCTGGTTTGAATGTTAAACCCTTCCTTTGCCTTATCCCAGTTTTAAAGTACCATTTTAAGAGGAGAGGTATCCACAGGCATTGCTTTCAACCCTCTTGGTAGCTGTAGAGATGCTTTGTTTTGCTAGCTGTCTTGTGGAAGTCACATCAAAAGATATTTCTTATCATCCTGCAGGGAAGTAATAGGTTTAATACATGTCTTTTTACCCCTGGGCTGTTGTTTTCACTTTGCTTTCTTTTTTTTTTCTATAATTGACTTCAATACATGGTTCTCTGATGATACTTAAGAAAAAGTGTCAGGTGTGCTACTTTCCTGTCTGTGTGTGTCTGTCTCTTCTTCCTGCCTTACATGAAACACATTTAAGTATTCCCAAATCTCCAAAGTGGCTGCCATTCATTCTGGCATTTGTGTGGTCCCTTTTGGTGCTGCCATGTGCTGAGCAATTCTCTTCTCAGCAGATGACAGAGGAACATGTTTGCCACTTTCTGGTGGAAATGTTTGTGCTGTGTGTGTGTGTGTGCACAGGTGGGTCAAACAGCACAGCTGACCTTACAGCTCTAGACCTTGGTATTGCAAAGTCTAAAGAGTTTAGATATACTTAAGTTGTCCTGTTAACTACAAAGGGGCTAAGTATCTGAAAAGTTATTTTAATACTATATCTCTAGGTGTGTTGGGACCTTAATGTGTTTATTGCTATTTCCTCCAAAAGTGAATCACAGTTATCTTGGATAAAGGAAATGTCACATTTTTCCTAGTGCATTTCCTAGGCAAAATGAATTCTGAGATATAAGGGAAGGAAAGGTATCATTTAGTCTAATCCTCTCTGTTTATATGGAGTTGACCTTTCTTTCCATGGTGATCTTCAGAATGCTAATGTGAGGATGAAACGCCTTAAACCAGGGAGGTTTATCTGTGTGCAGTTAACTGGATGCTGTTTTCTATCCAATCAGTAATCCTGGGGTTTGTGTATTGTATATTTTACAGACAATGCCAAAGTTTGTCAACAGAAAATGCCTGGAATGTTTTGTTTTGTCTTGCTTTGTTTTGCTCTGGTTTGGTTTGTTTGGCAGTAACATTTTTAGCATCTCCTCTACTACTTATCGCCAGCAAAAGAGATATTGCTTTGCTTTATTTTCCCACAGGGATTTTCCCATCAATGACAATGATCTTTGTTCTCATATTGTCCTGTAATGCTGTTCATACCCAAGTCCTCTGCTTGCTTCACAGGAATTTTAATTCCTGTGTTCTCCATGTCCATCTTCTTTCTTGTTTCATTATATTGTTTCATCATTTCTTGGGGAAAGTTAAAATATAGAAGAGTTCTTAGTCTTACTTGTTCAGTGTCACAGCAAGAAGCTTTAAGTGATATATCCAGCACCTTGAACGTGGGGTTTTTTTTGCCTATGTTGGTATAAAACTTGTTGTGAACTTTGTTGCTGCTACTGAAGTTGTTTGGTGGCAGATCCTGTGATACCTGTGCTCACTGGACTTGTAAATAGGAAGCAGCAGCTTCATGTTTTATCCTTCTGCTTTGTTTTCTTCTCTCCTGCTCATTTCCCACTCTCTAGTGGTTTAACCCATTTGATGTTGGATGCTTTATGGTTTCAGAGAGTCCATGAATAAGTCATATCAGCTTATTGGATATTAGTCCCCTTGGCAATTGGACCCTTCCAACTTCATTTATTATTTTCAAGGACATGCTGGAATCAGATGATAAATACACCAGTATATGTTTCTGTCCTTCTCCTTCCCCATTCAGCTCAAAACCAGCTGACACTGATGTTACTTGAAGTGTTTGTTTACAACTCATCCATCACCATGGCACTGGGGGCCTCTTGGATGCAAAACATCCCAGCTTGCTGTAGCAAGCAGTCATTTTGTACTTGGACTGGAGGTGGGGAAGCATTTCTAGGCCAATTGCCCAAACAGACCAACAAAATCCTTTCCTGACTCTCTAGGTTCCAGCTTTAGACTCTGCTTTCAAACCCTCTCTCACACCTTTCTCTACCATTGGAAGACCTGGCTACTTACCAGAGTGGTGTTTGCAGTCCATGATTTGAAAGGCAATAGGGCTGAATGAAAAATAATGGAAAATACTATGCCAAAGATTGTGTCATGTGCTCCACCAACCCTTTCTCTGTTCTCCATTTCCTTGGAAACAATGAAATGCCTAGTACGAGGCTGTTGCATGTTTTCTTTAGGCTTATTTTAGATCTAGCTTTCTTTTGGATGAGAAAATATTGACATCACAAAACATTTTGGAGGAAACTGCATAGTTGTGATCTAATGTTGCAAGAAAGAGGGTGGAGTGCCTCTGTACAGATGTCTGAGAGAGAAACTAACTGTGGGCAGAAAAGGGGTTAGGTCTGGTCTGTTGTATGGATAGAACAGACAAACTTCTGAAAAGTAATGGGCATCTGGAAAACCACCTTGGTTTGTGCTACTTCATCCATAGCTTAACAACTTGAGCTACTGCCATCTAAGTGTTTGTCCTTTTGCCAAAAATCACTGTAGAAATAGTGCCAGATAGAAATAAAGGACAGGGAGACAAAGGACTTTTTAAAGCACCCCCTATAAATTCACACTCTATTAGCTAGGAAGAGAAGTTCACTTTATTTCACTTCTCTATGTCTGTTCTGCTCTCTGTGTCTGAGAAGTGCTACAGTATTTCTGACCTACTTTTGCAGATCCAAGACTTTCAGATAATTCTCAGTAAGGTTCAAACCAACTCGCTTATGTAACTGAGGGCATGGTAGAGCTGAGCCTCCAATGAAATTGGAAATTATTTATTGTATTTATTTTTCACCAATACTCTGTATTGTTAGCATCACACTTGCCCTTGCAACTATCTCTTTATGAATAAGCTATTGTAAGGTTTTTGGAACCAACAAATTTCATGTTTGTTTTAAGAGTAGAGCTGAACACATGGGTTTTTTTTCCCCCAAGTGCTGCAGTCATAATGAGTGAACTGTGTGGAAGTGACAGTTGACATGCCTTTGGAGAGGCCTTCTACAAAATGTGTTCTGCTCTGAGTCAAATCCTGAAGGATACAGTGATGTGAAAGGCTTTGAGGAAACCAGCTGAGGGGCAGGCTCTAACAGGAAATATTTAAAAGAAAAGAGAATGAGAGAAAGGAGGAAAAAAGCCACACAAACCAGAAAGTGAAACAGAGGGTGAGAATGAGGATATAGAGGTAATGACTGTGGTTGTGACTGATCTGTCTCAACAGAAGCCAAAGTTCTGCTGCCTTCTTTTGCCTTCCTCCCTTGTTGTTTTCCTCTATTCTCTTCCTATGCTTCTGTAGCAGGTAGGAATAGATTCATCTAACCTAACTTTAGTTGTCTGAGCAAACCACCTTTCCTCCCTTTACAGTCAGTGGAGATAAATGAACACTTTTAGGATGTGATTTGGCTGATCTGGTGTTGATCTACATGTTAGTCTCATGAGAATGGTACCAGAATTTGCATTCCTTCCCTTCAGTCAAAAGTGGAAATCTTAAACATAAACTAAGAGCATGCATTGTAGAATATTCTATTTGATCAGATAAATCATACTGAGAAATGGACCAAAGCTGTGGTCACTCTCTTGATGTGCTGCTAAGTGTTGACTTTGGGGCTCAGTAGCTCTTACTTAATTGAACAGAGGCTGTTCTGAGGCCATTCTCTGTCCAAAAGCACAGTTTCTCTTCACAGCCACACCTTGGGGCTGAGATAAAACATGGGGCTCAAGGAGGCTGCTTCACAGAGTGCATGATTAGATCAAAATTGTTATAGCATCTGATCACAAATTGTGGAGATTGTTGGGACACTTTCTGAAGCTAACAGCATGTTTTCTCACACAGTGCCTGCTTCTAGCAGTGATAAGAGCTAATGTTTAGATTTACTACCAGGGATTGGTATGCAGATCAAGGTCAGAAAGTGCAGTTACTTAGAAGAGCTTTAGCTGAAAATTAAAATCACTGAACAGAATTAGTTCTGTTCTAACTCAAACCAGGACAGGTCTACAAAGGTATACTTGGAGCAGTAAGATGACTCTGTCTCTTCATCAAGGAGAAGCACTGTCCTTGGCCCAGCAATTACAAATGAGTTCTTGAAGCTCCTGCAAACTTAAATCTCAATAAATTAAGAACTGACTTGACACTGGAATAATTTGTGTCCTTGTACAAGATAAGTCTGGCACTTTCAGACCTGGAGAAAGTGATTCTGTGATCCTTGCTTAGCAGAACTGTCACGGATCTTCTTGAGGGGCTCTATGCACTAGATAGATTCATTCAGGAATGTGTATAAATCTATTCAAACACAGAGAATTCATAATTCATCAGAAGGTTGTAGCCTTAAAGTGTCTTGAAAGTGTGTGAAAGGAACAGCAATGCCCTTGAAGAACTAGACTTACTGGTAAGCCACTTTTGCTTTGGAAAGGGTTGTAAGCATTTTGTTCTAATGCAAAGTAGCTTTCTGTATTTCCGTTCTCGAACACTTCTTCCTTACAAGACCAAAACACTAAGAGAGTGGAAGAAAGGTTAGCTCTATTGATTGTCCCAACCCAGCAAGTACTGCAGAACCCACTCTGACATTTACTCTTTGGAGAATTCCTTAGCAAGATTTCCATGTGAAAGGGTTGTTGCTAAAATTATATTCCATTAGTAGCTGCTGGAGTTCTTCCACCTGTAATTGGCAACTGGATCTATGCGAAACAGCTGAGCTATTCTAACAAAGAGAGTTTGCACACATCTGACACCTCTAGTAAATATCTGAATTTGGTACAAATAAGAGAAGGGGAATTAAGTGGAACTCCCCCCCCTCAACAGAACCAAATAACCCAACTCCTAAAATAAAACTAACTTTTTATATTTTCCCAACTTAGAGGTCACATGAACTTGACTTGATACCTTTATTTTTAATACTGAGAAAAATCAACATTGTCATAAATCTAACCCAACATTTTACCTGCAGAGAAACACATAGTTCACTATTAGTTTTGAGTGATATAGAATTAAATACATGAACTGTCAACACTGAATTTAAAGCCACAAAATGAAATCCAAATGTGATCTGTCCAATTAATTCAGTGCAAGTGGATTTGTTGCCAAGATGAAGAAAAGATGAAAACAGAAGGTAAGAGAGAAAAAAAACTATATTCAAACGCACTCTGGGATTATGTAGTGGTTAATATCAACTTCTTGACTTTGTCTGTAATTGAAATACATCTCTCCTGTCAGAAGTACCTGATACATAAACACAGAGTTTGAAAATTCATTCTTCAGTAAGAAAAAAATAATAAAACTTAGTAGTTGAATAAAATACATTGAATAAAAAGTTATATTTCAGTGTATTGGTTTCCATGCATTCCAGCCCAGTTGGTGGCTTCCCATTTCCCTTGCTGAACAGCTCTATCACAGTAAGCTAATATATAGCCAGAGATCCTACATTGATTTACTGAAAGGGCACTACAGGAGAATAGGAAACTTAGTTGGCTGGTGTTGCACTGCCATAACAAGCATTACTGCCAGATAATTAACCTTGCTGTTTGTTTAGCACCCTGAGAAAGCTTCATTACCAATGCAGTCAATTATCTTCTGGTAATGGCTACTACAGAAGGTAGAATTGCTTAATTAAAAATAGCTAGGCCAAAGAGGCTGTATGATTGGGTAATGGATATTGGAATGGAACAGAATAATCTCTCTGAGATACATACCTCATCTAAGTCTTGTATTTCACATTTCAGAATGCCAAATTTTGCATCTTTTTCCACAATAACAATGATAACAATAATAGTTATATATTCATTCCCCTACCTACTTACATTTCCCTTCTCAATAGCATCTTTTTATAAAGCAGCTATAGTGAGAGGAGGAAAGAGCTGAATCAACCATACAGAGTGCTCTAAAGAGTAAAGATAGAAGTGGGTTCATTACATGGAAGAAAATGAAAAAGAGGGAACACTATTGCTGGTAAGAGATGTAAGTCACAGCTATGCAGGTGCCTGCTAGGTTTTGCTGAAGAGAGTCTCTTGATGGCCCCCCTGAGGCAAGAGATTTGATTTGTTCCTCCCTCTGTGGCACTTTGCATTTCTGCCTTCTTTACAGATCATTGATGAAGTGGAAGGAGGCCTGAGTGTTTAACAGTAGGTCTTAGAGCACAACTGTCTTGGAAGTTAAAGTCTGGTTGATACAGCTTTGGGCCTATTTCAGTAGGGCTTAAAGGTAAGGTTTGTTTTCCATCCTATAAATGTCTTCAGAGCTTTACTCCCACTTCCAAGAACACTTGGAAGCCCAGTGGGTCCATTAGTACAGACATCAATTGGTTAGTCTTAGAGCTGGTTCTGTGCAACTAGACAAATGAGCCCTGACTGATAGGTGTTTTGCCAATAAAACCTCAGTGGGATGGGATTGTATTACTAAAACTGTTCTTTTACCAATCTGTCTTGTTTTACTCATGCCTGATTTTCCTGTATAGCTACAAATTTGAGTCTTGTTGGTCCACTTCAGTCCATGCTAAGAACTCTTTGCTGTACACAATACAATGCTGTTGTTGTAACTATGCTTGCAATAGCAGCCTTAGTCTAGGCATGACATGTTCAGTACTCTGTATGCCTCTCAAGGGCTGTATTTTTAAAGGTATATAATATGTAATACAAGTGAGGAGAAAAAAACACTAGAGTAAATGGCATAGATGAGAACATCCATTGCTATCTGGCACCTAAGCTGTAGATCCAGTTTGGAAAATCTGATTTTGGATATGTGCATCAGATTAGCTCAAACACCTCAGCTAACTCCTACACTATTTTTGATAATGGGACTTGGGTTTCTATGTCACCTACACACATTTTAAACCTTCATCTAAACTTTGTGAGTTGTAGTCATTCTGGGTGAATTGATAGTTGTTATAGAGTAGACTCCAAAGGTAGAAGCTAATGATAAGGAAATCCTGGTAGAATTCAGTTAATGGCAGAAGTCATGTTAGTTTTTATACAGCTGAGATCCCACTTGTAGAAGGCTCTGAATTTCTAGTGCCTCACATACATCCCTAACAACTATAGCCTTTTTATCCCCTGAAAATCATAGAAAAAATGAGACATTATATTTGAACTCATGTTGGGCAAATAATCTCTGCTATTAAGAAAATAATCGTGATCTTTTCTGCTAATTCTGCCTCAAAACAACAGCAGGCACAGTACTGAAACCATGCACTGCTCTTCACTTCTTCAAAAAAAACTCAACCTAAAATGTAGGAACAAGTAAATAGCTACTCAAGAGGCACTGCTGCTTTGTTAAGCAAACAATTGACCTACGGACCTTGCTGCTTTAAGGCATTACTGAGGCAAACAATTTAGCCAGATTCCAGCAAAGCCTAACTTTTTGCATAAATAGTAAAAATAATCCAGAGGTATAATAGCTGCTATAAAATATAATGACTTTAGGAATTCAGATTTACAGACACAAGCAAGACTACTAGCTCATAATTTTACCTTAAGTCTTGCCATGTTCAGTGTCTTGACAATGCCTCAGGTCTATGCTGTTTTGTGAGAAGTTCAGTTTTTAAGTTCCTTTAAGAATGTGTTAGGTAGATGTTGCTGGTTTTCTTAGGAAGTCAGAAAAAGGAAAAACTGGAATTTAAATTAGCAGAATAATTGCTTGCTACTTTAAAAAACAAAAAAAACCCCACACCATTAAAAAGTCTGTTCTGCTCAAGGCAACACCTCTTTGTGGAGTTGACCTGTGAGACTTGGATATTAGTGGCAATTGTGATTGCACAAAGACAACTGCTGCTCTGTGGGGTGGGGAAAGGAAGCACTCATACTGACAGCTGTCACCCTTCCATGCCAGCCCCAAGGGCTGTGAGCTGCACATGGGGACAGAAAGATCATCATCATCTCTGTCCTCTGTCGTAATAAAGCCACACTAGAAATTAGAGAGAAAATTGAGACTTTCTCTAGAACATCCCAGTGATCTCTCCAAAGGGATCTCCAAAGAAATGACAAGATTCAGCTCTGAATAAGTTATGATGTTCCAACAACATTTGTCAACAAAGCCATAGTAGAGAGGAGTGTGTGTGTGTGTGTGAAGACAGTGGTTTGTGGCAAAGAATAATGCGGCTTCTTTCTCAAAGAGGTGTTTAAAAGACATGTAGATATGGCACTTATGAACATAATCTAGTGGGACTTAGCAGTTTAGGTGTATGGATGACTATAAAGTTCTTTACCAACCTAAATTATTTAATGTTTCTTTTATTCTAGTAACTTGAATTACTGTGCTTTTATTATACTTTACAAACCTACCTATAGACAATTCTGCAGCTGATAACTTTCTAAGAGCCTTGAACTTTGTTTATATCTGCTGCCCAAGAAAGACTTGTCCACCCTTTAAAAGATCTTGTTGTAATACTTAGTAGGGTGCCAGAGTGTTTCCAGATGACTGGAATAGAAAGAAAACCACAGGCAGCTTGCTCAGAATAATGAAATGAACAAACTAGGTTGTCTTACCTAATAGTCCTCATATTGTCCTTTGTCGCTTCATGGCAGTAACAGTGACAGGCTTTGTAGAAGAAAGAAATCTACTTACAGCTTCAGAACATTTTGAGGGTAACCTTTGTGTTTGCTCCTTCCTTGCTCTACACAGAGCACTGGCAATGAAACAAGGTCACTCTAAAGCCTAGAACAGATGCTAGCACCACTCTAAATTAGCTCTTATCATTCAGTGATTGATTTGCAACCAAGTGCCCTTAAACATGTTTGTTCCCCTCAAACACAGTCAACTCAAAATAGAACATCAAGCCAGAGAAAGTGCAAACAGATTCAAGTACATGACATGCTCACAATTACTGTATGGAAACAATAAAACTGGGGAAAAAAATAGAAACCACTTCAAATCTTATTTCCTTCCAAAAGAGAGTGTAATCAAGGTATAATGAGCATTGAAATTAATAAATTAAAACTAAATGCCCATAAGAGGGAGGAAAAAAATGTGTTAATCAGTTGGCAATTATATTTTTGGCATTGCAAATTAATTCCCCAAATGAATCTCCTTCCAGCTTCTTTCACTCCATTATCTGTTTTCTTCCTTATTTTTCATCTAACGATTAGTGTTTCTGAATTCTGTACATAATAATTTTTAAAAACTGAAAGTGTTTGTTTAAACATTTAAAAAAAAAAAAAGACAGTGTGTCAAATGCAAGATGATGACATTTTGTCCTTTCCAGTGTATGAAGGATAGAACAGAAATGTCCTTAGAATGAAGCTTTTTAGAGGGTTCTTCTCTATTTTATTT
>VWZO01002325.1:333341-375190 GCA_013396975.1 Bucco capensis
GACAGTGGTTTGTGGCAAAGAATAATGCAGCTTCTTTCTCGAAGACATATTTAAAAGACATGTAGATATGCACTTATGAACATAATCTAGTGGGACTTAGCAGTTTAGGTGTATGGATGACTATAAAGTTCTTTACCAACCTAAATTATTTAATGTTTCTTTTATTCTTTTTTACAATTAGTGTAACTTGAATTACTGTGCTTTTATTATACTTTACAAACCTACCTATAGACAATTCTGCAGCTGATAACTTTCTAAGAGCCTGGAACTTTGTTTATATCTGCTGCCCAAGAAAGACTTGTCCACCCTTTAAAAGATCTTGTTGTAATACTTAGTAGGGTGCCAGAGTGTTTCCAGATGACTGGAATAGAAAGAAAACCACAGGCAGCTTGCTTAGAATAATGAAATGAACAAACTAGGTTGTCTTACCTAATAGTCCTCATATTGTCCTTTGTCGCTTCATGGCAGTAACAGTGACAGGCTTTGTAGAAGAAAGAAATCTACTTACAGCTTCAGAACATTTTGAGGGTAACCTTTGTGTTTGCTCCTTCCTTGCTCTACACAGAGCACTGGCAATGAAACAAGGTCACTCTAAAGCCTAGAACAGATGCTAGCACCACTCTAAATTAGCTCTTATCATTCAGTGATTGATTTGCAACCAAGTGCCCTTAAACATGTTTGTTCCCCTCAAACACAGTCAACTCAAAATAGAACATCAAGCCAGAGAAAGTGCAAACAGATTCAAGTACATGACATGCTCACAATTACTGTATGGAAACAATAAAACTGGGGAAAAAAATAGAAACCACTTCAAATCTTATTTCCTTCCAAAAGAGAGTGTAATCAAGGTATAATGAGCATTGAAATTAATAAATTAAAACTAAATGCCCATAAGAGGGAGGAAAAAAATGTGTTAATCAGTTGGCAATTATATTTTTGGCATTGCAAATTAATTCCCCAAATGAATCTCCTTCCAGCTTCTTTCACTCCATTATCTGTTTTCTTCCTTATTTTTCATCTAACGATTAGTGTTTCTGAATTCTGTACATAATAATCATTTTTAAAAACTGAAGGTGTTTGTTTAAACATTTAAAAAAAAAAAAAGACAGTGTGTCAAATGCAAGATGATGACATTTTGTCCTTTCCAGTGTATGAAGGATAGAACAGAAATGTCCTTAGAATGAAGCTTTTTAGAGGGTTCTTCTCTATTTTATTTATTTTTATTTATTTATTTGCTTTTCCTCTGGGTTGACCCTTGTGGCATTACTCATCTTTTCAGCAGTGAAAATGATTTTCAGTTGTCTGCCAGCCACCACTAAACAGCAATCTGTAGCAAAGCTCATCTGTTTTAGCTCCTCCATATTCTTCATCTTTGCTTCACCCTCAAGTACCAAGAGGCTCACAGACAGTTTGAGAAGTTTTAAATGCAGAAACAGGGGGAGGAAATCTTAACTCCACTTAATGAAAGTTACTTCTCATTTATGTCTCTCCCAATTTAATCAAAACAGCATTTTATTTCTGCCCATATATTGAAATCTGCAGTAGCTAGACAATTATTGATGCTAACCTGAAATTAAGGAAGTAATATATTAGATAGCATCCAGGAAAGTGATTTGATATGGGAAGTAATTAGGAGAAAATCAACAGCAGCTGGAATATTGTTTGCTTTTGTTTCTCCCTCTGCTTCACCATAAAAAAAAATCCAAAAAATGTCAACTTTGTGTTTTATAGAAGAAAATTCTTGAAATGGAGTGAATGTCCATAAATGTAATTTACCACAGCAAGGCAGTTCGGAGGAGGTGAGACAAAAGGCTATGTTGCTCATGACTTTCATGGTTTTCAGCTTTCCTGTAATTCATAACTAAGCCAGGTTGAAAAAACACCTGGTACCTGCCTAGCAGATCATCTGATAGTGCTATGTGCAGCAGGGCAAGAGGGATTACTGGGACAAAATGAGCAGTAACTTCTTTTTCCTACAGTAAACTGAATGTCATCTTGACATCCTCCAAATCCAGGTGCTGCCTACAGGACAAGTGTGGAGATAAACTCTGAGAACAGACAGCTGGTAAACTGTGTCATTTCTTAAGCTGAATCGTTAGAGCTCCTAAAGCCAAAAATCTGTTTGACATCAGAAACCAACATTTATTCCCCAAGTTTTATGCAGGCTCATTCTCATTATTCAAACTTCCTTTAACTTTTGCTCACATTTCAATTATTTTTGCATTATGATAGTCTCAAAACTTGAAACACTCTGGTTGTTTGAAACTCTAAACTTCACATCTATATTATTCATTGATGAAGAGTTTGATAAAGGGTCTGAAATAAATCTACCTAAATCTTACTTATCTGTTCCTTCCATTCAGATGACCTGACTAACTGTAATTTAGTGTTTTGATATTTCACAAAATTGTTCTAAACAGCCATGCAGGTTAGAATTTGTGACATAGGTAATTTCAGCTTTTTTGAGGACTGTTTTGAAGAGGTTGGTCATAATCTTTGGATTATGCTGTATTTATTTCTGTTGACATTTTTAGGATGGAGTCACTGAGAATGCTTCTTTTCAGTTGCTGCGTGGGGTCTGGACATTGTTGGGCTAAGATCTTGGGGAAAAGGATACCCTTTTTGTGCCCTTTCTTTGTGTTGAGTGGGAGATCTGTGCAGTTGAAGACAGTCATTTGTATAGAGAAAGTTACAGCCCTTCACAATTCCCTTCAGTAAATGTGTGTCTTCAATAAATGTGAGCTTTGAGCTCAGTGTCGTTAGATGAACAAGTTTTGGCCATTTTCCTGTTACTATTTTATANATGCCTACTTGCAGTTGTCTTTGGTCCGAGCTCAGTGTGGTTAGATGAACAACAGTTTTGGCCATTTTCCTGTTACTATTTTATAAAAGGATGAAGAATCTTGGGAACGTAGCAGAAACAAAGTGTTATTAACTTCAAATTGCCAAATTCTTTATTTCCTCCTTTTCCTTGAGAGAGCTCTCAGTAAATCATCATTCCTGAGGGTAAACATATGAGTTGGTTTTGGACCTTACATTCTCTAAGGGTGCTCACTTTCAAATAACTTTTCACTGGAGTGAAGCCTCTGATGAATTTATATTTTCATAAAAATCTCAAAATCCATTGTACCATAGTATGACTTTAAACAGTGCTGTGGGAAGTAAACCTCATCAAATTATACTGTGTGTTAACAAAATTCTCACTTGACCAACAGATAAAGAGTGCATCCACATAAGGCTTTCTTGGAAACAAAAATAATGTTAAAAATGCCCCCAAACTGCAAAGTCAACCACATTTATGTTATCTAATCAATAAAACAAGGGATTAATTTTTAATAGCATGTTAAAAGCTCTCTCAAACTTGATCCATATTTCTATAAAGCTGTTGGAGGCAAATGTAAAGAAGAATAATTATTTACTGAGGAAATTCCATTAGGGTTGTGTGTAGCTGTGAGTAGGAGATGAACCTGCAGCAGAAAGCCAGAGTTGAAGTCTTTTCCCACACTTGACTTCCCAGCATAATTTCTGATTGACAAAGTAAATCTGTGAAGCAATTGTGATTTTTCAGCTACTTATTTTTAGCACTCTTTCCACTGGAGGAGTGCCTGAGGTCAAGCAGCACAAGGTGCTCTGCAGGTGCAGCCTGCAAGGGTGCCCAAAAAGAGGGATCCAGTCAAAACAGGCTGCTAGCTGCACTCTTGTTCATTATTAATGATAAATAAAGCCATGTCAATTATACATAAGTGCTCCACAAGCACTCTTTTCCTGAGCATAATGTAAAGGGAAGTGAGTCTTGGAAGGTGAAAAAGCAACAGGCTTTGAAATGATTTCTGGGAATATATTCCATGTTCTGAGCTTAGCAGCGAGGAAGATATTGAGGCATTCGAGGAAGAAGCAAGCAGGCAAGGTTACTGTTGTTGGTAGACTAGGCCTTGGAATCCCCTCTTTTTGTTGGGGAGTGAAATGAATACTTCATTAGGTATGAGACCTGATTAAGAACCTGGATTAAGAACCAAGCTGTTCAAAGTGGAATGAGGGTAAGAGAGTTTAGCACTGGTTCTCCTTTGGGAACTGCTCAGGCGCCAGGCTGCTTTGCCCTAGTTCAGGGCAGGTTTCAACATTCCTATTTGTCATTTCAATTTAATAAATACAAATGCATTGTGGTGAGAGGAGTCTGATTGAGGAGTCTGGTTTGTACTATGTGTTAGGGACTACAATACTTACTAATCACAGCTCCCAGGAAGCCCTGTGCCACTGTGGAGAAATATAGCTTAGTGCTGAGCATTAGACAAAGGATTAGAGTCTAGTCTGTAGCTAGATCAAGTATTTTGATGTGAGGAATATTGATATGCTTGGTTGTTTTCATCAAAAGTGTTAAAGCAAAACATTTATTGGATTAATTTCAAGCCTGTGAAAACATTAGCAAATAAGCAGATAAAGTCTAAGTAGAATATATGGAAATCAGTCTGACACAGGATAAAAATAGGTCCTGGAATCTCCCACAGAACAGATATTCTGGGTTTCTTTCTTAACTGTTAATGCTTTGCATCTAGATGAGGTTTAATGCCAGCCATATGCAAGGTATTACTCTTAAGTTTCAAGCTCTCAATCACTGAGAGTCTTTTCCTGCAGACTTTGTCTGTTACACTGCTTTTGTCCTCTGAGAGAATCAGCAGAAGCTGTTAGATTGTTAGAGGGAGCCATGATGAGCATAATTCCTGTGAACAGGAGCTGCTTTTGGGGTGTGATGCACTTAGGATGATTATTCATAGGTCTGTTGTTTGCTTTCTGGAAGTCTGTAGCCATGTAGCCATCAGAAAACAATTCAGAAAAGAGTGTTTTTACAGTTTTTATTAGTACAGTACACATAAAAATCCATGAACAGCCCAGAACAGTTCATACCTTGTGATATATAATACATGTGCTTCACGTGTCAGGAAGTGCTTGGACTTTCATAAACTCAAGTGGAAGTGTGGAATCACAAGAGCTGTGCCAGGCCACTTGTGTGAGGAATTGTGTGATAGAAGAGGTGTCTGTTCTCTCAGAAGTAGTGTGACAAGAAGAGAGTTGTAGCTTGGCTTGTATTCTCATTAGAACATGGGGGAATCCTGTAGGAAGCCACAGCTGGCAGCTTTCCTTCAACAGGGCTGTACAGAGGAAGAAATCTGAGCTCCAGCCAAGCTAGGGAATAAAGGCAGGACTAGCACTGAGTATGAGAGCAAGTGGAACGTTCCCATGTGTTAAAAGGATAGACAGACTTCAGGAATGAATCCACTGTCTTGTGACTGCTCAAGAACTAGTGGAGATCCCAAGTGTCTGGTAACACTGCAGGAGTTCACATTTAGACAAGACTATTTCTTCAGCAATCGCTTTCTGTGTTTGCTGCACTGATGAGGTGTTGCTCCTGAGCAATGTCCTTGAACAGTGGGAGAAAAGCAGCAGCAAGGCAAATTCCTGCTGCTTGCATTCCGAAGGAAGGCTTGGCATCATCCTGACTCACTTCCCTTTACATTATGCTCAGGAAAAGAGTGCTTGTGGAGCACTTATGTATAATTGGCATGGCTTTATTTATCATTAATAATGAACTATGCCCCCACATAGTTTACACTGTGCAATAGATAGCAGACTGGTTCCAGGTACACTTGGGTATGGGAGAGTATGTTTTGATTTCGTTAAAAGCTCTGCATTGTGATTCACCCTGCATCTGTAGTTCTGTTTTGTTGTTTGTTGCTGATGATTTAATGTCATGGTGTGTGCTGCTTTGATAGTCTTGTACTCTGGTGCTCTGTGGAAATGATCAGCCTCATCAGTTCCTTCAAATGATCTTTTACTAGTGATCTGTAATATTTATTCTGTAATGTACAGGCTGATGTTCTAGTCAAACTCTGTGTTCATGGGAAGGGGATGTTTGTCTGAAACAACTTCATTGCTTATTGGAGATGTAATTACACTGTCTTTGTGGTTACATCTGATGTTTGCTGCATTGCTTAATTAAAAGTGATAAGAAGAATACATTTGATCACTGCTTGTCCCCAACTCCTCTACTATCCAGCTTCTAGGATATTAGAAGTTTGTTTAGGCTGGAGATCCACAGGACCTTGGCAGAAATCACTGAACTGCTCTGGTGCATGTGAATCATTTGCTTAGAGAGAGGAAGAAACTGCATAATCAATTATTGATCTCTCCTGCTCTCTGCTGCTTCTTCTGATTAAATCTTCCAAAGTATTGATACAGACTTATTGCAAGAAAAAGGTATCAGATGGGGTGATTGTCCCTGACCTTGCCATGGGATGAAGGTAGTTGAAGAGCAGTGAGCCAGGGAGAGTGCAAGAAACTTTCAGAAATACTAGTGCTGGGTGTTCCTTCAAGTGCTGGTTTGGATAAGACCCCCATCCAGAATTGTTCCCAAGATATAGGAACCAAGTCATAGGCAAACACAGGCTCAGAATGAAGCTGCCCTGTACTCCATGATTGTTGTCCTGTCTGGTTAAAAAGACTGAACCTGGCAGCCTCCTAGGATGTGCTGGGGAAAATAAATAAGGTTGATTAAGTTTATAATAAGGTCTGAGCATTCCTGTCTCAGCTGCTTGAAAAGATGGAGAAGAGTTTTTGCAGGGACTAGCTCCTTCCCTGCTGGAATGATTGTTTAATGAGCTCTGACTGCAGTACTAAAAGGTATCATACCTTGAGAGGAAGGTGGAATCCTTATCACATTTCTTTGTGGACCCAGGACCACGGTCTCTGGGATTTTGATGGTTAAATCCAGCTCTAGATTTTTGTGGGTGCACCTTTCAGAGGTGTGAAAGAAGGGCTCAGTAGACAGTTTCAGCTCCTTTGGAGTTGTCACCTTCTGGACAGGAACAAATAAATAAAAGAAAGCAAGCCTAATAAATACCACGTGGCAGAGACCAATCCACCTCAAACCAAAATCAATGTTATGCTTCCTGTTGTTGTGTTAGACAGAGGATTGAAAACTTGCTTTTTCAATTGATTTTTTTTTTTCTATTGCAAAAATAATTATGTCCAATGCAGTCCTTCCTCTACCTGCCTCCGGAGGGGAAGCTTTATTGGCAGTGGTGGCTCCTGTCCTTTGCTCAGGCAGCTGTGTCAATACCCCCCTTGCTTCCTGGTATGTTGAAGGGTGAAAGTTCCCAAACTATAGCAAAATCCTCCATGAATTCAGTCTTTCAAAATGGCTTTGCCAGCCCCCAGACACAGGCAGTTGATCAAAGCTCTCCACAGTGTATCCCTCACAGACAGAATGAACACGTGGATGCACATCAAGGGTCCCTAGGTGTGGTGGGTGCTAATGCACTTTGCCTTTGCCAGGGATGTTCAGAGAAGTGAAATTAAGGACCTGAATTTCTGAAGGGTTTTGAAGCTGAAATTCAGTGAAATATCAAATGATTTATTTTTAATATTTTGAAAATTGAGAGGTTAGGAGAAAACCCTTTTTTCTAGTAATTTCTAAGCCTCAAATATTGCATTGTTGGAGATGTTTGGTATACATATAGAGAAACATCTACAGTGGCTCCTGTCTGGATTACTACTGTGTAATTCTTTTAATGCCAGTGATGGCTGCAGAGTAGATTTCATGGTGACATGGTGGATCCCATGTCAGCCTCAGGGATCTGATGACATAGTCCAGTTTGGGGTTTAGTGAGCCACAGGCTTCACAGGTAGCTCTTCTCCTCAAGTTATTAAAATAGTAGAGTTCCAGGAGTTTCACTCAGGTTGGCTGCAAACTGTCATGCCGTGACTGGACCCTCCTAAATTCTACAGACACACTGAGTACCACAGTAGCAGATCAGTTCTGCTGAGGAAGAGTTTTCCATAGGAGCAACATCTGTTTCTAACTGAATGTAAGACCTGGGAGGTGGATTTTTCAAGATAATGGTATCCCCAGATGGTAAAAGCTGCACTGGGCAGCGAAAGCTTTTGTTGCTGTTGCCTTGCTAAAGAGCAAGTCTCAAGGCACCACAATAGCTCATCCTCTGCAGCAGAGCCCCAGCTGCTGCAGAGCTCTGGTGCAGCACACTGTGAGTTCCACAGCAGCTCCCCTGTAGATGAAAAAACAGAAGAGTTCTAATACATTAAATGTGAACTTCCCCAACATAATCACTGCATTTGTTGCTCTCTAAGATCTGTTCTGTTGTTTTCCATTTGTTTCACATTGTCCTCTGCTGTAAGTTTTCAAAGATGCTGGAGATGTTTGTATTGTTGACATGTAACACAGTACCAGAGATGCCAGTGGCAAATTGGGATGGTGATCTGTATGGTGAGTGCTCCTTCTTAGCTTGGAGACCCTCTGTAGTGTGGGAGGAATTGACATGTGAGGAAGGAAATAACATGTTACATCCTAGAAGCAGTAAAGAAGCTGAGGATTTTCTGAGAGGTGAAATATTAATGAGCTGGTCCTCTCTGAGGACTCAGGAGTATTTTAAAGCCCTGAACACTTCCTCTGACATGCTCAGTACCTCAAAAACCTGAACTTAGATTTAATTAGGCTAGGGAGGAGGTTGTTTTCATGCTTTTCTAATGTGTATGACTGTTTGGGTTGTTTAGAGTAGATGTTAACAACTCAAGTGCAAGTAGGCAATAAGACTTCAACTTTCCTGTCCTCCCTCAACACCACTGCTCTTCCTGCCCCACTCTGTGCAGCCTTCTACTCTGTGCCATCTCTTGCTACATCTCCAACCTTCAGTGCCTTAGTCTTTTAGCAGTGCTTTATTTCTGTTGGCTACTTGTTGTATTTGGCCTAGCTTACATATTTTTCTGTCTCATTGGTTAATATATTAACGCTCTATTTTAATTTTAATGCATTAGAGTTTCTCTTGCTTTATATCTTGCAGATTTAAGGTGAGCACTGTCTCTGTTGTGTTTTGACACAACATCACTTGCAGTTGCAGTTTTAGTTCAGAGACTCAATAATCATTAATCTCCTGGCTAGATGTTAGATTGCATGGTGAGGTCCATTCCAACCTGGATGATCCTATGATAATCATTAGTGTCCCAGGCATGCTCTGTTTCTCTGGCCATGGACCTTTCTCTAGAACTGTGGCTCTGAAGAAACCACTAGGCTGTGAATTGTGATACAGTATTGCCTTTTTGTATTTATTGACAATTGGAAAGAAGGTGTTCTGGAGCTGGAATCTATGCCACTGATCTCAAGGGATTTGTACATCAGGAGAGGGAGACAGACATCTCTGTGGCTGGTCATTTTTGCTGGATTAATTGGGTAAAATTTATACCCTCAAGTAGCTCACAAGTTTAGATGGGTGCCAAAAATTACTACTCTTTAAACCTAGCCATCAAACACTCTACCTCTTCTACAACAGCTTTGATGCAATTAAACATGTTCACTAGAGACATTTTTGCTGTATCAGAAGTGAGACAAGTAGAAGGAGCATAGAATTTAAATAGATTTAGTATAAAATAAACACCAGAAGGATTACATGATTGATTGCATGGATAGCTTTGGTGCTTCTGAAGAGGTTGGTGGGGATCATGCACTAGCATCTTGTCATGCATGTCACCTACACAGAAACTTGGCTTTTGTACACCTTTGTGCCAAAAGAGTGCTGTGGATGGGATTTCAGTAACAGTGTTATGTGGCTAAGTTTCCAAACACTGCTTTTCTATTTAAGTTAATGAGGTCGTTTTTAAGGTGAAAGGAAGAGCACCACCTTGTGACATGAAGAATAATGTTGCTGTGGTACTTGACTCAGAGGAGGCAAACAGTAGATTTACATGGATTTATCCTCTAACAGGATTTGTAGAACTGGGTTTTCTCTTTCATTTGCCTTTCTTTTAAGTCCAAACAGGAGAACTGCCTGTGATATAAGTTCAACAAATCAGCTTTACTCATTGCTATGAAAAGCTCATTTACAGATTTTGTTTCAAATTTAATTTTTTAATAGATTCACTTCAGAGAAAGATTGCCATGAAGTCTTAACAGATTCTAAAACTGTCTGTTAGGCTACCAGTCCTTTGCAAGTTAAATGTAGTTTTATTTTACAGACTTCTTATCCCTAACTTCATGCTTCAGGACCTGTAAGGAAGGAGAGAGATGTTATAAGCTTTCTTCTAAGTAGCATGCAGGGAATTTCCCTTTCAGGCTTGTTCAGCTCACATCCAGTTTGTGGGAATACTCCTGCAGAGGGCACTACCCATCCTAGTGCAAAGGAGCTGCAGCCAGACCTGTCCACTCCTCTTATCCTCAGCCCTCAGACTGGATGTGCAGTCAGACTAAGTGATAACTGCCTGGAGATGGCATAGATCAGGACAGTGTCAATCCTACTAGCACAAATTTCTTCTGACACATTTTTGCACAAGCAGAGGCTTTGTCAGGGATCAGTTGTTTAACTACAGTGTTAAATAATGTGTGTAAGAGTGCATGAGTGCTGCCAGAGAACTGGAAGAAGGCTGTTTCTACTCTTATAGAAAACAGAGAGTTTAGAATATATTGATGGAAAATGACAGTTTTAATGAATATAAGGATATCAACAATAAGCTATAGGGGTATTTCTTTTTTCTAAAGTGCAAACTTTACAAAATGTAGAAGAGCAGATATATTTGTTAGTGAGGGCATTTGTACCACCTTAGGCACTTATTTCCATAACAGATGAGCTTTTACCACCAAGTTTTATTCTGCTATTTACAGAACTGTGACTTAGCTGAGCTTTGAAAGCTGGATCTCCTCTGTCTTTCAGCTAGAATGTCACTTTGTGCTTCCTGACTTCTTTGCTAAAAGCCTGTTGATTTTTTTTTTTCCAATGCATATTTCTGATTTAATGACAAACCCAGCAGCTTCAAAACAAACCTAAAGCTGACTCAGAGAATCAAAACAAGGATCCTCTTCCCTGCTCATGACATGGATTAGTGTAATTTAGCCAAATAGATGTCAATCGTGTTGGGTGTGAGTCAGATGGCACTGGAGGGATATGAGCTGCTGCAATATTCAGTGGGACTGTTATGCCAGGACATGATCTGGCAGTAGCACGTGTCACACTAATCCTGCAATCTTCACAGCATTGGAAACTTATTTGGACCTGGCTAAGTCTGGCAGGTGTGGCTGAGCCAAGCTCAGGCAGTGCCCAGGACTGAATGTAATCCTGGATACCACTATTGCAGTGCCCAGTCCAGTTGCTGTGGGTTTGAAAAGGCAATTGCAGGGATTATCATCCTCTAGAAAGAAACAGGCACAAAAGTAAAAAATACTCCTAAAGCTGTTCCCTGAACAAAGGAGAAAGCCTGGACCTGGAGCTGAATAAAGAGATGAAAGAAATATTGCTTTAATTGGTTTTTTGATGCCTTTGCTTGGGAGAAGTAAAAGGTAATTTGGTCCAGGGAAGTGGTGGAATCACCATCTCTGGAAGTGTTCCAAAAAAACCATGTAGATGTGCTGCTTGGTGCCGTGGTTTAGTGGTGAGCATGGCAGTGTTGGGTGGATGGTTGGACTCAATTGTCTCAGAGGTCTTTCCCAACCACAATGATTCTATGACTTACCATCCTTCCTGATTTCCTTAGTAACATTCTGTATGTTGGGAAGTGGCTGTTTGGAAGACATGTGAAAGGAAAAGCCCTTGGAAAACTGCAGTCTGAAACTGGACTTTTTACCTTCTCCAGAACAAAGCAGCAATAAATATGTATGTATTTTTTTGAAAGAAACTCTAGTAGAAGGACCCACTTGTGTGCTGCTGGATAATTCCATCTGCTGATAAAATATACATTAGAACTCTCTTCATCCTGACAGGCATGTCCTGGATCTTTCACCTGTTTACTGATAAGCAGTGCACAAAAGATAATGCTAGGTATTACTTTTCATTAAGAGACAAAGGTTAAATAGTTTGTTTGGGCCATTTGTTAGCATGTTTTGTGACATTTATTGAGATGATCTTGTTTCCTTAAGAACAATTCCTGTTCCCTTTTCACAGAAAAGAAGAGAGAACATAGCCTGATTGGGGAATTTAACATTTGCACAACATGTTGAGCTGATTAACTCATTCAAACTCTTGAATCTGGCACACAAAGGTATTTCAAAACCACAAAATCATCTTCTTTCCCTCTGTAAGCAACCAAATAGTTTCTGTTTAGATGAAAGATGATTGCACAGCTTCATTTGCCTTTGGGCATTGGTCCAGTAAAATTTTACAACTCTTACTTGCTAAAGCAGAGAAAATCCAAGCAGGAGTTTTTGCACAGAACTATTAATGACCTAAATGTTCAAGCAGGTATGGAAGGCTTGCAGTCAGTTCCCTTCCTCTCTTGGCAACCTTTTATTTTAGAAGGGTGAAGGGCGAGGCTTTCAAACTGCTGCTGCTCCCTGATGCCCTAAGTGCTTCTTCTGCAGCAGGGATTATCAAACTCCAAATCTATAGAAACAGCTTTAGAAAATGCTGGGGGTTGATTTTTGTTTGGTTTGTTTTTAAAAGCTTTGGAGCACAGCTAGTAGCATGAAGGGAGGACTGAGAATCCCAACTCTGGCTTCTAGGCTGAAAGGCCCAATTTCTCCCATGATCAGAAAGACCTGATCTGGCATTCAAGCAGATTTTTCCTCAGCAGTCTTGAGCTGGCCAATCTTTCTCTGTAGGCTTAGGCTGTCAATGTCACCCTGAGATCTTCAAACCCTTTCCTCAAGTGAGCAGGAAGCCTGGGCACTCGGCTCCAGGCTTCAGGTTCCCTGCTGGGAAGGAAGCTTAGAAGGTGAGGGTTGTCAGCTTGGGCTAGCATGGGAGTCAGTCAGTTTTTTTCAAGCAGGCATTCTGTTAAGTCCATTTTTAGGAGGTAAATTGAGAAGAACTACTTTTAGGACAGAAACCTCAAATTGATTTTTGTCCTTTTCCCTGCTGAATTTTGTTTTTATCAAGTACGAACAATTTTTTCTGCAAAAATCTTCATAATGTCTGCAGGAGAGAATAAGAGAGAAATTGTTTACTGTTTTTATAGAGTGATGTTTGCTGTGGTTGTCTGTCTTGGGCTTTTTGTTTGTATATTTTTTCCTTCCCTTTTAAAGAAACCATCAACAAAGTAAAGACAATCTTGATTGTACTCGTCCATAGACACAACTCCATTTACTGTAAATTTCCATACTGCTGAAAATCTTTTTGTTTATTCCTAGCAAAAAATCAATGAAACAAAAAATATTAAACCCTCTGAATTCTATACATCTTCAGGAGGACTAGAGTAATAGAGTCACATACGTGTCACTCTGCCTAAAATGCCTCATAAAGTGCATTCTATCTTAATATAGAGGCTGTCATGTGGAGATTCCTGTTGGAATTATGTTGGCTGTTGTCTTCTGGCTGTCTTTGTTCATAGTTGCACACCTTTTGAACAACAGCAAAAGCCACTTATTTGGACAAGCAATACTTAGCTGGTGCTGTGTTCCACTGCATGGCCTTTTTGCTTTGTAGAAAAAAATGAGTGGCTATGTCTACATTTGTTTGTCCATAAAAATTCTCTCTTCATCACTGTTTGTTCTGTTTCCATGATCTAGTCTGCATTCAGTTCTTTCTGCTGCACCTATTGCACCTATGACAGAAATCTTGGTGAACTGCCAAAAGTATTCCAGGCTCTATGGCTCCTATGTAAATTCCCTGAAACAGGGTCTATATCTCCTTCCTTCTTGTAAGGCTTTGCTTAGCTCTGTGGGACTACAGAGATACCAGGGGTTCTGGCTGTATTGAAGAGATGCTTGGGCTCCTCTCTTGGTAAGATATGTTTGTATTTGAGTACTAGGAGGAATTAATTCATGTAGCACAGCATCAGAAACCCACACACATTTTCCTGTCTGTACAGGGTATCTTTCTTTCCTCTCTAAATCCTTTTAAAATCTGTTTTGCAATTCTATTTTTGATACTCTATCTTGTCTCTCACTACCCCAGATCTTAGCTGTTATAAGTACTTTCTCACAGATGACCCTGATCTAAAGAAACACCTTTGTAGGATTCCTCTGCTTTCTAGCTGTCCCTGCTGGGTTCCAGCACTCTAAAAACCATCATAACAATACCTGTTATTATGATAGATTGGAATCTTGTGTTCTGAGTCTGTGTTGTACCTGGAAATCACTTCAGTGATAAACAGCATTGGCTGTATCTGTTCACAGATCTCCATATCCTAGAATGATAGAATGGTTTGGGTTGGAATTGACCTTGAAGATCATCTAGTTCCAACCCCACTGCCATGAACAGAGACAGCTTCCACTAGATCAGGTTGCTCAAAACCCATTCAACCTGACCTTGGACATTTCCAGAGAGGGAACATCCATAACCACTCACAACATGTGAGATTGGGTCTTGCAGGCAGTCAAGATAACAATGTAACAAAGCCTCTGGTGTCCTGTTGCATGGCAAAACTGACAATGAACAAGGAATACTTTCCTAAGTGTAAAGCAGGGTCTTTGGCATATGAAATCTTGGATCTCTGTGCATTTTGAACCTCTATATTTTAAGGTTTTCCAATTAAAGCATAAATCAAGGAACTTCATGTGGAAGAAAAAGATAACTTTCTGACTGTGATCTGGATTTCTCAATTTTGCCTACGTACCAGGAATTAATGTTACACACAGTTCAGCACTAGTAGCCTTACTGTTACGTTAAACTGATGATAAGAATGTGTGGGGTTTAGGAGTAGTAAAATGTAGTCTCCCTTACATGTGCATTGCATGAGTTAGCTTTATCCATGGAGTAATTTTACAAATCTCATTTTGTTTCTCTAAGTGCATATATTGACAACAGATGCATTGATGGTGTTTTAATTTTGGTAAAAAGCAAGGGTTGGGGGGAAATACAAGACTGGAATGATAAACTTCCATTGGCATGCAGATTAATGAATGTTGTAAATAGAAACAGAAGATTTAATTTAGTAAATGCTTAATGGGAAATTCATAGACAAGTTTATATCTGCCTGGCTGAATTGCTTTATCGACTGAAATGTAAGGAGAAGTAACATATAGGAAGGAAAAATGAAGAATAGCAAAGTTGTCCCTGTCCTTTCCCTGGATGGGAAGGTTTTCCTGTTTTACAGTGCTTTAAGGGGCCTTTAAAAGCAAGGGAAGAAAGGATGTTGCTAAGACTAAGTCCTAATAATGCTTCACTCTTCAATGGTGCTTTTATTGTTTTCTTTGGCTTCTTTGCCCTCTCATTTTGGTTTTTTTTATAATCTTGATTCAGAGGGAGTCAGCAGCCACAGATGGAGACAGAGTCCCAGATGGCACTTCTCTATTGTTGTGAGAAGTGTCTCATTCCATCATGTTAACTAAGGAACTGCTGTTCTAGACTTAGCATCTGCTGTGTTGTCCCACTACTCCTTTATCCACTTGGGTTTCTCTAATCTTCTCTTCTAGCAGGAGAGAATCTCCAGAACTCAGGAATGACAAGGTGCAGGAAAACTAAGCAGAAAGGCACAGATTTGTGACAGCTCCTGTGTAGGTTATGACAAGAGCATGGGAATTGATTTAAAGTTACACAAAGTGGCCATTGTGATGTGTGTTATAAACAAAGAAGGAATGCTTCATTTGTCATTACTCCCTAACTTTCAACTCCTGCTTGCTGCTAGAAGCAAGTTAAGTAGAGCTTTTCCTACAGCTTTGATTAGTTGCATTTCTTTCTTGGCCTTAGTGTTTTCAAGGCATAGTTTATACTCTATTTGGGGCCGGCACTGGGGTTTGGATTCCCACTTGTCCTTCCTTTTGAAGTGTTGTCTGTCTTCTGCCAAAAATGCAGAATTCATGAGGTCAGATGACAACCTCTTCAGCTGATCAAGTTTCTAAGAAGGTGTACTGACCATTAGTTGAGGAAATAACCATTGATAAGCTGTGAATATTTTGCAATCCAAGTTGGAACCCTTGTAGACTAAACAGAGTTTCCCAGCTGTCAGGGAGTTACTGAAAAACCTAATGCTTACAACGAAGTTGAAACCATTAGATGGAGTAAGGAAAAGGCTTACTCTTCTTGTTTCCCTGTTTAAGAGCTAACCTTCTCCAGTTCTTTGAAAGACTGTGGAGATGCATACCACAAAGAGTGGACTGCCCTGAATACCAAGCCAGGAGAAACACCCCTTGTGCCATCCTGACTGAGGTGCTGCAGGGACAGGATGGTTGAGGAGGGGAGATCTGCACTGACAAAGTTCCCACTGACCAAATCTCGGCTCCCTTCCCAACATGTGGATGTCTGAACAGCCTGAGACACTTCACTCTTGCATTAGATCATGGAGGAATACTGATGAATTTGGGTCTTGAATCCTGTTTTAGTGGTCTCATGCCTGAAGCCTAGATGCTGCAGAGCCTAACCTTTCATATACTCAATGCCTTGAGCAGATTTTACTCATAGGTTCAGAATATTTCCAACCTTTCTAATTCTTATTTTACAGTGAATCTTGTCCTACTTCAAAACATGGGGACAAAGAATTCTGTTCTTGACAACCGAATTTACCAGGCCACCCATGTTGTATTAAAGGAGTTGCACAATTTTAAGTGTGATTATAGTATGGTGGTTTTATAATTAGCACTATCGAAGCTTATTCATATAAGACAGCCTCCTAGTGTTTTAATTTGCATTTGATCTGCAAGGCAGGAAATTTACATGCACTCAATGGCTACACTTTACAAAAGGTGGCTTAATCATTGGAAAAAAAATAATTTAGCATTTATTGTTCCTAGAGAACTCAGTTGGTATTAATATGGCTATAATTTGCAAAGCTAAAAAGATTCCATTGTAATTTAAGAGATTCATGTTCAATTGTTAAGTGCTACTATGCTTTTCTTGTAGCAGGAGGGATTGTTGCTGTAAAAGCTGATGAATCTCACTTTGTGAAAAGGTAGATGAGGTGACATGTTAAGGTTGAAACCAGCAATTGTAATTTGGAATCAATACTTTATGCCCTAGAATAATGTAAGGTGCTGTTCTGTCCTAATTGGCTAAAAGCTAAAATGTTAATGCCAGCCCAGCAGATGTATCCCCAGCCTGTAGTTTCCCATGAAGATTTGGTTTGCAAATAGATGACTTTCTATTTATGGGTAAAGTAAAGCCTAATTGTGAGTCTTCCCAGGAGCAGGAGCTGCAGTGACTGCGCCTGTAAGGGAAGTGACAGGCTGATCACACTGATGCCACAGAGCATACCAATGAGCTGCATCACTGTAGCATTTCCAAGATGGGAAAATCTTCAGGAATCAGCAGAATGCAGGCAGTAAATATCCCATTGTTTTTCACAGCAGAGTGTTGCACAATCAGAGAAACATGGCATACTCTCATTGGGTTGAAAACAATGATTTCCTCTCAAATAGATTTCTAATTGCAAACTGATATAATTCAATGATGTCCCAAATAATAACTGCAATGCATAGATGTGACAAATTGGAAGACTAAGTGCCTGGAAATGTTGACATGCTAGATTAAAAACCCATCCTAAAAATATTTCTATTTCAGTGTGTTTCCTGCATTTCAATTCCTATCCAGACTACCAGATTTTGTGCTTGTGTGTCATTTTCTCTATTTCCAGTCCAGTCAATGTTTCACTTTAAAGTTTTGGGTGCTTTGAGGGGGGAAGGAGAAAGTATATGTTATGTATAAGGAAAGGCAAGAATTCATCCTTAGTGTAATTCACATCTTGAGGGTTTCAGTATTATTAGTCCAGATCCAATTACTGCAGAACAAGAAAATAATAATGCAGTTAAAACTGCTGTACACACACACTTAGTTTTCAGCCTTTTTCTGGCATTCTGCTTGTCCTGCCTCTACTAATCTGTATCTTAGTCAGTTGTTTCGTTCTGACAGTTGCATGGTGGTAGGTGGTGACAGAGTTGTCAGCATCTGAAGTCCATTGCCAGGAGGAACATAATGCAGAATATGCTGGTATTTCTTCTTCCTCTCTCTCTTGGATTGACTTGAGATCACTTTTGTATCTTTATTAACAGGCTTTTACATCTTTCTTCGTTGGTCTAGAGTTCCAGGTTACATCTAAATCTATTATATATTTTATGCACATTGGGTATTATTGCTTTGGTGCCACTAAAACCATCCTTGCCT
This sequence comes from Bucco capensis, assembly GCA_013396975.1. NCBI lineage: Eukaryota > Metazoa > Chordata > Aves > Piciformes > Bucconidae > Bucco > Bucco capensis. The sequence goes on from VWZO01002325.1 coordinate 351,368, forward strand.
ACATCTAAATTTATTATATACTTTATGCACATTGGGTATTATTTCTTTGGTGCCACTAAAACCATCCTTGCCCAACTCCAGCTCTGCATGTTTTTAGCTGATCATGACTAAGATGTTTAGAGTCTCCAGCACCAAACCTGATTCCCCTCTCTTGTTCTTCTCTGTCAGTACTCCTCTAGGTTGTATCCTGTCTTCACTTGCCAAGGCCTCTTCTGTTGTACTAACCCTGGTTTTCTCTATAATATTTAATTGTTCTAGAGTAATAAATACTTCCTTTTATAGCATAAGTGCTTGTTACTACTTTCTGGATGAAACTGTAGTTGTAGCACACCAAGATAAACAAAAGTAAATCAAATGAACTATAGACATCTCATTAGTTGGAGAAACTGTCACAGCTAAATCAAGTGAAACAAAGCTAAAGACAGGTCAAGGAAGGTCTGGACAGAGTAGATCTGTCAAGCCTCAGTCCTGAGGCTTTGCAAACTCAGTACAAAGCTTACAACATGCTATCAGTAATGACAATGCTGTTTGACAGAGCTCCATGATTATAGTAATCACAGAGGAACTGTGTTAAAGGTACAGCAATCTAACATTGCCTTTGAGAAGGAACTGTGTTGCCTCCACTCTGGCGATGAACATTATTAAAATGCTCTTCTCTCTGTTGATAAACCTTAAATGAATGCTGTTCTTCTTTTTTTTTTTTTTTTTAAGTTGATACTTTCTTTAAGATGAGACTTTGCTTTCTAGAATGCTCCTAGGCAACAGAGCACAGAATGCTGTTCAGTTTGAATGGCAATAAAACCAGCCTGAGTGTAAAGGTATTGGGGTGTGGCCTCTGACACATTTTCGGGACATAAAATGCTAGTGGTCCATTATGTAGGTAAAAGCAATGTGTTTTGGAACTATATTGATGATAAGTGTTCAATGAACATTTGCATGAATAGAACAGAATTCACTCTGCTGTTTTTATGACCCTTTTAATAAATTTGGCTCATCCGTACGAAGAGGTGAAAAATGAGAGCTGGAAGTTTTACCTCATGTTTGGCTCAACAAGCCAATTCTGAAAGTTCAAAATTTGCCTTTCTCTGTAAGAAAGGTGCTAAAGTTTCAAAGTATGCTTCATGCTTTACTAATTTTCTTAAATCTTTTTTCATCAATCCAGCTTTGCCAGCTCTCCCCACACTCTAACATCACTTTGTATAGTACTTGAGAACATGACTGTCACTGCAATGAAAACATGAAACATGAATGTCACCCCTATGAAGCTCATGTCAACATGAATTCATGGAAGCCAACTGCAAAGTACTTCTCAAGCCAAAGAAAAGGAAAATAAAAAGAGAAAATCACTTATCTTAGTGACATTTTTCACAGGAAAAAAAAAAAAAGCAAACACCTTTTCCAGCTTGACCAAAATGTGGAAGTGTGACAGTGGTTTTGCATTTCATTATGCATATTCCAAACACAGCTGGTTTCTACACATGGTAGGATTGCTAACGTGTGAAGTCACTTCATTAGGGATACATTTAACCTTTCTTTTCTCTAAGAGGTGCTTATGAGAAACTGAGCTTTTAAACTGAAGGAAACCTACAGCCAACATATATAATTACCCTAGTCTTGAAAAAACAGACAAAAATCGCTCTTTAATTATTATTTTCTTTTGTTCACCTAAACAAAAATGATTTTTCACCCAGTTCCAGCTCTTGTATGTTCTTCAGCAGACACTAGGCTTGAAGGTCAGCGATAAATTCCTCCTGCTGCACTGTTTTCTGGGTCCTGAAATCACATTTAATGTTCATTTTCTTTGCGTTATTTGGTGATGTTACTCGGTTGAGCTAAAGATTGATTCAAGTTTGTCTTTGTTGGAGGCAGGAAATTGAGAGGAAGGGAAATGAATCCTTTTTTTTTTTTTAACTTGTAGCTGAAGAGACTTGCAAATTTAGCCTCAGTTCTCTATTTTTATTGAAAACCTTTCCCTAGAGGCAGGGGAGAGTGTCTGAGCTGTCATGTCTGTAGGGTGAAGGAGAGTGGGTGGAGGCTTCTAGGAAGAACACTAGAGTTTTGGATTAGCCTCTGCTGCTTTCCCACTTGAACCAGGAATAACAGCACCCTAAAAACAGGTTCCTAATGACTTCAAAGGGCTGTGAATCAAGCTGTTGTGCAGGTGTTTCCTGAACTTGGTCCTGATGACTGCTGAGGCAGTTCTAGACCCCTGACTCCAAACCCACCTCTGCTGCCAGTGTGCCTGCACTGCGCTCTGTGACACCACTGAGCGCTCTGTGACACCACTGAGAGCTCTGTGACACCACTGACGCAATCATCACTTGCCTCTGCCTGCTGCAAGGGACTTCAAAGTTGTGTCTGAGTCTTTAATGGGAGTTGGAGGTCACCAAAATGTACCTCTTTGATTTCCTTGTGAGTGAATTCTAGAGAACAGCATTGTTCCTCTCAGAGAGGGAAGAGGGCAGGATTGCTGTTGGTGGCTGTGTTCCTGCAGTCTCTTAATTGAGCTGTTAGTGCTGATGGTGTGTGCAATGGGAGACGCAGCTGAGCTGCGGGGAGAGACTAGATGGTGGGGCTGTCATCTGTTGGTTTGGGTTGTACATTATCTGCTCAGTGGGCAAACACAAGACCTGAGAGGCTGTCTGAGACATGGTAGGAGGATTTTTTATTATATTTTCTAGTACTTTTGGATACTTACACAGGAATTGGAGAAAGTAGTGCTGCTGTCAATGAAGTGAAAACCTGCTTCAGCTTGCTGCTGTGGTGCGACTCTGCCTCCTTCAGCAGGCTTTGGCTCCTAGGACACATACAGCATCTGCAGAGTAACATAGCAGAGGTACTCAGGCAAATCTGTCCCAAAGGAACTGCACCTCCTTCCAGTATCAAATCTCTTATGCTGATTCTCACAGATTTGAGGGTTTTTTTTAGTTAGAGGCTCTAAAATCTCATGTCCAGCTATGGGAGTATTTTCTTCTGAGCAAATATTGCAGATGAAAGCTGCAAAATTTTCCTCTGGAGAGACATACACAAAGTATAATCTAGGGTTATAGTGGGAGACAGTCTGGGAAGAGGAAATTAATGTTGTTTAAGAGCGCTGTGAGGTCCTCAGGACTGTCCATTTTGCAACAAAAGCTACTGCAAATCCTGCTAGCCATTGAGATTTGGAAAGATGCCAAGCTGTTTGAAGATGATAGTCCCTGCATTCTCCTTCTGCCTGTAATGTCTCAGAGGCTCAGCTCTTTGAAGGCATCTCAAATATCTTCTGAGGGCAAGGCAGTTTCCTTAACCACCAAAGCCAACAATGAGGAAGTCCTGTAAACTGTAGTATCAGTTTTGACAGCCTAGCTCTAAACAACCACAGGAAGCCCTCAGGCTATTAATTTCAGTAGGATTTCTTTATCACTCTTCATAAAAATAGAGAAAGGTGCCTAAGGTTTTGTAGGAATTAACAAGATTTTACCAAATGTTCTGCTTCTTCCATATTGAAGTTTTGCACAGGTGCCTTCACATGTTGTCCTGTCAGAAACTCTAGTTTTGTACAGGTTCTTGTTACAGATGTCTGACCAGCTAGTAGGATTATTCTTTAACACTACACAGGGCTAAAAGCTTTGCTGAAGAGCACAGTCACTCTCAATGACTCCAAACCCTGCTTTTTGTTACAGAGTATGATACCCAAATAGAGAAGGAAATAAATCACAAGAAGTAACTGAATGTTATTAAATATGCATGCAATGATTCAGGTTTTGTTATCACTTCATCAAGATATTAAATACTTGTTGGTAATAATTCTCAGTGAGTAAGCCATTGGATTGGAAGGGATCTTTTCCTTTTGACTTTGCAGTAGGCAAGTTGCAGAAGGGTTTTTACTTCTCAGCAGAGTTCCTTCTTTGTCATTTTGTAATTCTGAACCTGTTTGGACCTTTTAGTGAAGGCAACCCAGAAGAAGTCATATCTACAGAACTCTTTAAGAGAAAAGCAAAGCAACCAGCAAGGTTATGCAAAAAGCCTTCAAGAGGAAAGGTATTTTTGGAGAACACAGATTTTTTAGGACTAGAAACTCCATGTGTGTGTTATCCCTGAAAAGTATTTGAAGCAAAATGAAAGTGCAGAAGGCTGTGAAAATTTGAAAAAGTATTAAAAATGAGCATGTAAAAACCTTGAGTCCAGTGAAAGATTTCTGTGAGCTCAGTGTAAATTGTTTTTCTCATCTCCAGTGCATATTTGGATGTGATGGGTGTTGCTTGTTTTGTGTTATCACTAGTTTAGATTGAGTTTCTCTATGCACAATTGAGAATATAAAAATTGCCTCGTGTTAGCTCTACTAAAAGGGCCATAGGAGGTCTTTCTGGGGTCAGGATCACTTCACTGAAAATTCATGGCACTGGCAGCTGGGGCAGACTATCTTTTTGGAGTATTTGTGGGCTTTTGAAGCTTATATTCCAATGCTCAAGCAGATCCTAGTTTGGTACCTAGAAATCCACAATATTACTGTGGAAACAAGTGCCACAGGATGCAGCTGTGAATGGTTACAAATGACACATAAAGCATATTGTTGCCTTGATTGCAATGGAGGGCTTAAAACTGGTTAAGCCAAGCTTCTAGATAAGGGGCGGATATTTTATTACAAAGGAATGGTGCATAAGTTCTACCTCAATTATGTCAAATAGAGCAGTTTTGGTGAGAAGTTTCAAGTAAACTGAATTGTAACACTGGAATTTTCCTGTTATAATGAAACCTTCCAGCTGCATCCTATCCCTGCTACCAATGCTTAATAATTTGTTTTCTAACAGAACTAAGAGATTCTTAGCATATCAGTTCCCTTTGAATAAACACAGTAATTCTAAACACAGTTGCTTTCTTAGCTATTTCTACCAAAAATACTAGCAGTCCAAATGTACATCTGCCCAACTGTGGAATGATTCTTTTTTTTTTCCCTTTGGCTGCAATGATTTGTTTCATTCCTGTATAACAAATAGATTTCTGAGCGTCTCTCCAAGACTTTTTAAAATGCCAATTGTTGTACTTATTGTCCTCAATCAACAAGCCTCACACCTTTTATTTCAGAAGGAATTTATTCTCTTAGATTGTCTGGGCTTTCTATCTAATTGTTATTCCTTTCTTGTTTTCTTAGCTCTTACACTCTTACAATTTATTCCTAAGTAATTTCTTATAATAGATTGTAGCCTTGTTACATTCCTCCATCCATAATATTTTTTTTTTTTCCCTCTCTCTCCCCTCTCCCTCTTTCCCTCCATTTCCCTTTCTTTTTGGTGGCTGGCATGCTGTATTTCACTATTGCTGGTTAAATCAAACTGTACCAAACGTCAACCTGCAGTGACACAATGGGAGTCATCTTGGTGCCAAGCATGTTCACCCTCAGCATTTCTGTATTCTTTGGTGTTTATCTACTTAAAACCCTTATTAGCATAGAAATGAGGATCTCTCATTTCCTGCTATCCCCTATCAGATAGGAAAGTGTCTCAATTTTACAAGACAGACATGGAGTTCTTGGCTAGATTACAAGGTTTGACAAGAGCTCCCAGTGAACTTGTGCTTCAGATAAGGATTGCATTTAGATCCCCAGAGCCACAGGTTTTGTTTAGGATTCAGATCTGTCCTACCTGACCCAAATGGCATACATGGACACTGTGCTAGGAGGGGGCTATTGGTGGGCATCATTAGCGTGAAACAGATGAAGTGTTGTTGAGATAGTAACAACTTCTGGCTAGAATGGATAAAAAAATATCAAATCTTGCCCACTCTCCTGGACAAGGTGCCTTAAAACACACAATTCAAGTGAATATTGATCTAGTCACAGCTTCTATACTGGTGTTCTGTAATGTTGAAAACACAAACACATCAATACAAAATGGAACTAAAATCTAACCCCTGGGATGTCAACATACATGTATGCAAATGGACAAAACCATTTAGAAGTTTCCCTGTATATTGATGTTATGTTTTTCTCTATCCAATGAGCTACCAGAATCTAGATCTTACTTACTATGTGGGTTTTTTCTGTTTGTTTTACCAAACCAAAGATCTTTTTATGTGTTTGGTTTTTTTTGTTTGGAGTGTTTGGTTTGGTTTTGTTTTCTGTGGGTTTTTTTGTGATGGGGAGGTATGGGGTTTTTACTTTCATCAAGAAGCTTAATAAAAGGATGAACAGGATCTTTTTTGAGGTTCCACTAAGTCCTTGATATGTTGCTTTTTAGTTGTTTTGACAGCACCTATATGAAACTCCGAAGTTTCTCTTGTTTTCAAACAAGTAAAAAAACTTGCTTTGGATCCTCTGCTTTCATTTTCTTGCCGTTGTATTCTTTGAAAATACAATATAGTAGAGTCTACATGAGAATTGAAATTGCTTACAGAGAATTTTACAGTAAATTGAGACCTAGAAGTACTGTATTGTTGGGAAATAGTCTGTTTATCTTGGGATCTGGGCAGATATGATAAAGATATGAAACATAATCATCAAAATTCTTTACCTTAGGCCAGTTTCAGTTCAAGGCTAAGCAAGAACAAATCTCACCAACTTTCTGGAGGATGGCATTGTTTTAAACCAGACATGTTTTTATTCAGTGCACTTTTGGTAAGGTATAGCATGTTTTTCCTAGAAATGATTCAGAAAAAAATGTATATTTCTCTGCAGTACAGCTCACAGAAAATGAAGCCTTATGGATTCTATCTGTACAAACACAGACTTTATTCTGGCATATATTCTTTGTCAAGGCAAATATTTACCTGTAATGCATATCTTACTAACTCAGAATAATATTAGCATGCCTATAATCAGTTTGACTTGAAATCTGCCTTTTACCAGATAATCCCAAGAAATATTTGTGATAGAGGGGGTTGTGTGTGTGCATGACTAACATATTTACTTATTGTAGAAGTCTGATTCTCCTACCAACTCTGTTGTCCACAGTATCCAAAGTTTTTCACCTGCTGATACATTTCAGAATCAATTTCTGGAAACTGCTATTTCCTCAGTCAAGGCATCATGTGCTTCTATAATCTCAGTCAAGATTTCTATAAATCCTTCTATAATCTCTTGCTTCCTACTTGAACAGAAGGAAGAGGTTTTCATATTCCTGAAAAAGAAATAGCAGGCTCCAGTCCTAAAAAGTCTCTTAGGTGTGGCTATGTTCACTCACCTATCCTACTGTAGATATAGGTCTAGATATGTTTGCAGTTGTCTGTGGTTTGGTGCCTCCATGTGCAATCACTGTATTATCTCAAGTTCAAGCGTGCAGATGCATGTCAAGGTGGAAGGATTCATGGTAGATACAGTCCAGGGACCTAACTGTTATCAGAGATCCATGAAAAATCTAGGTTACACACCTGTCCTCCCTGGCCCTCCTCCTTCCCCCCAACCATATTTACCTAATAGTCACGCTCACATTCACTGTGGCTTGTCAACTCCTTTAGCTTGCTGCCCACCTTCTACCTAAGATTAGCTGAATTTGAGAGTCACATTGTCTTTTCAGACTGTACCTGCAGAAGACATCTTTTGTGGAGAGTAGCCTGGGAAAGAACTAGGAAATGTAGGACCTCAGTGCCAAGGAATTAAACCCTCATCTCTTATACCCATAAAAAAATATCCTAACTACAGGACAGATCTGAGATGGGATCACTTGCAAATCAAATTGAGCCAAGGGACTGCAAGAGATGCAAGATCAGTTTGGACCTAAGAGGGTAATAATCCTGAGGGATCCTGGCTGACTCTGGTTCCTAGAGGCAAGAGGGTCACTGCAGGCAGTGGGGCTGAAGATCAATGCCATTAGCTGTGTTTTACTTCAGATTTCTTGAAGGGAATCCAGATGTGGGAGGGTAAGTTTAGGTTGAACACATTCCACTGAAACCCAGATTTAATCATCTTCACCTCTAGGTTTCTCTTGAAGCCTGTTTGGGCCAGAGCTGTCAAACTGTCAATATTCAGTTGCTAATGTTTCTGTGAGACTTACATGAAAACAGTTGCTAGCAGCAAAGCTTTTTTTGTGCAGCAATTTCCTAGACTTATGTAATATGACTCAAAGTTCTGGCTTCTGCTTACTGAGATTTTATTCTATTGGAGCTCTGTAGTCTTTATTACAGTAACTCCTGATTTACAACAGCACAGGGATTACCAGAAAGAAGACTTGATCTTCTCTGATGGAGTTTAATAGCATATAATAAGATTTCCTTGGTTTTGTTTCTTCTTTTTCTTTATTCCCTTTATTTTACTGATTTAATCCCATCTGAAGAGAGGTTAAGAAAAACTCTGTGATTTTTTTAGGGGTGACTAGTCTTTATTAAATTCTTATAGATTTAGATAAAGAGTGCTTTTTTGGTCTGAATCCCTTGAAAATAGTGCAAGATTTTATTTTAAAGGTTGGTAACATTTATTTCTCATCAGTTTTTGCCCTTGCAGAGTGTTCAACACGTACAGCTTTAGCTGCATCACTGAGGTATTACAAAGAAATGCACCCTGAGTCTGAATTTTATACTTTAAAGTACCACAAATTCCTTCTTTTCCGTGGCTCTCTCCCTTATTTACCTCAGGATGCAGGAGATGTGACTCAGTCTTGCACTAGGTCTGGAGGAACTGTTTTTTCTCGAGCTTAGACATTCTACTCCATTGAGGGCTAATTTGCTACCAGGCTTGTAAAGCAAACAAGAAATGAGCATTTTTAGGTCTGACCCACATGAATTTCCCTGAAATCACTACCAAAATAAATCTCCCAAAACAAATATTTTGTGAACTCACTCAAGCAAAATGGATTATTCAAATCATTACTAAGTGCTAGAGAAACTTTGAGCAATGATACCTCTAATAAGGAAGCTGCCCACAGATCCTGATGCTTAGGAAGATTAGGAGGGATTAAGAGAGGTTCTTTCTGGTTCTTGCAGCATGGCCACTACCCTGCTGAAAATGTGTGCCTTAGATGATAATTTTTGAGGAGACAGAGTAAAGTTAGGATTGCAATTTAGTACACTTTAAGCTCAGTGGAACGCAAGCACGTAGGTTAAATTTGAAAGGCACAGGTTTAATTCATTGATGCAAATCCTTGCTAATGAGATGTGAGAAAGTCTGGAAACAGGAAATGGAGAGGGAGGGTTACACTTCCCCACCCCTTTTATTTATTATTTTTTTTAATTTGAGGATTCTACAAGCTTATAAGCCTAAAGGGAGCTTAAACATGTCTTAAAGTAGATCTCAAAAGCAATAAAGGCACTTAAACATTGTACATCATACCTTCTCCACAGCTAGTCTGCTTTAGATGAAAGTAGGCAATGTCCAAGTATAAGTGTTTTAATGTCAGTAATTCCCAGGTGTGTTTTCCATCCACAGACTAGCAACTCATTAATGAAGTTCTTGGTGGTTTATTCCTCCTCCTCTGGATTTCAAATTTCTGGTGAGCAAAGAAGAAAAAGGCTGGCTCTTGTCTTGATTCCTTTCTGTGAAGCTGAATGAGTGTTAAGAGTAGTTGCTTATAAAATTGCTAATGTAGCAGTAAATAAAATTAATCTGCAGTGAGTTCAGTAGTGTAATGTTCTTGCATAAAGGGAGAGCTCAGAGTTGCAGCTCATAGTTCTGAGGAGTCCAATAGTTTAAAAAAAACCAAAAACCCACAAACAAAAAACCTCCAAAAAACTAAACTGAGAGCGAAAGATTTTGATACAGAGAGACAGAGCTCTGAAGATATTATTTATTCAGCTGCTTACTAAATAATGAACTAACCAACCATTAAAAAAAATAAAAATCATAAAAATCTCTGCCCAGGCTTGCCAGGTATGTCACATCTTTCACCAGATGCTGAAATGGCCATTTAACCTTGCAAATGGGATGCTTGTAACAGCAGGCAGCATCTAGATCTAGAAATCAATTTCTGTTGTAGACTCTATTCCAAACAGGAGCAGGATCATCACGAGATTAGTCATCACTTCTCACTCCCAAAGTCTGAGTGCTGCTTTGAGTCATATTTTCAATGGATGTGATGGTCTCTGATGGGTGGATTCAAGACAACTGAAATGCTGAGGACATAGACTATCCAGTCAGACACTGCTTTTGATCATGGAATGCCTCACAAGGTGGAGTAGCACAAATTGCCCCCAGCAGCCACCACTTGTGCTGTGGCACCAAAAGCCACTAGGATATATAGTTGAGGCAACAGTGAGTCAGAAGTGCTGGTAAGGAGGATAGGGAGAGGCTTCTCTTGGACTGTAGCAGGAACACTGACTGTAGATACTGTTGTGCATTTAGCATTGGGACCCATTTGGGTCATCCAGGCTCATCCAGTAACCCTGACAGGTATCCCTTCCCTCTCCCTCCTTCCTGTGATTGTTGTCTTACTCAATACAGATCCTGCTCTGCTCTAGAGCTGAATCAGGGATCACAACACAACTGGTACTGAACTGAACTGTACTGTAACTATCCAACTGGACTACAACCATAGTAAACACAGTTCTTAACTATGAGATCTTGTGCTTCATTAACTTAACAGGACAACATTAATTAACAGGACAAGAGGCCATGGCTTGAAGTTGCAGCAGGGGAAAGTTAGACTGGACATTAGGAAGCACTTCCTCATGCAGAGGTTGATTGGGCTCTGGAATAGGCTGCCCAGGGAGGTGGTGGAGTCACCATCCCTGGAGGTGTTTAAAAAAAGATTGGATGTGGCACTGAGTGGCATGGTTTAGATGTTGGGTGTATAGGGTCATAGGCTGGATTTGATGATCCTGGGGGTCTTTTCCAGCCTTGGTGATTCTGTGATTAATGGTGAAGTGTATAGTAAAGAACTGAAGAAGAGATGGGACAATACCGTGGTTAAAGGATGCTGAAAGCTCCCTAAGGAAATAGATTCTTACCTTATCTCTGTCATAGAGCTTTAATACCCAAACCTTCCAGAGGTAACCAGTAGTTAGCATGCATCTTTAGAGTACTCATGCTGCAGATGGATCAGGATCCTGTTGCAACAAACACAACACCATGGAGTGTGCTTCAGAAGCATTCTGAAAAATGAGGCTGTAAATACCTTATATGAGATGCCAAGACCTAGTAAGTGCCACCTACAGCTGAACACCTCGTGAGAACCATCATCTTACAAGATGTCCTGTAGATCTGTTTCTATTTTATGAAGAATTTACACTTCATATCTAGTTGTACTGTGTTTCTCAATTCTTCCTAAGTGTGTCTGGAAGTAGTGTACCTTATAGAGGAGAGAGTAGTATCTGGTGTCCTCAGGAGAGGTGGAAAAGGGAATATCCATCTGAATGCTTGCTGGGGGTCAGGAGGCAGGTCATAGGCTCAGGTAGTGGCAGATCAGGGCATGCAGAATTCTCTTCCTACCCTCTAGCAGTCTGCTCCTGCTCCCTGGTTCTTTATACCAAGAAGAGGAATGAGAAGATTCCAGACATCTGTGCTATTTACTCCCATGCCCCCTCACAGTGGGTAGCAACAAGGATAGACCTGCAGGTCCTCTTTCTTTCTTGGCAAAATCTGGCCAGGTAGGACATGGTGCAGTCCCCTGTCTGCTGGAGCCTGACAGCAGGCTTAGAACTTGAAGGCATGGCTAGAGCAATGCTGGGGCTACTGAGGGGAAAAGTGCTCTTGGGAGAGCTAGAGGATGTGTAGGAGCTTTAAAATGATGTCTCTTAACTGTGAGGACCCAGACACTGTACTCTTAATGTTCCTTTTAAAACAGTGTATTTTCCTGAAGCTGAGCAGAGGTGCTAAACAGGCTGCTATTTCTAATAGCTACTTAAGAAACTCTTGGGTTTTTTTTTAACTGTGAAAGAACAATTTGTTTTCCAAAGGTGGATGTTTCCCCTAAGAAATATCTGTCTCTGAGAAAGAGCTGTTAGCTGAGGGCAATGCTTCATTTGATTTTAACACTCTAAGTAATCCTCCTAAGGCCAGTACTGCAGATTCTTCACACACTCCTTACTTCAAATGCTCTTTTCCCAATGTGCATCATCTTCCTGCATTTTAGGCAACCTTCTGATTTCATTCACGTGCTCGGTAACAAGCTTATGATAGAAAAGACAAAGACATGAAAAAAGCACTGATTTGGGATTGTCAGGAAAAAAAAGAAGAAAAAAAAAAAGACAAAGGAAAAGCTCATTATGTTTTTTAGCCAGTAAAGTGTGTTTATAGTTTGCACAAGTGCTATCCTTTCTGATTGATTCTTTGTGGGCATATCAGTTGAAAGAGTGATAACAGACTCACATCTAGTATCTATGGAATGGTGTTGTCATTTCTTTTCTCAACAGCAAAAAATGCATAGAAATATTAGAACTGTGTTCATCTAAAAATCCTTTAAAAAGGCCTGTCAAATCTTAAAGCAAAAGAAACAGGAAAAATACATGTGCAAGGAATTGTTCATAGTTAAACTTTCCTAAACAGTATGTAAAACATTAAGGCAAGATTATACAAGTAGTAAATAACCCCCACATCCTCCTATGTTAATGGTCATATTGTATTGTACAGGGTAACATAAGTTCATAACTACATCTTAGTTAGCTTTGCAGGGATACAAAAATCCCTTTGGATAGCTTTGAAGATTTTATTTGAACCATAGGGACATTTTAAATGTTTTAAAATATATGAAGATTGCTGGCTCTCATTTGAGACTCTTAACCTGATGTGGGTGACAAGAACAGAGATGTTTAGTGAATATATTTTTCACATAAATTCATGTGAAGTGAGACTCTCAGTTTTTATATGGCTCAATAAAAGACTGCTTTCCAAATACCATTATCACATTCTGAGCATCAAGCACATACCAAAATTAGCACTTGGCTTCAGTGTATAGAGGCAGAGAATATTTATGAGAAGCCTAATATTTACTAGGAGCCAACATAATTGCACAACATGAAAATAATGAACCCCTTAAACTGATCAAGTGTGAAAATACTTTTTTAATGGAAGCATTGTTTTAAATGTTAGCAATAAACCTGGGAGAAAAACTGTCCTTCTTATTTCAGTGTCTGGACTCTTATTAAAAGCTTTACTTCTCTGTAAGCAGCAAAAATAATTCTGTTGCCTTGGGCTCGTTCAATAAGCTTGTCCAGCGATCTAGAAATAGAATGTCCTATGCTGCAGTTCATCCTATGTCCTTAATCCTTGCAGCATGTCTGTGAGTTAACATGCTGTGGTTAAGATTTGCTCCATCATCGTGTAAATTCCATAAATCATAGCAATTCTCTCTTCCCTTGCTTGCTAAGTAAGCCAATGCTACCAAGTTCCCAGTGCTTCCTTCTCTTATAAACTGTTGAGTATCTCCTCAAGGAATTCAATTATGGTATCAATGAAGAGGAAAAAGTGCATCTAAAATGTTTAGGTTTTCCCCTGTGTATACCATACAAACATATGGACAGCACCATCTGTGTTCTCCTGACTACAGATTTGGGTGTTTATTTGGTTTAGCTGGAGATCAGTGTCATTTGAACCCAGATTTGCCATCAGAGCTTACATCCAAAATTCTGCCTTCATGCCCATGTGTACCTTATGTTAAATTTCTAGCTTGTCCTGCTACTCTGGAGGCCAGGAATGTGTCTGTTCCCTTCTGCTGACTTGCATCCATAGCAAATGAGCTGTCTGGAAAGGCTATAGGTGAGTGATTCAAAGCTACCTGCCCTGGAGATTTAATTTATTCATTAATTTTATGCCTATTCAGAAATCTTCCCCGATCTCTTCAACTTCAATATTTCTTTCTGCAAAGCACTGATAGTAATATCTAATCTAATAGGACTGGTGACAGAATTAATTGTGCAAGGAATAAGCAAGAAGGGCTGTATACATCCTGTAGAAAGCAGTACATGTTCAGCCTTTAACAGCCTTGTTCTGGGTTTCATCAAGTTCCTCTAAGACTCCGCAGGGCTCCTTCACAGCTCTTATTCTTGAAACCTTGCTGGAAGGAGAAACTTTCCATTTTTTAAGCATTGGAATCAGGAGAGTTCCTGCTGTTTCTCTTAGAAGATGTTGTGTGTGGGTGCTCCAGATTCTTTAACTCCAGCTGCTGCTGGGCTGCCATTTGCACACACAGCAATATGTACAACAGTTCTGGGACCTGTGCATGTGCTTGACTCTTCTCTTTCTGACTGGAGCCTCTCTCATTAATAGTATTGGTCTTCCCTAGGAGGCTATTGATTGAAACAGAAAAATATTCTTCTCTTGCTTCAGACTTTATCCTTACATAAGTGAGAAGCTGGTAATGAGATTTCTTTAGAACTTTTCCATCATCTTACACAATCTGCTGACAGGAGTGTAAAGCTGATTTATTTTAACAAATGGTATAGCAGTCCTGTAAAGGAGATAGTAAATGTCACAACATTTCAGAAAGATTCCTGTGACAGTCTATCATGTTGCTTTGGAATTTACTTTCTTTCTCCTCAAACTCTGTATAGGTTTCCTATAGATTTTATGGAGGTGAGTTGAAAATGATTATTCAGTATTAGTGCCCTGTAATACATAAATACATCTATCACTGCATAGCAAGTCACAGCTGATGCATTTCAGAGGAGTTTATCAAGATGTTCCTACTCACTTGTAGAACAGTTAGTTTAGAGTTCATTTGGGGATCCTTCATGCCAAAAATGTGCTGCGTGTGGTCCTCATCCCCTGCTCAGTTAAATGGAGTCTATAGCTCTGTTACAAGCAGAGAAAAGGATTGAAAGGAATGCTACATATGGTAGCATTTCAAAAATATATGTGCTGCTTCTTGCCAATGTGCAGGGAAACTTACAAAATCTGAAGATGCAAATATTTCAAGGATGTGTATAAAAGGGAAAATTTACACAGTGGTGTAGAAAGCATTCCTGATAAAGAATGTTTATATTAGTTAGTTTGACAGGGAGTAGAGTTGACTAAGCCTCTTTATGCGTATTAAGCAGTATGTTTAAAGAGAAAACAGAAATAGAAAGTCCTATGAGTGCCAAAATCATGTCATTGCTAGAATGTAAACTTCTGCATTCTCTGACTCCTGTTGAATTATGGTACTAGTCCAGCAAGTTGCACATAAATTGAATAACAACTTTAATGTGAGTGCTTGTGCATGTGCTTAAATATTTAGCTAATTGAAGGCCTAGTGTTCATACTTAAGAGCTGCATTGAGTGGCTTTTGCATTTCATTTCCTAGACTCTAAAAAATAATAACTGATAAGGTGGTGTAAGGTCTACTTATTTTGTAAACTGGAACAAAAATTATCTCAATAATGTGTGTAGTAGCTGTGGTCAAGTTTTTGTTTGATTGCATGGAGCCCCATCACTTAGGATGTTCAGATCCATGCTGTGTCTAGTAAGGGCATGCCAACTTCCCCATAAATGTTTATACCCCATTACAAAGTGACTTTAGGAGGTCTCATTCTCCTGACTCCTTTTCTTCCTACACCTCAGGAGCTGACCCCAAGCTTACCCAAATAAATGGGTGCTGGGTGTGTCCCTGTTAACCTGTTACTGCCCCACGTGTCCTACATTGGATGGAGCAATGTTAGCTGCCTTAGAAACACAAGGAAAAGGAAAAGTCAAGTACAATATTTTGCTGCATTAAAGTCCTGAACCACTATGGGACTTTAAGTTATAGGGTATCCTTAAATTGAAGAAGTTCAGCTCTGCAAATAGTTAAACATCTTTGCATGTCTAAGACGTTGCAATGTGGACAGGAAAGTGGATAAATCCTAAGTCTAGGTCAAAAAATGCAATCAAATGAATCCCCAGTCCCCAAGACAAGCACTTGCATACTTGCTGTCTTCCCTGATCTGGATAAAAAGACAAGTTTAGGTAAATTTGTGGTATATGCAAGGGTTTCATTTATTTCTGCAGCTGGTTTTGGCTGCCTTACAAATATATACTTTACTGCATCCAAAACTCCTACACTGAAAGAATTTTAATGTTGCAAAATCAAATATGTTGAAATTAGGAAGTGTCAGAATTCAGTTTACCTGTGTGACCTTAACTCATCACCTTTGCACATGTTTGCTAGAATAAAAAGTGCAATAATACAATTAAAGAGTGCAGAGGGTTTTTTTTCTGTCCAAAACCCTGGTTTTGTTCAAGGGATGTTTAATTTAATAGTCTTCACATCCCCAGCTCCTTGATCCTCGTATGAAATGCAAAATTATTAATTTATTGAGGGACTTCAGTAGGAATGGCTCAACCCAGAATCTGAGTATTCTGCAAACATTCATAAATTCAATTCCCAGCTGAGACTGGTAGCTATTAATATCCCTTCTTATAAGCCCAAGAGACTGAAGGAAGGATCTGCTAAGTTTGGGCAGCTAATTTAAGGCATCAATCTTCAGACTACTTAGCAGACAGGATCATTTTTACATTCAAACCCTAGCTTCAAACTTTAGTTACAGAATTTCTGTAAGAGCATTCTCAGATATCTTGCCAGAAAACCATAAAGAGTTAGTAGTGGGTAACCTGGGACAGATTTGTTTTCAGTCACTTGTTAGTGTTAAGCAGAAGTGTGGGGGCCAGTACTAGTGCTTGACTAGAGTTCTGTCTAACTAGCCATTAAATAATCCCTCCTTCTCAAACATCTTCCTGCAACCTTGACTTCAGACCTTTTCAAGTGGTTGGCAAATATCCAGGACCTCTATAAACCTTCTCTTGATACACAGTCCTGATTGGTTCTCCGTTGGCCATCTTGTGAACTGAATTTAGCAAAAGCTTAAGATGCTGTTATCCCAAAACTTTTCAAGGAAAGAGGAGGAAAGTTGTAGC
The DNA here is from genome assembly GCA_013396975.1 of Bucco capensis. Taxonomy (NCBI): domain Eukaryota; kingdom Metazoa; phylum Chordata; class Aves; order Piciformes; family Bucconidae; genus Bucco; species Bucco capensis. Next base: position 368,079 of record VWZO01002325.1, read on the forward strand.
TAAACATCCATAAAGCCTTCTGAAAAGAGAGCTATCTGGTGTTAAGGAACTTCTGCAGATTTGAAACAGAAATTTTCAGAGGTTTGGCTTTTCCACCTCTTGCTGCAGAGATGATAAGGGAGAGAGCTATCACATGTAGACCTAAAATCCACAGATCTTAAGCTATTGTCCTAAAGCCTGGACCACAGTCTGAAAATCACTTGTGGTCTCCTGTGGCCCCTGGTGCNCTGGACACACTAACTTTAAAACAAAACAACAACAAAAAAAGGACCATTTTGGATAAAAGACAAATAACGAGTCTTTTCTCCTGGCTGTGAAAAATGGCATGCTATTTTTATCTCTAAGTGTAAGTTCAGCCTCAATATTTAAAATATGCAAATTTACAACCAGCTGAAACAAGGGCTTACACTGTGGAAGTGTCAAATATCATTTCTAGGGCTCCTAGCTCCACAGAGAGCATTGTGCTGTTCTGTTCAAACTGAAATTAGCCGAAGGCTGAAATGTCACTTAGCTGTACTTTTGTGGAATGTGTAGCTGGGCACACCGTGTAGAACAATGACACTTGCTTCTGCAAAGCAGCAGAGAACTTTGTAGAATGTTGAGGGAGATCTCAAATAATGATTTTTTTCCTGCAGAAATGTTTAAGTGTTCTTTTCAAAGTTGAATATCACTGTTATAAAATATACTTTTGAAGTAGCAACCTTCTGCTCCTTCAAGATTTTTTTTTTTCACATCCTAAAAGAAATATGATTTTGTTTAGAATGACATCCTAAGAGCTTTCCCTTTTACTAATGATCTCAGCTCTTTTATTTCTAGGGAATAAGAGATTTTAGTGGCTTCCAAGCAAGTACTTTTGATCTCAGATGTATTTGAGACTGTTTCAAATGGGTTCAGATACAATTCAGCTGTATTTGTTAATATTGGAGTTATAAGTCCAGCAAAATGGAGCTGGGGAAAATCTGGGAGTTTTATGTGTGTCATTGGGTGTGCTCAAAGGGGAGATGTTCACAACTGTTGGTGCTACACAGGCTGACAAATGGTAGCGAGATCCTAGGCATGAGCCTTTCGGATTAGAAGTCACTGCGGTAGAAGTCAGTCTACCAAATGTGCAAATCTTGAATGTCTAATACAAGAACTTGCCTTTACTGAAGCAAAAACACCTTTCAGTTACCCTCAGTGACCTTGTGACAATATGCTACAGGAAGCATGCTTTAGCTGTAGCAGAAAGTTGTGTTAAACACGGGAGATTGGTAACTGCTGAGAAATCTTTGGGGGATGGAACTCAGAGGGGGAAGGTGTTAAATGTTTTAAATGCAAAGGAAGCCTTTTCTCTTTCTGTGTGGTGTACTCATGATCCTCAAAACTCAAACAGTTGGGATATTGAGTTTCTAGTAAATGCTGAAAAAATCCCACTTTCACAGTGTTAGCCGCGAGCCAATGCCTATGTGGGATGGTACAAACAAAAGCATAGCCCTTACCATGCAGCACGAGCTTTTGGTGTAATTGCAGGCACAACAGTCACTCCTGGTTTTCTAACATAAATCCCTTCCTGTCCTGGTTTTGACTCTGCCTCATTCATCTCTAACAGTTCTGTGGAACTCCAGTGTCTCAAGTGAAATTGCTCTGTTTGTGTCCTTTGAACGTGTAAGTTTGGTTTCCACACTTGCTGAGTTTCAGAACCTCTTTTTCCCTTTTGTTTCAGCTATCCTCAGCCAGGGCTGACACTTCCTCAGAGTCTTTCTGGAAAGTTTTGTCCAAGTCCTTTATTCAATAAGTGCAGAAATGTATTGTCAGATTACCTTTTTATTTATTATATCTAGTCTAATACAAGTTGCTGCTCATTATCATTTTTATTGAAAAATGCCTTAGTTTTTGCCTATCTCTTTTCTTGGATTCACCTCTATTTATTTGTCCAATTTCCTGACATCTGAACTCTTGACCTCTTAGAAAAACAGGTTTATATTCTAATCTATTTTTGCCCACTGATTTAGGATTTCTAGCCTAAACTTAATTCACTCTAGTAGTGTGCTGAGAGTTTACTTGCTTCTTTTGCCCATGGCCTCTGGGCTTGGAAAATGTTCAAACTCCCAATGTTAAATCAAACAGATTTTAAGGAAGGGAAAATAGCTACTCTCTTTTCTTTTGAAAGGTTGGTGAGTTGGATTGCTGTCCTCACCTCGATTTCAATGTTTCATCCAAATAGCTCAGAAGAGAGAGGATTTGGAATTTCTTTGCCTTCCAACTGACTCTCTTATCTGTTGTGATCTAGAAGATAAATCTGAATCACTAGCAGGTAGATGCAGGAGAGATTCCATCTCTGTCTGTATTTCCTGCATTGCTAGCTGTGTGACTCAAGAACTTATAGATAGACTAATGACAGCACATTTTATATCTAAAATTAAACTTCTTTGAGCTGGGAAGAATGAGATAAAGTCAATCCTTTAAAACCTGCCTTATGAACAAATAATGAAAAACGTTTTCTAATAATATACTCCTGGTAAACAGATCTTGCCATAAGTAAATGATCAGCAAGATAATAAATGAACTCCACGTGTCCTTGGCATTTTTCTGGGGTAGTTTTGCTGGAGATGAATGTGATTCATATTTTTTCTCCCATTTGGTTCAGGTGTGAACATACACTGGGATGATTAATTAGATGTCAATGGGACTATACAATTTAGTTATCCTAGGGTAAAGACTTCTGGTTGAAGCTCAGCAAGGAAAGTGCCTAATTTGACAGTTTACGAGCAATGGTAACAGAGGTATTTGCTGATTCACAGATTGGATATGCACTAAACTCTGTGGGTGAACTTAAGCCTTGCAGAGCTTCATGAAACACCTGCTAATGTCAGTGGAAGTTTCTCAGTGACCAGGGCTGTACTGAAACGAGTAATTTGACTTTCTTATGTCGCCTCATTCCACCTATTTTCTCAAGGCTCTCTGTATTTAGCAAATTCAGGTTTGGTAGATCCTCTCTTGTCACTTAGGTCCTTTAGACTCTCATTTGCTTATCTAGACGTTGCTGAAGATTGGTCCCCATGCTTCTAGCTGCTGGCAGGCAGTGATGGGGTGAGAAGAGCTGTATGGAGGCAGAGCTCAGCCTCTCAGCTATGCAGGTCTGCACAGCAGTGTCTGGACTGCTGAAGACATAAGGGTGTTGGGTCTGATGTTTGTGATACACTAACACAAAGATGTTCCATGGTAAGGCTCTTCCCCCTTTGCCAGAAATAGAAGGCAAATATAACTTGCTATGTAGACCACTCTTCATTTTCCTTCACATCATTGTCATTTACCGGGAACTCTGTACTCTTTAAGGAAATAAAATTGTTCAGCTGTTTTCTGTCAGATTTACACCTCATTTCTTCTCTTTTTCATGCAAGAATGGGATCTTGATAAATTACTTCCCTATGTATCACTCTTGCTTGAGCAGTTAGTGAAAGTGTTCCCATTAGGTGGTGGAAGTGCTGAGATGAGTCAGGTGTTACTGTGTGAAGAAAGTGCTCATTCTCTTGCTTTCCTGTATGTAGTAGAAATGAAGGAGATGGGAAAGTGTCCTTGCATAGCTATCCAATAGAGAAATATTGAGCCTAAATTTAGAAACTCTGCCTCTTTGCTTCCTCACACTTGCTCAGGTGTTCTCATAGCTTCCTTCACTGAGCTGCATGGCCCATCCATTGGACTTAAACTGTGTCCTCACCTCTGGATTTGCATTAGTTCTTGGTCAGCTTGACATAAACTTCTGTGACAACCTCCATGCTGATTTGTTCTTGGGCAGTAGTCACAATTGTTTCAGCTCCTTCCATCCGAAATATATTTTCATTGTCATTTCATCCACTCTGAATTAGAAGTATTCAGTACATAAATCTAAGCAGGTCAGTGATTGATGATAATCATGAAAAACTTCCTTGAGAGACTTCAACAATTTTGAAATTTCCTATGCCTTATATTAACAATGCTTTAGGTTATCAAACAAGATCAGGACCCAACTGTGCTGGTCTCTGTACAAGCCCCAGGTTCCTCTTGGTGTTTTTGTGGGGGTTTTTTAATTAAAAAAAAATGGTTATCACCAGTATTTTACATACTTGGGGGTTACTTTTGGAGGACTGAAGACAAAAAATACATCAATTCTGTTTTGAGAATGATGTTTCAGATTTTTCCCCTAATTTCCATTTTCTGGACAAAGTTAAAAGGCAACAAATTTGACAATTTATTTACTAGAAAGAATATAAATATTCTCTAATAAAATAATACCTGGAATATAGAGTACTCTGAAGTCTCTTTTACCACAGCATATCCATACTCACTCTCTAAATAGTTCTGTAGAGCCCCTTTGGAAGACATGAAAGCAGAAGTTCTGAGATACATCTCTGGTTTGGTAGCACTTGTTCTGGTTACACTGCATCATGTGGCTATTCTCTAACCTCTTTTTGTGAAATAGATGGAATGCAGTGGAAGCAGCATAAATATACATTGCTGTTTATGGTGCCATTGACACACCAACTTGGGTAGTTTCACTGAAATAGATGAAACTACCAAGATCTTCATCAGATCAAAGCCAGGTCTCTGGAAAAAAAAAGCTGGAAAATAATGAAATATATAATTCTGTACCTAGAAAACCTACAGAAAAAACAATGTTGTGGAAGGTGCAAAGCAAAGAGAACTGTTTTCTGCTGTTGGTTGATTCCTCTGCACTTCCCAACAATGTGACAACATTCCTGTTTCAGAGCATTCAGCATCACTTCTGTAGTGAGCCATGTGGTCATGTTTTGAGAAAGGGTTTTGGTATATATTGTCACAGCAAACTTCTTAAAGCAAATGTGGGATGGGGGGTTGAAACCTTCTTATCCACATGTTGTTGGTTTTCTTGAAAGTTTTCTATCATTAGAGTATTTGACAATATCTGTGCTTCCCATCATCCTCAACATTGTGCCTTCTGTTACCTATTGTTTTTTTCAGGTATCATCTGTAGGAATAGTTGATATTCTAACAACTTTTAAGAACACAGTGTTTGATATCCTCCCAGACTCAGACCATGCAGTTTACATTCACAAATCCAAACTGAAAGTTCATCTCCATTGCTAAATCAGCTAGTTAACTTTCTGTAACTTCAGCCACCCCTGCATGGAATACCATGAAAATGATGGGTCTTACTTCAAGGCTAATCTGTAGTGAAATAGCCTGAAGCAAAGAGCACAGGGAAGTTTTCAGGACCTGACTTGAAACACTTCAGTCCTAGTCTGTCAGTGGATATATATCAGCCTTAAAAACCACTACAAAAAAGTTGAATGCACACATGAAATCACGGTGCAGGCTCAAGGATGAGTGACTGTGGTAGCTAGGGCTGTGCTGCTAAATGGAGAAGACAGCTTTGCAAGGCTTGTATGGACAGCTGTCAGTTACAGGGGACATTCCCCCCTCTGGGGAATGGAAAAAGAAGAATTATCTGGAGCAGCAGGTAAAATGTCACATGCAGATTGTATAAGAGGTGGAATGGGGAAACTTGTTTTCTTGGAGAATTTCCAACAATTTTTAGCATTAGTGTCAACAAAGGATTTGCCATTACCTCCAAGACAAAATCTTGGCCAAGATAAAATCCTGCATGTGAAGAGATCTCCTTACCCCAGTTTTAGCAAGAGAGAAACAGTTCCTAAGTCCTGTTCAGCCTGTATTGCATCCAAAGAGCTGCTATCTTTTTGTGTTAGATTGTTTGAGGATTTCTGGGGAATAAAAACAGCTTTAGGGAATAATGGTGCTTCATTTTGAAACTGTGCATCAGGAGAATACTGTTTCTGCTATAACTGATCAACCACTTTGTGGAAGTGGCACATGGGCGTCACTTTGGATTTCCATTTATTTATCAAGTTGTTAAAGGGTAGGCCTGGGAGATGTGGAATGATGAGTAAGTTTTAATGTTTCTCCTGTACCCAATACTCTGGGCTCACCTGCTTTCTGAGCTTGGCTCTTGTCTAACTCAGCCTCTGTTGGTGTTAGTAATGAATTTTGGTTTGCTTTCCTAGATGCAGAAAAACCTCTGTTTGTTGCTTTCAATTCTATTTTCCAATAGCTTGCTGGTATGCTTATGCTGAGGTGAGAGAGGTTTCATATATAAGGAGAGATACTTTTAAGTACAATTAATGCTTAGGGAAAAGATGACAATACAGAAAAGTTTCTCCATGAACAATTACTTTCCCCTGTCTTTTACTAGTGAAAAAAAAAATCAATTTTGTGATTGAAAGAAAACATTGAAAAAGTAGCTCTTCTGACCTTTTTCTGAATATCTTGAACTACTAGCCCAGAGCTACATAAAGATTTTGATAGAAACAGCATACTAGAGAAAGAAAAACAGCTTTATATATCCAATTCTGTAACTCTTTTGATAGGCAATTTTATCTGAAATTGTAGCTCCTGGATACAGACACCTCGGGTGTGCATCTCTAGGTGATAAAGTTCTGTAGTTCACTGTTTGGTTTCATACACCAGCATCAGAGAGCAGTGGTGGCAACAGGATTTAGGGCTAGCCTGTCTGGTGATGAGAGGTGGAATTGTCAGTACCCAGGCTGAAGACAAGAGTCTGTCTCCATGCTCACTGCTGTGGGCAGGGCAAGGCTTTGTCTCACTGAAGATGTGTATGTGTTGGAAGCGGGAATTGATTTTCGTCGCATGGGTAATACCAACTGCTGATGAGCTAACTGTCTGTCTGTCATCACCTCAACCTGAGAAGTAATGAAGTACAACTCAACTGTCTGTAGAAGGTATAGGTGGGACAGAGGGTCCTTTAGCACAATATATGTAGAATAGAGGTGCATTAGAAGGCTCCATGTAAAATTATGCTAAATGATTGAGCAGTAGAATTCAATTATCAATTATCAATTATTCAAGCTTGGAGGAGTGGCTGGCACACCAGGAGCTGTGCTGCCATCCAGCGTGACCTGGACAGGTTAGAGAGGTGGGCAGGGAGAAACTTAACGAAATTTAACAAGAGTAAGTGTAAGGTACTCCATCTGGGAAAGAACAACCTGTCCTGGAGTGATTAAAATCTAACAGTGTACGTCATGTTCCCTTTTGAATTTTTGAACTTTTGAATTTGGATATGGACACTGTTTCTTTAAAAG
>VWZO01002325.1:375275-392992 GCA_013396975.1 Bucco capensis
TGAGAGAGCTGGGTCTCTTCAGCCTGGACAAGAGGAGACTGAGAGGAGACCTCATTAATGCTTATAAATATGTGAAGGGTGAGTGTCAGGAGGAGAGAGCCAGGCTCTGCTCAATGGCATCCAATGTTAGGACAAGAGGGAATGGGAGCAAGTTGGATCACAGGAGGTTTAGTATTAACACGAGGAGAAACTTGTTTGCAGTAAGGGTGCCAGAGCACTGGAGCAGGCTGCCCAGGAGGCTGTGGAGTCTCCTTGTCTGGAGACATTGCAGAGCTGCCTGGACACATTGCTGTGTGACCTGGTCATGACCACCTCCCTGGGGAGCCTGTTCCAATGCTCCACCACGTTGTGGTTGAGAATTGTGCCATGAGACATGCCAATATCTGTCAACTTTCTACATTAGCTTAGCTGTTCGCTTGTATCTTTGTACTTCTTTATTGAAGCCAAAGACCTGACCTCAGTGCTGCTCTGGAGTGATAATATTGCACCCTTTAATCTCTCTGAAGCTTTTGAACTCCAATTTGCAAGTCTTGGAGAAATGAGCTGTGGGCTGGTGGCCTTCAGTTAGCATTGCATATAGATAGTCACTTAAAAGGCTTAACTATGTGATCATATTTGCTCAAGAGGATTGAGCTGGCATAGAGATAAATACCATTTATTTGGAAGGAGGCTGACCCCTCTGAATGAAGTTCTTAAGGATCTGGTGACTTGTGGTTCCTTCATCATAGAGGCCAAGCATGATTACTCTTTGCATCACTGCGTTTATTTCAGTGGAGGATGTGATCTGTCACATTTTTTTATATAATTTTTTCCAGCTAGGAATGCAAGAATAAACTCCAAGTTGCTAATCCATCTAAATAATCCATTAATAAGGCTAATCATATAATTACAAGCCTGAGTTAGTTCTTTTGAGTCGTATTTGGATGTACGTCCTGCTGATAAAGTTTCACAGATGTAAGCAAGGTCAGAATAAGTTTCTCTTCAGAGGTACAAATAAGATAAATGCATGAGAGAAAGGGGAAAGCAGAGGGAGGAAGGAAATCCACTAACATCCGGACGTGGATGAGGTTTCTAATGCAGATTCACTCTTCTGTTGCTGAGGTCTGAGAGCAACTCCCTAGTGTCAGTAAACTATATTTAGTAGCAGCTGTTAAAGGTGCATGTGCCTGAGAAGGGAATAATATTCTTTGTGAACACAGTTTGCTTGCAATGCTCTGTGTTGCAGGATGTAGTGTACTTTAAGAACTAAATCTAGTTTTAGATTACTTCTGTGGAACAATTCAGTAGCAAATGCCCTCTAATTCAGTGTTTTGCTAGAAGGTATTATCTCAGAGTAGCTTATAGGAATTCTATTTTCTTTTAGCTTAATGCTAAATTAATAGTTACTTTTTCATAGGAAGAAAAAGCAAAAATCCTGTAGTGCCTCTCTGCTTTACAATGTCCTGTTCCCATTTCTTGGGCATTCAGCTATATATTTTTTTTAATTTGCTGTCAAAATGAGATTATTTTCTCTTTGGTTTTTTTACATTGGCATGGGCTACAATTCCCTTGTGAATATTCTGCTACAAAAATTGTTGATTAGAACATTATGTATCAATGCTGCTGACATGCTTCTAAAGGTCACACTTCATAAACAAAGCACTGTGCCTACTTTCTACTGAATGCATTTTAAATTAGGGAATAATTATGCCAAGAGTAAGATTCCCACAACACAAACCATATGGCTTGCTTGTGCTGGAAGATGCAGAAAAAGCATCACCTGAGACTTGGTAAAGAGCTTTCCCATCCCCTCTGACTTCTTCTAGGATACCAGGAAAAATCATACTAAGGGTTGCTTAGTTGCACCTTCAGGTACAATAACTGCAGAGGAGTAAGGGAGTTCTCACTGGGTCCCATGCATTATTGTCAGAGTGGGGTGCATTTGGGAATGCATTCTTTACAATGAACCCAATGCCAAGGGGTTAAATGGTTCTTAAATTAGACCCAAATGATCCTAACAGCTTCCATTGTCAAAGGCAGCTGTTCTGTCTGGACTCCAAAAAAAGAATGGAAGCATGCATCAGTGTCACGATCAAATATTCAAACACTTTTTTTCCAGTTACAATGCCTTCAGTAGAATGGGAGCAACTTAGGAGGTGTCTGTGTTGTAAGATCATTGACTGCAAATAAGAACAAGAGTTAGATGAGTAGAGGAATCTAAAATGCATGCCCATCTGAACCTTCCCAGAATTACAGATGAATCCTAAAGCTAGCGAAGCTCTGACTTATTGAAGGTTGCTTTAACCAAACACCCCTAAAGTCATTAAAAGACAACTGAATGGCTTATGTCTATTCCCAAATAGACTGTGTTGTAGGAATTGGCTCAGAAGGACAGAAAGGCCCAGGTCAAAGTGGCAAGAACTGCAGGAAAAGATCTCCAGCATGTGGGATAAAGGCACTGTGTGCTAGAGAAGATAAATGCTCAGGGACTCAGCAGGGGGATCTTTTGCAAAGTGGGTTAGACAAGTCCAGAGCAGCACACATCTGTTTAGACACATTTCCCTCTTGCAATGTCACAGCCACATTTCCTTCCAGAAACTGGTTGACTTTTGGGAGGGAATTGCAACAGGAAGGGTGTGTAAGTGAGGTAAGGGATAAGAAGAGAGGCAAGTGCAATTAGGATATTGCAGAACCACTACAGCAAAATGAAGCACTCTTTATTTTAATAGCTGAACAAAGAGGGCAAATTGAGGGTAATTCTTGGTGTCACAAGTCCATGCTCTTGGAAGAGAAATCTCAGCACTTAGAGCTATCATATAGAAACTCTTCCAGAGAAAGTAGTCATGTGAACAAACCTAACGATTTGGTGGGCATTAAGTCAGTAATATGCACTCATCAGGCAGGACTGTAGCAAATACTATCAGCAAAGTAAGTTTTTGCCACTATTGTAAACTATTTTTTTGTCTAGATTTGAAAAACTGTATGTAATAATGTAGGTATGAATCCAGATTGGCTGGACTGAAGAGCCTTCTAGAGGTCAAAAAACCCAGAAGGTACTCAACCACCATTATTCTAAGAAAATACTATTTCCTTGACATCATAGCCTCAGGAACGGATTTTGCACAGAATCATGTCACAGAAGAGGAAAATAATTTTGACTGATGATAGTTATGTAAAATTTCATTAACAATAGTGCTCCTAGTAGATCATCACAACCTGAAACCTTAATTCTAGTATTTTAAACATAAAATATACCAGGATGCATTGAAAAGAATAGAGAGGTTAAAAATGCCAATGGAAAGAAACAGCAACATGAGATGTCATTTTAAAGTAGGAAAGGGAATAAAATGAAACCCCCTCCCCACGGCTGTGTTGGAGAACAGGTATCACACTGCTGCTCTTGCTTTCTCTCTTTTTAAAATCGCTTTTCCTCTTGTTGTTTATTCATTTTTTCTCTCCTTTTGTGTATTATGTCCTTTCTTCTAATTTCCTGCCTTCCTCTCTCTTTTTCTTGTTCCATCTCTCTGAATTTATTTCCACCTCCACCAAAGGCTCTCGAGGTTTGTGTTCCCTTCTGTACCTCCTCTGCCCCCTGACTCATGTTATTCCTCTGCTGCTTTATACTCTCACTTCTACATCTTCTTCCTATCTTCCCTGACAACATTCCTACTATTTTCTCTTTCCTTTTTTTCCATTTATGAGTTAAAATACATATGCATGATTTTTTTATTGGGGCAAAAAGCCAGTCTGTCATCCAGCTCTCCCTGGCTGCTCTTGGGCTCAGCAGTGGACTTCTGGGGGCAAACCTCTGGGCTGGTCTGTCAGGATGGTTCCTCTTGGCTGTATATGAACCAGATGCCATCTGAGGAGACAGCCTCCTTTGTCAGTGTCATCCTCTGGTGCTGTAAGGCTCAGGACAACCTAGGGGACTGCAGAAGCACAGGGGTGCAGATCTATTAAGTGTCTCCCATCCCTCATGATGTGGTGAAACAGCAGAGTCCCTTGGCCTATCCGGTAGCTCTGTGCTTGCTCTTCTCCTGCAGAGGAGGTGAAACACCAGCTAGGGAGATTGCTTCATCTCTTCCTTTGGAGCATCAGGTCACGTTTACTGTGAGGTGGTTAAAGCACAGCCAGCAGCCAGCTTTTGAGATCAAGCTATGCCTGTAGCTAAAGCAGGCACTCAAAGCCTCCAGTTCCAGCAGCCAAATGTCCTGTTAAATCCCCTGGGCTTTTTGCTCTCTTGTTCAGAGATCTTCTTTCCCAAGAAGGAGCAGTGTAAGGTTTAGGACACTGGCCTGGAATTTAGAAGTGCTTTCAAGTCTCTCTGTGCTGCAGATGTGTTGTCTTAAGTGTAGCAAGAGAATTTATTAATTCTTAAGTTCTCTTTACTTCGATTTCTTCTCAATAAAATATTTCTTTACCTCTTAAGGACACCCTTAAGGACAAGGAATAGTTTCTGTACAGACTATGGATGAAGCGCTTAATTACTACTAGAGCAAGACCATATATAGACATAGTCTGGTTAGGTCTGGTCATGGAGGAATCTTACCTTAGGTGTCTGCACATTAAATATTCTGATGCAATACTTTCATTCTTTATATAGCCACTTCCCTCCCCCTTCCTCAGCATCCTTCTCAGAAACCAAACAAATGCAGGTTGTTTATCATTATGTGAAATAAATCCAGTCTTAGGAAAATGAGCTCTTATAAACATATTCTGCAGTCACTGGAGTCTGAAACATCAGAAGTTGCTACTCAGAAGGCACAAAGGGGCTGCTGAGACAATATCTATTCATCCTTGAGAGGAGCAGGGCTAGCCAACCAAAGCAATGAAGTCATGTTTGAATTGGATCAGTTGTGCAGCTAGCAGCACAGGCAGCAAGCAAATGTTGACAAATTCCATATGTTCAGCTTCTCAGGTGATGTAGATTATAAATGATCCTCCTAGGATTTGGACAGGAATAGCAACTGATGAATCTCTAAATGCTTTGGAGAGCAATGAATTAGGCTGATTTTGAAGACACTGTTGGCATTCTTCCATGTCCTTTTCCCCATCACTCACAACTGTCTGTGCAAAACTGTGATCAAAAGGAAACTCTAGAAATTAAATCAATACTTGTCCTTGTGACAGGTTAATGGCTGGGTCTCTGGTAAGGAAATGAGGATCTCTAACCTGAAAGAATCCAGAGATCCACAAGTGTGGAATGCTGATGTACCACAGGCCAGTCCTATGTTTATTGAAGGTATGTCACATTGGTGAAATTCACTGATGTTGGATAATTTTAAACTTCTAAACACCAAGAAATTTTGGTATTTTTTTATGATAGTTAGCTATTCCATTGGAAATAACAGAGGAAACCTCTAGAAGAATGGTTGAAAGTCTCTGCTTCTCTAACTTTTCCTCAAAACACAGCTAGTTTCTAATCACCTCCATTTGTTTAGTACCAAAGCATTTATTGCCGTACATGTATGTACAGGCACAAACATCTACAGAGAGATGAAACCTTAAAAACCCATTTATATCCTAATGTATGTACTTCTCAGGTAGAGAGGGAGATAATCTGTCCACACCAGAATATGCTGTCTTGGCATAGAAAAATATCTCGGGCAAATACTGGCATGACTGCAGGAGTGTTTGGCTACTTTGCCAGATCAGAGAGAGTAGATCCTCCATCCTTCTATCAGAGATTAACCAGGGGATTGACTGATCCCTTGGTTTCTCATAGGGAAGGGGGGGAAACGACTCATGTCTATTAGCTCCACAGGGCATTACTGGCTTTATAGGCTGGTTCAAAAGCATGGCAGTATCCCAGATAATGGCACATTAACATGGCACAGTGCACAAGCTAATGAGCCTTGCCTCTTGGGGGAATCATTAGGCTGAGGGCAGTGTTATTTGACAGGAGTACTTTTCTCCCAGGGTCATAGTTAATTCAATGATGCTGGCTTAGTGGGAGAGGGCAAAGTCTATTAAACATCCTATATTATTACGTGGTGTAGTCTGGCTTGTGGTACCTCTGATCCTGATACTTTGATAATATAAATAAGGTAAAATTAAAATAAATTAGATTGCTTCTGAAATTGTCTGTTGCAATATATTGGATCCAGTTTTTAGTCAAGCCAATGGGTCATTGCACAGACTTCACTGGGTATCAGATCAGCCTTCAAACCTTTTCATACAGAAGAAATAACAGCAAAGTGGGGGAGGGAGGAAAAGGAAATGCAGTCCAGCCCCCGGCTCAGCACATTAGGAAGTTTAGAGAGATACTGCAATAAGAACATGCTGTCTTATCTTCAAAGGCAAAACAGAGAGTCAACGCTCAGATATGACAATCTATGCAGAGAGAGCTGCAGGGCTGGTTAGATGATGAGAGACTGATTTTCATGAAGAAAGATAGACCAGCTGACAAGGACATGGAATCGGTTTAGGGAGTAGTGCATAATGTGCTGGTTTTTCAACTATTTCCCTCTAGCTATACACAGAGACAGGAAGGACATCCTAGGGAAAAGGGTGTTAGCTTTAGTTCTCGAGAGATCCTACCTGAATTTGTTGTTCTGCCACAAACTTTTTTTTTTTTTTGTGAAAACTTGAGCAAATCAGTCTTAAATCCACAAAGGTTATTTAGGTTCCCCAGTCTCAGATTCAGTTCCTCGTGCACATTGATTTCCAAGTCAGGATGTTCTGAATCAGTGGGTACCAGGTACTTGCTGACCAGTGCAGGAGGTAAACATCCTTATGGATCAGCCCCTCTGTTTTCTTTTGGTTTGATGCCCCCCTTAGTAAGAGAGGAAAGGAGGTGCTGAGCATTGAAGGTATTATTCAGTCTTGCTTTAAAGACAAGATTTTTGGAGAATGCTTACAACACACTGGGTTGTTGGGTTTTTTTGCTGAGGGAGGGGCTAGCACAAATTCTTTTCCATGGTTCCCATGTTGTAAGGACAACACTCTTGGGGTGCAGTGATGATAACTGCATTTGAAGAGTGTGAGATTACCCTTAGGGAGTGAACCTAAGCAGTTGCCTAGTTTTTTTACCTAGGAGTAGTAAAGACAAAGAGATTGTAGGGGGCCAGTTCCGAGTAACTGAATTTCTAGGTGTTGCCATCAAGAATATCTCTGTGTTGAAGAGCAGAGTGCCACGTAGCCCAAATACTTGAGGTACCCCATTTGGAGCAGAGGCAGCTGTTTGAACACACTAACATGCCCTGCTGTAAGTATAGACACTAATGTAGCTACACAGCTTTTTAGAACTGGTTTTACTCCCTGAGAACCAGCCTGGGATCTCTGTAAGTCCACTGTATACGGAGATGCTCAGAAGTATGCATGAAGTGGAGGTCAGCTTCAGTCCTGGTGTCGGTAGATTCCTGACGACTAAAGATGTTAACTGGGTGGTTTTTTTGATAATTTGTCGCTAGATCCTCATCATCAGGCTCCTACATCCACTAATGGGTCAAGGAACTGCTTTTTAAATAGTGGCAGACAGGTCCTTGGCTGTGTAAGTCAGTGCAGCTCCCCTTAAATCAATGAAGCTCTTCCAGTACGCTCAAGGTGAGGATCTGACTCAGAGACTAACAGAAGAGAGGTGACACAAAGAATGAGATTTTTCTCAAGCTTTCAACATTAGTTTGACTCTGTGCCCATTTCCTTCGAGAGGAAAAGTCTTACTCAATTCAGAGGGAGCAGGGCAATGCCAAGGCTGAAAGCTATTTGAGAAACCCTATCCTTCAAGCCAGGAGAGCCTCAGATTGTTTTCTGGCGAGAGCTGATTGAGTGTGAGGGTTCAGCACTTTAGTAGGGTCCTTCTTGGTCAGCAGTGACAAAGCTGAAAAACTCCATACCACTCAGCAGTCAGGAGAGGAAAGCCCAAACAAACTGGATGACCAGAAAGCAGTGCATTTCCACTGGCTCTCCAAGTGCTGAAACAGACAAGCTGCAAAGCCTCACATTATCCAAGGAATCTAAGACGTCATTGTCTAACCTATCTCAGAGGAGTTTTTTTGGATACCAGCTTCCATGAGGATTTTAGGAGGTGTTTAGGGACAAGCTGTTCTGCATTGAAGCCAGTGTTACTCTACACCTAGAAGAATGTGTCATATGAGAAGGGGAAATGAGGGCTCATTTTCTGGGGGAATGGGATGGTGTCAATGTACACTGAAATGCTTTGTATCTCTGCTAATCAATAGTGGAATCTGAAAGCTTTCTAGTGCTGGTTTAATTGACCTTCACTGTCCTTTCTGTATTGGACCCAAGCTCCAGTAGATGCCAGCACAACATAAGTAACCTGAAGGATTTAATTAAAGAAAAACTGTCAAGCAAAAGGGCATGAGCAGGCAACAACAACAAAGCATCCTACTCTCAGGAGACCTTTTGTGTAATGATATATATTTAAAAAAAAAAAAAAAGAAAAGAAATTTTAAGTTCATAGGTGAAATTCTAAAGAGGCAGGGACTGTGTTAATGTAATTGGAGAAGATAAGTGTCAGGATAACTTTTTAAGTGCTTTTTCTGTTAATAGTACTGAGCCCAAAACAGCACCAATGTGCTAACCTAACTTGATCAAGCTGATTAGATAACAGCATAGTTTTCCTTATCTGCTG
This sequence comes from Bucco capensis, assembly GCA_013396975.1. Classification (NCBI taxonomy): domain Eukaryota; kingdom Metazoa; phylum Chordata; class Aves; order Piciformes; family Bucconidae; genus Bucco; species Bucco capensis. The sequence continues at coordinate 383,848 of VWZO01002325.1, forward strand.
GCCTCATCACCATTCATTTGCAGTGTGTTTCAGCTGAATATAGCATACATCAGTAGGTAATGTTCTAGATGCAAACAAATCCTCACATTACCTGTTTGCATTGCTATATGTGTGTATATCAGGCACAGTCTGAAAATCCCTTGGGGTCTCCTGTGGCCCCTGGTGCGATAACTGTGCCGACAGCAGAGGGAGCATTAAACTCATTGCCCACGGGAAAGTGTGGGGAGTGATACCCATGTTCCTATAATCCTTGGATGGGTAGGATGTGCTCATTAGCCTTCTGGCAGTCATCCTAGGAGAAGGACAACTCTGATTCCAAACCCAGGCAGATGGAGCTTGTTTAGCCCTGTAAGGCCTTCCATCTAAGAGAAGGACACTCTAATAAAACCTCCATCCTAAGGATTTGGCTGCCAGTGTCCAAGCTTGCTAGGCCCTGGCAGATGAACCTTAGGACTAAAGGGTGGGTCCAGCTCTGCGCATGCTGTGTCTCACCTAAAAAAAATCCCTAGCGCAGGCTGGAGGGTGCTATCTGTTAGCCTCTTTTTATCAGCGCGCTTGGAAAAGTCGCTGATGAGGAGCGTGGGTTGAGCCCTTCCTGGATCTTCGTTTGCGAAGCCTGGCCATACATGTGTGTATATTTGTTCCATAAGTACAGGACCCTTCCTGTCATTGTCTTGCTTTCCAAATGCTTTCGTTGTGAAAACAGTTTCACGCAGGAATCATTTCAGATTCCTAAGGGTGCCTTAGCAGCCAAGAGGGCCTTAGAACCCTAATGGTACTTAGACCAATGTGTTTTTGACTCAAGCAGACATGATTAACCCAGCAACAAATAGATTCTGTACAAGAATGAGAAGATCTCCCTCAGCCACAGTTCCTTACCTCAGTTGGCTTCTATAGGTCTTTCTGAAAATGTGAGGGTTCATTTATCTGAATAATGATCTCCAAATGTAGACCTTGGATATTCCTGACCTGTGGTTCACAGGCAAAATACTGTCTGTAAGGCCTTCTTCATTAGCCAGTCCTCTAGGGAATGTAAATGTTAAAACTGAGGCTGACAGGCAGAGAAAAGTTTAGTGTTGTCTGCTAAATGTTTCTGTGCCATGACTGGAGGGCTAGAAATAAGACTAGTATCCCTGTGGGTGTGAGCTAATGCAGGGCATCATTTTCAGCTGTTACAGTGCAAGTAGCTCCCCAGCTCTCTGAGCTTCTCTGGGACACAGGCAATTGTGCTGGAACACAAAGATGTCCAGGAGGCCCTACAGAAATGCTATCATTTAGGGGACCACGTTGGCCATGCTGTGTTTTACAGAAAGCAGATGAATCCCTTTTCCAACAGTACAATCCAATCCAGAGTATTGTTTGCAGCTTTAAGTGGTGCCTCTATGTGTAGTTTTTGCTAACTTCTCAGTTTGCGTCAATAATGAAATCTTAAAGGGGAAGAGAGAAAGGAAACCTCTCTAAAAAGCTAGAAAATAAAAGAAGAAAGTGCTGATCTGTTGAGGAAACTCTTAATGTTAGTATTTATATTAGAACACACAGTGCCAGTTCTTCCTAATTATCAAAACACAGAAACTGAAGGCATGGGGGAAAAATATGAAGTTGGAAGAATACATGATGAGAGAGATAATGTCTAAATTATTATTATTTTTGTAATTTCCCCTTTAGAGTTTGTCTCAGAGAGAGAAGCATATTTTTCACTTCTTTTTCAAGTTTCAGTAATTGTTTTGTTTGCATTGTTCAGATTCTGGAGAAGTTTGGTAATCCTAATACTACTGCACAACCCACAGACAGTAAGTAGCCCCAAAATGGAAGCAGCTTATTATGAGATGTTATCTTCACACCAAGGGACATTTCAGGGAAGTAAATAGCAGTTTGTGGAATAAAGCAATTGGAAATATGCAAGTACACTCAGCAAACAGATGGTGTTTAGATGAGCTGGAGTCCTTTTTCCTAGCTCTAGCTCAAAATATTTGATTCAAAAGTTCACTTTGCAGGTTTTTTTCCCCTAATCCCTTCATAAACTAGAGTGGTCTTGAAGGTTATGTGTAGCCTCAGATTGAAGAGAGGCTTTCATTTCTTGAGAGTGATTTTACTTGCAATTAAACCCCACCCAGTTCAGCACACATTATTGTGCATTATTACAGGCACAATCTGAAAATCACTTGGGGTCTGCTGTGTCCCCTGGTGCGATAACTGTGCCGACAGCAGAGGGAGCATTAAACTCATTGCCCACGGGAAAGTGTGGGGAGTGATACTCATGTTCCTATAATCCTTGGATGGGTAGGATGAGCTCATTAGCCTTCTGGCAGTCATCCTAGGAGAAGGACAACTCTGATTCCAAACCCGGGCAGATGGAGCTCGTTTAGCCCTGTAAAGCCTTCCATCTAAGAGGTTAAACCTCTGTCTTAAGGACCTTGCTGCCAACGTCCAAGCTTGCTAGGCCCTGGCAGATGAACCTTAGGACTAAAGGGTGGGTCCAGCTCTGCGCATGCTGTGTCTCACCTAAAAAAAATCCATAGCGCAGGCTCGAGGGTGCTATCTGCTATCCTCTTTTTATCAGCGCGCTTGGAAAAGGCGCTGAGGAGGAGCGTGGGTGCAGCCCTTCCTGGATCTTCGTTCGCGAAGCCTAGCCATACAATTGTGCATTATTATTATACTCTAATAGCTCCAATAAGCCAATGAGGTGTTTCTGCAAGAATTGTACAAGCTAATAATATGCCTGGTTGTGATGAACCTCCCTTGTTCATGGAAGGCTATTTTGATCAGAAATAAGGGGAAGATTTCAAACACCATTACATATTTAAAAGGACTATTCCCAGTGGAAGACAAATCCAGTAAAAACCAGTCAGATCCATCAACTGAAATGTGTAAAAATTCATTCCCATTCTTTTATCCTATTGCATTAAAGGAACAGGATTTTGTCTGTGGTCAATCAACAGTATAAACTTGAGTTATGTAGGGACTGAAAATTATAGAGAAAGGGATTTGTGGTAAGTATTGGCTTAGGACAGGAAAAGTTGTTCCTTGCTTTCCTATTTTTAGAGATAAAGACAGTCAGGACTGCAAAGTTAGGAAATGTATGGAAAGACTGAAATTAATCAATTAGCATCAATATTCTTTTTTTACTGATGGGTTCCTAGGAAACACACACATGCCACTTGAGGATACATTATTAAAAACTGGAATTAGCAGTATGCAGTCAGAGCCACAAAAATAGGATACTGATCAGAAGCCATACTTGTAACTCACATGATCTGGGAGAAGCAAATGTAGAAATATATCTTCATAAAAAATTCACACAGTCACAAATTGTGCCATCTATTTTTGCACACTGCATTTTTGTTACTGCAGGAGAGAGAAAGTCTTTTTATGTAAAGTAATTGTTGTTGGTTTTCCAGAAGACATAAAGTATTCATCTTCTTCCCTCTCCTGCTGCCTTTTAGAACTAGTCAAAGAACTGAAATTAATTAAGTTCTGACCTCATGTCAGCATTATAGATCATAATTAACAGAAAACAACATCCTTAAGGTCTAAGATCTGCACAATTAAAGCCAGAAATCTGTGAAAAAACCTCCAAGATTAAAAAGAGAGTGTTGAGAGAGAGAGAGAGTCTTTAAAAGTTGAATTCCCCTAGATGGGGAGACGCAGTAACTGAAAAGTTCACCTAACACACCCAGACACACTTAGATAAATCCCTTTGTTCTTCTGGGCAATTACCTTTCTGGTTTTGGAGATTCCTGTCTCTAAACCTTGTATGTTTTTCCTTTTTACTTCACACTTACATGCTACAGCCCAGACTTTCTCAAAAGCAAAGCTCATTTGGATAACACAGATAGTCAGGATGTATCCAGGACCTGGCCCCTGGGCTATGCAAACCAGCATTTCTTTATCTTATAGCAGCTGTTCTTGGCTAGTAATACCAAATACATGCCAGTCAGGACACACCTTCCTAAAAGCCCTGGTATGTCAAAATCTACTAGCATGAGAGCTGATTTCACTGTCTTTTTGCTGATTTTAGTGATCCATTAGCCTGATAAAGCTGGAAAGATAGCTTATGCATTTTGCTACTCATTAACTTACACCATGATTTTTCATTCTTATACTCTAACCTCCAAGAAATGAAGCCTTTGCTTCCTTTACTTTGCAAGTCTGGTAATTTCCAAACATGTGTCTTTTACCTCTCAATCTTTCATCATTTGATGTGATTTCTGGTGTGCATAGATCAAAAAGTAACCAGGTACTCTAGTTCCAAAAACCAGCATTAAGTTTTTTGTTTGAAAATGCAGTGTTCTTTCTTTTTCCATTTCCACTTTGCCCTTGAAAATAAAGTTGACGAAAAATGATATATGAAACCCAAAAGACTGACTATTTTGTTCTTCATTTTTATCACAAAAGGAGTAAAAAGCAAAATTAATTAAAGCAAGCCTTGGTTTTTTTCATTATGAACAGTTAATTGAAAAAAATGATTTAAAGTGTTTTGATGTCTTCATTGTTTTGTATGGTTCTTCTGGGTCCATCTTTAATAGTCCTTTTTACAGTCTCTTTCTCCTGATTTCAGTCAAAACCCTAATCGTTGTCTCCTAATGGTACTTGAGGCATCAACTTTATTTTTATTGTTTTCTCCTATTGTCTTTACTGTGATTTTGACTTCTTCTTGGCAAGCAGCACCTTTTTACATGATTCTTTTATACTAATGAATTATTTCTTTGCTGTTGATTCCTTTCCCTCCATACTGTCTCTGACTTTGAGTTCCTCAGTCCTACTGGCATATTCTTACTAGTTATTAACTTGCACCTAATTGCCCTTGTACTGAGCTCAGGTTTAGGGCTGACAAAAATATAAGAAAACAAGGAAAATACCTAGTCCTGATCTGCAAACCTCCACTCTTTTCCTTTGCAGTTTGCTTTAGTCAGTTTGTCACACTTTGTTTTATAAAAGCATGTGATTTCTTTTTCTCAGTTACTCTGGTTTCTCTTTCTGATTATCCTGTCTGTTTCTTTTCTTGCTTTAGTAACAACAATGCTGTTTTAACATCTTACATTTTCTTCCCCTAAAGATATTTATATGCTGGCTTCAAGTCAGCTGTCAATCTCTTCTCAAAAAGTAAGTAGGCTAAACTTTCTCAGTCTACTGCTGTAAAATGTTTTCTCCAGTCTTCAAGTAATTTGTCTGGTGTTTCTCTACACTCTTTCCATGTTTGTAGTAAATGTGTCTGTTGTACACATTAGTAACTAAACTCCCTGAGCTACTACTGCTTGTTGTGGTCACCAGTCCCACGCGGATGGGATATGTCTGTGGATGTGATATCTGGCTTCTATTGACTTGGTTTTCAGAATCACCCACTTGCACTGGTGCCTATCATAGGGATGGATTTGCTTTTTCTCATCTGCAAAAGCCTTGGTATTGTGCCACTGCGTGTGTGTAAGATACTGTGTGTGCATATACACATATGCTAATTTAAATAAGTGCTATCAAAATGCCTTCTGGCACTCAAAGGCTCCCTGGGACTTCTGTGCAACCAAAGGGCATGACTAGGTAGATACCTGCTGGATAATCTACTGAGTCTGGATAAAGTTACACTTGAAAGGAAGACAAATACTGACATTCAGAGGTTTCAGCAGCCCAAGGCACCTCACTTTGAAAGGAATCATTGTACAAAGCAAATTTCCATTGTTACTATTTTTTATCTTTCAGTCAGAATGTCACCTTCCCAACATCTAATTTGTTGTCTTTAGTGGCTAAAATTTTAATGTGAATGGAGTCACTAGAGTAAAAGGTTTCACTCAGGTCTCTCCTGACACATTTTTACCTAACAGCCAGCTATGTCCTGAACAAAAAAGGCTTGAGCTCCTTTGTAAAGAGTATCAGGTTCTGCCACACACATTTCTTTTCTCATTTTAATAGAAGTGTTAATGTCACCAGAAGGAATGACCCAAAACTTGAGTTTTAGCTAAAGCCTCACCAAAGCTTAGAGAAGCTTTTCAGGGATGTGGAGCTGCCCTCTAATTCTGGGATTGCTCACTTAAACTGTTGAGCTGTTTGTACTTTACAACATATGCAAGGCTCTAAATTCCACAGGTGTAGCTGCTGCACAAAAGAAGGATGTGCTTGTCAGGTGATTTCAGCTTGAAGATTAAGGGTCAGCCTTCTTCTTGTCTAGAAAATCTGTCTCACTAAAATGCAGCTTTTTTTTTCCAAATGGAGAAAGAAGTATTTTCCATACCTCACTCAATAAATACATTCAGATATGAGAAACACTGGTGGAGAAAAATAATCCGTGTAAGTGTCCAGGATATAGAGAGTTCTCTGAGATTTCAGTGTGATACTCAGGGTGAAAACTCCAGCTATCCCTGACTGCTTATTCCCTAGGAAGTAATGTGATATTGTTATAGTGTAAGTGTTGACCCAGCTATGCTGGATAATTTTCTACTTCCCAGGAGAGTCAAATCTGTTTTACCCCAAACAAGCAGTTTAGTTGTGGCCCAGCATGTGGCACATACTGATTCTGAATACAGGAAACATACATTTCCAAGGTAATGTATAAGAATGCCTCCTCTAAATCTGCATCTCAGTCACAGTGCTAGAAGAACTCTTTTAAGAAATTAAACCCTCTTAAGGAAACTAACATCCTGTAACAAACTATTTTTAAGAAATTAAAATGAATTCCTTTCAAAAGGCAATTACATGAAAATACAGTAGGAGAACAATTTGCACTAATGACTGGGATACCCACTGCAAATTACCAAATTTCACAGATTACTGAATGACTAGGAAAAACAGATCCAGGCCAAGAATAATACATCACAAAATGCCCAACATTTTGTTTTTCCAAATGCAATTTAGTCTTAATTATGATACAGTAAAGCAAGGAAGAGTTCACCCCAGGGAAAAATACATCTCAGTGCATGAGAGACCCATGGCCCAAACGCTGTAATCTCAATGTAGCATCCCAGCCAACAAACATCTCTTTAAGCTATTAAATTGTTTGTTGGTATTTCCTATAATAATGTAGGGAATAATAAAAATGCAGAATTACTGATATTAATAATAAGGTGTAAATGAGATGAGTCTGAAACAGCAAGGCCTATGTATACTACAGAAGAAGCCATCAGCTTTTAAAATGAAATGCCACAGTCCATGTGCTTTTAAGTTGCCTGTGACCATGACAGCTGAGTATTTCACAATCCTTGATGGATTCTCTCCTCTCATTATTTTGAAACAGGGATTTTTATTTTTTTTCCATTTTGCAGCTGGGAAACAGCAATTAAGGAGGTCACATTTAGAGTCTGCTTTTGAAATGGGAATTGACCTGAATCTCCTGAGTCTAGTCAGTTACTTGTAGGAACAGGCTTTTAGCTGCTAAAACATCTTAAATAAGGTAAAATAGTTCTTTTGTTTGTGCTCATGTTAAGGTGTACCTCAGTTCTACAACCTGTTTATCAGGGAGGGTTAACTTCAGCTGAACCTGGAAGCCAGAAATCCCCACAAAGGATCCATATATTCTGAGTGGTCACAAGGTCAACAGTAAACCTGCAGATCTGTGTGGAGGACAGAGCAGTCATCAAGTAGACAAGCTCAGCCTCCAACTTTTTGATGTGCTCAGCAAATCTCACCTTGGTTGGAGCAGGAAGAGGCTGAATGACCAAATCATAAAACATAGTGCTGTAAAGTAAAAGTTGAAATGGTATCAACTGAAATTAAAGTTCAACCCAAATATATATATATATATAAATATAAATTTCTCAGCTGCTGTAAATGAACCAAAGCTGTTCATTCCTGAACTCCTTCCCTTTCTTCATCCTGTCTTTCTTCTGCAATGTGACTGGAAATCAGCCTGTCAGAAAAATCCCAGGAATACACATTTCTTTTGTGGGCAGAACCTTGCAAGGTATAGAATCTGTTGTAATACCTTCCTCTAATAGTGTCTCTTCACTCAGTGGGAAGGCTATTTCTTTACTAGAACTATTTATGGAACTATTGGTTTCAGGTTTTTTTATTTCTTTGTTTTGCTTTTGTTTGTTTTGTTTTCTTTTCAGTTGTTTGTTTTGCTTTGCTTGTTTTAGACTAAGGGAAATTAAAGCTGAGGACAAAGGCCCACCCATCAAATAGGACAGCTTAGTGGTTACCAAGGGATGCCAATTTGCTCTTTGATAGTGGAAACTCCCATAATGATACTGCTTGGGTGAAGAAGCAGGATGGGATGTCTCATACAGGAGAAGAATTTCCTGTAGGTTGGAGTTTGGAAACAAATCCTCGCTGGGTCCTTGTTAGCTTGAAAGACTGAGGGATCTGGCCCTGTTTAGTCTGGAAAAGAGGAGACTGAGGGGAGACCTCATTGCTCTCTATAACTACCTGAAGGGAGGTTGTAGGGAGGCAGGAATTGGTCTGTTCTCCCTGGTAGAGAGTGATAGGACAAGGTGAAATGGATGGAAACTGCGCCAGGGGAGGTTCAGGTTAGATATTAGGAGGAATTTCTTTGCTGCAAGGGTTCTCAGCCATTGAAACAGGCTGCCCAGGGAGGTGGTGGAGTCACCATCCCTGGAGGTGTTTAAGAGACAGCTGGATGTTGTGTTGGGGAGCATCATTTAGTGGGGTGATAGGGCTAGGAAAAAGGCTGGACTCGATGATCTTCAAGGTCTCTTCCAGCTGTAACTGTTCTATGATTCTATGAAATCTGTGAGATCATTTGAGTGACTATTATAATTTTGTGAAGTGATCCTCACTGATTCTGTCAGAGCTCTGGGGTCATGAAAAAAAGAGAGATCAGGCCCTCTTGGTCCTAGTGGTACACCAGTGTGGACTGCAAGGCCACTCTCAGTCCTGTCTGCTTGGCAGATAGAATCATAGAATCATAGAACAGATGACTGGCCGCACAGGAATTGTCACTCTTTCTGACACTGGCTGTTTATTACACAGATTTACATTTGTCCCATTGGACACAGTCCATCTCTAGGACACTCTGGATGTGACTGGCACTTTCAAAACTTTGTTGAGTTACTCTCAAAACATTTCTGAAAGCTTGAAAACTTACAGGTGATTGTGACACTCAGAATACAAACTTCTTTCTTGCTACCAAATCTGCAGACTATCCTGTGGAGGAGCATATCATTTACTCTGCAGATCTCTGTTAAAGGTAGGTGCATCA
>VWZO01002325.1:399703-448334 GCA_013396975.1 Bucco capensis
AACCATTCCTGAGGTCTCCTCTCAGTCTCCTCTTGTCCAGGCTGAAGAGACCCAGCTCTCTCAGCCTGTCCTCATAGGGCAGATGCTCCACTCCTTTCATGATCTTGCTGGCCCTGTGCTGGACTCTCTCCAGCAGCTCCCTAGCCTTCTGGAGCTGAGGGGCCCACAACTGGACATGGTACTCCAGGTGAGGCCTCAGTAGGGCAGAGGAGAGGGGAGAATAACCTCTCTGGATCTGCTAGCCATGCTCCTCTTAATGCATCCTAGGATACAATTGGCCCTTCCTCTTAAAAAAATTCAGAACTAGATGGCTGGAGTACTCAAGGAATTGTGTAGGTCTTGGAATGCTTCCTCATTCTTGATAATTATACTGCTTGTTAATTTTGTGATATGGCTCATCCGTGAGTAGATAGTTTCAGAAAATAGATTGCTTAGATTAAGCATCATCCCAGGCATCTGAGGCTGTGTCTCTTTTCAGCCACACTCAGTGGGTCGTGTGAGTAGAGAGCCTTTGTTGGAATAGCATGAGCCAGCTAATGCTAGACTGACGCTCCTTTGATGGCTCATCCGTGGCCAAGCACTGTGCAGGAGAGAAACGTGTGAGCCTGTAGCTCAAGGGCCAGGGAGGAGTTAAGGAGGAGGCGGTGGCAGCAGCTCAGAGCACTGCAGACACTTTAGCCACTAGAGGGGACTAAAGACCGGCTCTGGGCTCTCCTGGGTCATGCAATAGCTAGGCAAAGGCTCAGGACAGGTGGGTAAGCTCTACGGATGAACTAGGGGTCAGTGTCCTCCTGGGCAGCAGCAGTGAGGCGTGCCCTCGACAGCTGCAGAGAACAGTGCATCTTGCTCAGCATAAAGGAGTAAGAGCAAGCTCCCGAGTCTCCCAATGTACTCCTGCAATTCACCAGAATAAGCTGGTGGATCTGCTGGCACTACCAGATTTCTCTTGGATAGGGTGTTATGCTAGAGTTCACTTTGCCACATGTTCACTGACTGAACCTAAAGCCTGATCTGAGTTTTAGGAAGTACATGCAACACAGGCTTAATAGTTCCATGTTCTGCAATAGAGGGAGGAAAAAAATGTGAACCCATACTAAACTATTTTCTGAAGGAGGGTGCATACTGAGTTGAGTCATCTTTGTGCAGTAGACAAACTACCCTTCTACCAATGAGAAAAAATGAGAATTCAGTCTCAGGAGAGGAAGGATCTGCCTGTGAGATGCTCTCCGAGTCTGAGTTGTGTGTGTGGTCTTTAAAACTTGTGTGGCACAATTGGCTACAGAAGCACCAACCGTTTCCAGCTTTACTTTTGCTGAAAAATTAAGTGTTGGCTTGAAATTAAGCACAGAAGATGAGCAGCTGTTCACAACTGTGACTTGCTAAAAGTAGTTTTGTTTGCAGCTTCTTCTTCCACAAAGATCCTTGGTCTGTTTGATGGTATCCTATCTGCTCAGCATGCTGCTACAAAAGGTGGGGTTATACACTCTGCAGTGCAGGCTGTTTCTCAGAGCATATTACTTCCTGAAATATCAGTAATGAATCAGAAATAGTAATGAAGTTTGCTTTTATCAGGAGTTCTAAGCTACTGGGAAATGTACTGAGCAGCTAGAAGAGCACAGCAGAGGAATGCTCTGCTCTCTGGAGTGAAGCTTCTGGGTTTGCTGAATAGATGAGCAGCAAATCCAGGCTTGATAGCAGTTCAGGAGAACTTTTTAAAGGCATGTGTATTCTTACTGAGGGTTGAATGCATGCTTATATGCTTTCCTAGCTTCTGTACTTCAAAATCTGGTCCAGGGCATTGTGAAATCTGAGAGAAATACTCCATTTGAAGAAATAGATTTGAAATAATACCCTCCTTGTACTGCATGAGAAAGGATGCTGTTGGCTTACAGATATTTGGAGGTCTGGACTCTAAATAGATCTAAACTAAAATTTATTTATGACATTATCCTTGGACTGGAAAACCAAGCATCATGCTTGTGTTATGTACAGATAAATCATATTGAAATTATTTAACAGTACAGGGCTGTGAAAACTTCTTTAAATGGAATCTGGTTTGCTTTATTTCTTTGATACTAGCACATCTCATAACATGAAATACTCCAGGTTAAGATAATGTTCACACTGACAGCAGATAAGTCAGCTCTTCAAACCCAGTAATTAGTATCCTCATTGATTCATGCTCTTACTCAACCCATGATGGTCATTTGTGGCTTCCAGTCTTCTGGACCCAGCCATGTGACACTCCACTGGGATCCAGAGCACTGACCCTAGGCTATTACAGGGGATGTATGGTTGGCATGCTAGACTGCTGATTAAATATTAACCATAGCAAACACTATTTCCACTCTGCTTTGAAATGACTCTTTAATTAGGGAGAAAATAACAGCAGCAAATGAAGTTTCATAGTTGTTGTTTGAATCAAATATTTTGACCCATTGCCTGTGGTACAAGCTGAGAGAACTCCCCCAGGACTTCGACTGCCACTCAGACCAAACAGAGGTGTCCTGACTGCTACCCAGCCTTCAGCCATCTGGCATAGGTAAGGAAGTTTAAAGAGGAGAGATGACTTGTCTGATAAAAAGAAAATACTTCTGTTAAATTTAGCCATGCCTTTTCCATGACCAGTTACCCTTGAATCTGTGCAAGCAACTGAAAAAATATAGATGTTTTTCTTTTTCTTTTTTAATGGATATTCTTGTCAAATAAATTTACCAGGAGCTTTAATTCAATTCTTTATTTAACAGCCTCGTTTATTATTTTTGCATGCCCTGAAAGAGGAGCCATTGGCTTTAATCACATTCTGGGAGGGAATAAGTAGTTAAGGATCCACATTTTACATTTCATGAATAATGTATGGTTTTAGGTACATAACTTTAATGTTTTATCTCTTTGAAAGATGCTGAGGTAATCCAGAATTTAATTTTTTCCCTCAGAAGATGTAATTATTTTTTGAAAATTCCTTGTTCCTAAGCCCTTGATTTTCTTTGCTGTTTTCCATCCCCTGAGAAGCCTTTCCTTAAAAGTGAAGGGGATTCTTAATATTTAAAACAACCTCTAATTTACTCCTAATTAAATAGAAATAGATTTGCTGATTCCTGATACTTATTACAAGTCCAAGGGAGTATTTTCTAAACAGTCATTTGAACACTTTCATTGCAGAGAAATATAGAGTCCCTATTCCTCTCAAATAATTTGCATCTCCTAAAGTTTATAGCAAGCCAGTTCCATGTTTTCATTTAAAAGAAATATGATAAAAGCAGTGATCTCGTGCATAAATCCTACTACTCCCTTTTAGGTTATAAGTCCTAAAAGTAACTCTTTTCTTTCAACATAATTTTCACAGGGACAGGGATAAGTAAACATCTTAGTGTGTTATTACAGATTTTTCTTAGTTTGGGGTTATAGTCATTTGTACCTTAGTATGACCACAGCCTTGGGAACAGCTTGAGCTGTGGCTCAGAGCATCAGAAGCACTGCTAGGCTGTAGCACCAGGTGTAAAACATGTGTAGAGCAGAAACACTTTCACAGAGGATCCCTAGTAGCTAGTGGTTGGTTGATGCTCTAAAAAATTTGATTTACCACATCCTCAGTGCTTCCCCTCATCCTAGTTTATAACACCTCTTTCTTGGAACTGGCCACTGTTATTTTTTTGTCCACAGTATCTATATACTATGGACCTCATTGCCACAAATGATGCTTGCCTCTGTCATTCAAGTGGCATCTTGGTTAATTTTCTTCAGTTAAATTTCATGAGAGCTGATTTATTCATTTAGGTATTCTAGGTGATTTTTAGCAGAAAGTAGTTTTGTCCAAAAGGAAGCTCTCCACGCAGCCTCCCTCTACATCTTCAGCCTCATCAGCAAGCAACAGCAAAAGAGAATCCTTTCCTTCATGGTTATTGTAGGAGAGGTGACCATCAACATCTTCCTTTCATCAGTAAAACTAGTCCAAAGACATTGGGAGCTTCCCTGTGACTTTCCAAGGGTTTGACTTAGGTCTGCTGCAACTGCTTACTCTTCCACTTGTGTGTTCTGTCTTCTTCAGCACGACAGGTTAAACCTTTCAAACTTTCTAAGATGAAATCTATTTTTAGACTTTGTCGATTCATTCAGTTAGTTACATGGTAGAAAAAAGAAAAACCCAACAGTTTAGCCAAGCTGGTGTTATTGGCATCAGTCAGATTCTGCCAGCAGCTTCTCCCTTCCTGATGCAGAGCAGACCTATTGAGAAGCACACCAATACTTCTGGGTGTGCTTCAGAACAATTTGTTGCAGAATTTAGCCCAATTCACTGAATTACATGAAAACCATCTTCTAAATGTCTCTTTAGTCTTTCTATTTCTGTTGCTGGTTTTTCTCCCTTAATTGCATAAATTATATTGGGTCTGGCTGTTTATATTCTAACACTCTGTTTGAATCCCTAGCTATGTTCTTGGGTTTTCTTTTGACACTAGTAGAACTTCATTTAAAGAGATAAATGATCTCAAAACTACAATGAGCCTGCTCTAGGGAAATCTACATTAAGTTAACAGCTGCCTGATGATTTTTTTTTCCTTATTTTAACTATGGCAGGACTTCTGCAATATATGAGGTTTCCTTCAGGTTCCTCAGTATCATCAGGGTCTTAAACAGAATGATATTGGAGATAGAGGATGCACCTAGAAATCTACTGATTTTACTTGAGGATTGCTGTGCTGCTGAAATGGCAAATGTTAATGTTTATGACAGTGGAAAGAAACAAGTATATTTTTCAGTGCTGGGAGGTGCAGTGTCTATTTATATCACCTGTTAGAAGATAATGTAGTCTCTGCCCTGGGCTGTGTTCTTGTCACTCCTTCCTATCTGATTGAATAATTGCAAATAAATCCTCCTGGGGGCAACTGAGTTAATATAGGAAGTGGACAACTATTTGGTAGCAATCTTGCTTGTTAATTGGAATGATATCTTAATAACTCAACATGTCATGTTAGATACTGTGGGATGAAGGGTTATAAAATAGAAGTCGAAAGTGATGTTCTCATCACTTTTCATCATAGATCCAAGATTATTTATAGATGTTTTATGGCTTTGTACTCTAAGACAATTAACTCCATCTCACCCTCCCATAATAGCCATAGTTGTTCATTAACACTTCCTCATGCCTTCTAGAAAGTGAGTTGGGGACTGTTTCCATCTTTAAGCCTTCACACTGCACATAAAATAGTGCAGTGTATTGTGGTAGATGGAGAGATGTTGGTACGTGTGGCATTCAAATGCTTTCAAGTAGATGATGTATTTCAATAATATGAAATAATCTTTCCAATCATATTTGGTTGTTGCATATTGTCATGGGGGAATTTTTACTTGCTTTGTTTTTTCTTGTGTGTACAATGCTCTCTTTTTCCCAGTCATACCTACTGGTATCACTTAGAACTAGGGAACAAAGTCAGTCTTTTTCTTGTGTGCTGTATAATTGCAGATCCTGGCAGATTATAAGAACGTATTTCTCCTGTCATAAGGTATTAATAAAAACTCTTTTTTTTTCCCTCTGACCTTACTAAGTCTGCAAAACACAGCTTATGAACCCTGACTGTTGCTGTGTTAGACCTGCTCAAATGCTCATCACATGGCACTCTGCCCGATTTCCCTCCTTGTTCTCCAAGGAGTGCAACAGTTGCTCAGAAATGACCCAAATAATTTTTATTAATGGGCCCAACATTACTTTCATTTCAAAAGAGACAAATCATTTAATAAAATGTGTGTTCGGTTGTGTTCATTAGTGCTAATCAGTAGTTCATTAAACTTTAATCATATCAATTTTGGGCCACTAATATGCAGGTAGTTTAATAAAGGACCCAGCAGTAAAAGAACACACGTGGCATATTCAGGAGCATATTCACCCACAGCAAACTCTGCTCACATACATTCTATTCAGCTCGTATCAGGGAAGGGATAAAAACAGGTGACAGCAAAATAGTATATACATCATAAAACACCATTAATGCAGTTCTAACTCTAGCACATGCTGTGCTTGCATGTTTTGAAGTCTTTGTCCCATACAGCACTGTTGTTGACTTGGGTGGGGATGTTCTTATAAGCAAGAAGTGCATCAGACTGAAACTTGTGACCAGAAGAATTAGCCTTTTTGGTGGAAACAGCAGGATAAAACTCTAAGTGTATTGGGAATGTTTAATATTTTGAAAAACAATATTTTGTAAAATAGCATCTTGGAGAGTACTATGGATAGCCCTCATTTCATAGATTAACATATGTAAATTTTTAGGCCATGTGTAGTCTTACCGAAGTGTCTGCTAGTTGTCATCGTCGTGGCTAGGCTTTGCGAATGAAGATCCAGGGAGGGCTCCACCCACGCTCCTCCTCAGCGCCTTTTCCAAGCACGCTGATAAAAAGAGGATAGCAGATAGCACCCTCCAGCCTGTGCAATGGATTTTTTTTAGGTGAGACACAGCATGCACAGAGCTGGACCCACCCTTTAGTCCTAAGGTTCATCTGCCAGGGCCTAGCAAGCTTGGACGCTGGCAGCCAAGTCCTTAAGATGCAGGTTTTATTAGAGCATCCTTCTCTTAGATGGAAGGCCTTAAAGGGCTAAATGAGCTCCATCTGCCCAGGTTTGGAATCAGAGTTGTCCTTCTCCTAGGATGACTGCCAGAAGGCTAATGAGCACATCCTACCCATACAAGGATTATAGGAACATGGGTATCACTCCCCACACTTTCCCGTGGGCAATGAGTTTAATGCTTCCTCTGCTGTCGGCACAGTTATCGCACCAGGGGCCACAGAGAAGACCCCAAGTAATTTTCAGACTGTGCCTGGGTCTTCTAGTAATGTCTTCTTCAAAGCTCATGAATCTAAGCTTTAGTGTCTTTCCTGAGATCTCATACTATCTTCCAAGAAAGACTGTTACCAGTTGAACAATTAAGTCTGGATGTGTGAAGCCCAAACAGTGCTGCAGACAATGCTGAACAACTGCTGAACAAATAGGTTTATTACTATTTATGTATCAACAAGTCACTCTAAATTACAAGGTTGGCATTGAAGTCTGAGGAATAAGAATGATTCATATTGATATACTAATTCTGTGCCAGAACTATCATGAACTTGTTTATTCCAGTTAAAACTTTATACCTGCGCTTCTTTGTCCAAGCAGGTCAGTCCTGACTGCCTCTGTGAAGCAAACGAGTTAACAACAGAAGTCTGGAATGATTTGTTGCTTATTCTTAAGATTTTTCTTCACTGAAATTCAGTCATAGTTTTTAAGATGAAAGTTTCTATATTCAATTGACCATAAATGAAGAAGGTATAGTAAGAAATGAATTTTTTCACTCTAAGTGCAGTGTACTATTTTATCAAGTACAGTAAGATGTCATGGTACTGTAAAATCATCCTTCTGATCGTGGCCAGGATTTAAAAAACTGTGTATAAGAAATCTACAGTCAAGCCAAGGGCCATTGGAGCTGCTGGAAATCCTGAATGGAGTTATTAATGAATGAGGTTAATGTTGCTAAAAGCTGAAAAGGGTTGTTTAGAGGGGTATTTTCTTTTAGACAAACACCTGAAGATCCCATGCTAGAGACTCTTCTAGGTGTTTCTCCTGTGAGGAAGTGAAGTTAGACCTGAAAAAATTCAGACTTTAGCTGAATTGCATTCACAAGGATTTAGGCAGGACAGGAAATTGGAAAACTGATTACAGAATACAGAGGGAAGTGATGGAGAGAGAGGCAGATGAAGAGTGTTTCCTGCAGCCTGCATTGCTGGAGCTGAGGTGTAGCAGTAGGATGTTGTCATAAACTAGCCAATAATCTCCTAGCAAATGGAGATTGTTTGCAAACACTTCATCAGTTGTTTGGTATTGTAACCTTGCATATATACATTGTCTGGTAAAAGAATAAGCAACACTAGTAATTCAGCAGAGTTTGAAAGTGGGCCTAAGGGATTTGGAAGCAGAAATTGCAGTGAAAAATTATAATGAAACTAGTACTCATGTATCAATTAAAATCCATTAAAATCTACTCTCAAGTGCTGAGGGCTTTTGTTTGTTGTTTGTCGCTTTCCTGCCTAGGCATTGGGAGAAATGTTACAACTGGAACCCATGGCTTCCAAGCAGTCCAGCTGTGTCTGTGTTGGGTGAGATTCAATTCAGTTCATTGTCTAAATTCATTTCACTTTGCCTCTGTCCTCTAACCACTTGGAAAGATATTGGTGCAAGTCCATTGGTTGAATAGGGAAACTTTATCTGATAATCTGAACTAATTAACAGCAAGGACATCAGGAAAAAGGGAGTTGAGCCAGGACTAACTGTAGATCTCACTTTCAGTAGCTATTACAGCTTGAGTCTCAGACATTTGGCAGGAATTGTTCATGGAGAGGATGCAGAGCAGATAGCAGTGGGGATTTTGTTGGTGAAGGACTCTTGAGTCTTTCTCATGTGTTTTAAACACAGAATGTGCACGTGAGAAGATGGTCTGAGTTTTACTTGATCAACACATTTTTTTCTTTCTGCAGGAATCTGTCTTAAAGTGTTACTTGGTTTTATCTCTTTTGTTTGTTTTTTCAAGTAAGAGGTTTAATGACACTTGGACAAAAAAAATTACAAGACGTTTTTTCCCATTTCTAGCCAACTGGCACTGCAGACAGAAGGAAAGATGTGACTAATAGAGTGCATCAGTGTTTTCCTATGACTTGGATCAAAACAGCCCAGTGAAGCTAAAGGCTTTGGCTTTGCTCAATTCTTTCTGATCCTAGACCAAAACAGACCTAAAGATCAAAGCTTGATGTGTCAACAGATATAAAGATGATGTATTGCTTCTCTCCACTATTCTCTAAGTCTGATTTACACTACATGAAGCACAGACCTAGCTGGGTGGTAGAGTTTAAATAATGTGTTGGCAAATATTTGGATTATTGGGGATGAACTTTGGAGAGAAAACCAGCTAGTTAGTTCTTTGGCTTGTCATTCTCATGCCTTATGTAAGTAACTTCATCTTTACTTGTTCAAGTAGAGATATTAGTCAAATGGAATGTTCCATCACACCATTTTCCCCCTAGCAGCTGAAGGTCCTTTAATAGTTTCACTAATTTAAAAGAGGACATCTTCAAAAGTCCAGCATTTTCAACAGCTACATCCTCATTTAAGGCAGCTTGTTTTGATGTTTTCTTTCAAAGTGAACCTAGTCATCATTAGTCATGAGTTTACAGAAAAGAGCAATGCCCATTTTGAGGAATTTAGTCTTGTTGGCAGTCATTTCTCTCTTGGGGTGGGGAGGGAAGAGCTAGTAAATAGCACTTCTCACAAAGCCTGCTGAAAGGAGGCTTCTAGCTGCTTTAGAGGTAGAAGTGGAATTAGATATATCTGTGTTTCACGTATTAATGCTTTATGGGAGTTGTAGCTCAAGAGCTACGTTTCCTTGAAGCAGGCTGTGCCTAGAGCCTGTAAGACTTGTGATGTGGTTCAAAGTAGAAGGGAGATCTGGTTGTTTTAAAGATGTGGCCCAGTCCAGAGGCTGGAAGGAGAGGGGGAGGCCCTTTAACTGCAGTTTGCATGAGATATGTCATTGCATTGCTCACCTAGTTTTGTTCTGCTTATTAACGAGCTTCTGTCTGAGGAGATCGTGACCTTGTTCTTTTGCCTGTAAAGGAATGAAGCTTTGACTAAGATTGCCTTCTCAAAAAAAAAACCCAAAACCAAAAAACAACCCTACCAAAAAAGTTACTGTCTTTGCTCACAGGCATGCAATAATTCCATCTGGGAAGTACAATTATTCCTATGTTACCTTCCAAGTGTCCTGTTCTCCCAGCTGTTTTGTGCATCTGCCCTGCCCTCCTTCCCACCCCCCCAAATTATCCAGCCAAATATTTGTTTGTTCATGTGCCAAGGGTCTGCTTTTCAGTTTCCTTTGAATACAGATTTCCAAGGGAAGACTCTTCCCAATAAAGCACCTGAATAACATTCAGAGTAAAGACATTGGAGTATTACATCAAAAGCTCTGCATTCAGTTGTTGCCATTGTGACATCAAGACAAAGATTACACTGGGCATCTGGTGGATTGTATGCTCATCCTACTGAAATCTTCTAAGGATCTGGCGAGTTTCTGTTGTGCTTAAACAGAAAGGAAAATTGGGTTCAGATTATTTAGACAAAGCTCTTTCGGAGACTCTTTGCCATGCCAAAAAGCATAGTAGGAACTTCTTAGTTTTATGGACAGAATATGTCTCTTGCAGGACCACAGTTCTGAAAGTCAAATGGCTTTGCAAGACTGCAGATGTCTTTGGCTCACCACATTAGATATGTGTATAAATTATGTCATGGAAGCCTGTAGTTATTCATTTCAGAGCTGCTGAGATGCTTTGATGTACTTGGATTAGATGGTGAAGAAGCCCTAGCTCAACTGGCAGTATCCCACAGAGGGTAGATGCATGCATGTAGTAGGAATATAAATTCTCTTTGAGGTATTACAGAGAAACAGGGTTCACATCCCAATCTGACAAACTATTCTGGGCTTCTGCAGGAGGGGTGTACAAGGGAAAGGCTGTATGTGGATTGCTGCTTTGAATGTTGCAGTTGAGAACCTGCATCTGCTTTTAAGGAAGAATGACTAAAGTACCATTTTTGATGTGGTGGAAACAGGCAACAGAGAAAGGTCATGGCACTGAGCATGGAGTTTGCTTTGAAGGTAGCAATGAATGAATGGGAGGTGAATACCAGTGATTTGTCCTGAGTCTGAGGGGGCTGGAATAGAGCCCTGGTCTGTGGCCTGCCCTCTTCTCTGTGTACTGGACTTTTCTTGTGTATGTAAATTGCTTATAAGTGAGAGGGAGAGTATAACAGATAAATCAACATTTATTTATCTATAGCTGCAGGCTTATCCAAATGCTGGCAACTGAGGAATTCTGTGTAAAGCAGCACTAGTCAATCTGTTTATTCTTTTCTTGATAACAGCACCAATAACAAGCCTACCACAAGTTTTATTAAGCCATGTTAATTTTCTGTCTGTTCTGGCAGCTATAGAATTTTTGTGGTGGTGGTTGTTTTTTTGTGGTTTTGGTTTTTTTCATTTTTTTTTCTTGTAATGATTTCTGTCTCAGCTCCAAAGTAAGAGAGAGAATCTCATCTTCTGTAATGACAATTAAACACAGTTTGAAAGATCACAGCCTGGGTGTAATAGCCAGATTCTTAGAATTTATTAACTGAGAAACTAAGTAAATAATTCAAAACAAATAG
This sequence comes from Bucco capensis, assembly GCA_013396975.1. Classification (NCBI taxonomy): domain Eukaryota; kingdom Metazoa; phylum Chordata; class Aves; order Piciformes; family Bucconidae; genus Bucco; species Bucco capensis. The sequence continues at coordinate 410,925 of VWZO01002325.1, forward strand.
CTTTCTTGACAAATGGACCCTCCAGTGTTCTTAACGTTGTCACTGGGTAGACCACAGTGTTGTTGTCATTGTTTATATCAGAGTAGATACTACTAGTTTCAGCTGAGGCTTTCTTTTAGAGTAATGTCCTAGAGCACCAAGAAACGTAACAGCATTACATTTTTTATGTGTTTCTTTTTGGTGTTGTTTTAGTCCTATTTTTTTGACCTGTCCTCTCAAGTTTAGAGGGTTGGTTTGATTTTTCAAAGCATACCTATAGCTGTGTTTGCAACACCTTGAGCTTGTTGAAGAGAGAGTGATTTATTGTGCAGTCTTGGGCTGGCGTCTCAAGAAAGCCCTAGCTTGAGCACACATCACTTTGATTCTGATTTGTAAGTAATCTCCCTGTGTCAAAGGAGGATATATCTCAGCTGAAGCCTTCATCCTGCTCTTTAAGTGGTCTCATAGAAGAAGTATGTCCAAGATAAGGGGGAAGACTTTTAATTTCATGGTTTTGTGGAAAGCAATGTGTAAAGTAGAGCTTTGATGTATGTACAGTGGTTCTGAGAAGATGTGCCAGAGTAACAAATGAAGAACTTGAGTTTTCCAGTGCTGGCAGGAATCATCTTCAGCAGAAGCTTTGATTTGTTGTAGTCCAGACATTACAAATGTGTATTTGAGGCCCCTTCATCATTTTGGAGACATCACCTAGAACAATTAGGACATTGGAAAGTGCTAGCTCCACTGCACTATTCACCATAGGTAGGATATTAAGGTTAACAGGTGAAAGAGGAGAAAGAGAAGGCTAAACTGCTACTGTCACTGGTCAGAGACATGCAGCAGGCTGGTGTGGAGAAGAATTAAAATCTGTTTCACTGACAATTCCCTTCAATATTAGAGTCATGGACCACCTGTTTGTTTTTTAAATGTTTTTTGTACAGCATTTCTTGGTTTTATTCCAAACTGTACATAGTGTATAGACTGTCTTTTATTGAACAATAATTCATTCAGATTAGCTCATTAAAAAATACAATGGTTTGAATGACATAGAGGTATAGATTTACACTTTTTTGAAAAATGTACTCAAATTGCATCATCTTCAAATCTCAGTTCTTTCTCTGAACACTTATTCCTTTAAAGGGTGATTTCCTAGATCTTAGGGAGAGGCAGAAAGTGGTGGGAAAACATGTCAGAGATCCACCACTGCAAAAGTGGCAATTAGTAGGGCTATTGGTGTAGTGTTAACTGCTGCTCAGCTCTCTCTAGGATTGAGAAATTGGAAGCAGGGGAGAAACTTACAATGGGAAATAAAAGGTCAAAATATAAACTGTAACTAAACATGTACAAAGGTACAGCAAGAACCTCATTTATAATGTGGCAGTTCCATTTGTAATCCTGGCAGAGACAAAACTAGGACAGTTTCCCTTAATCTGTACTCAGAGGCAAGTAGTGTCATTTTGCACTGCAGGTTAGGGGCTCTTCATCTGCTGTGAGAATGAGAGTGGTTTGGGGAAGGGGCTGAGTGTGGGCAGGTTTGTGGCAAAAAAGTGCCAGACACTCCCAAGTTTGCACAGAACAGTGTGAAATAATGTTTCCTCCTCCTACCAGCTTAAAGCTAAAAGGAACCAGCATTTAGCCTGAATTTCAGTGGGTTTGGTGCCTTCTCTCCCACTCCCTGTGGGCTAATTCCTGAACTGCTTGAGATCATGTAGGGGATGTGCAATGAGAGAGCTCCCAAATGAAAAGGGAAAAACATTAAATGAGTAAGTGTTAGCAGTTTGAAGAGACAGCAAGGAGGGATATTTGTGCCAATGTATACAGCTATGGATCATGCTTCTAAAAGCACTTAATCCATGATTAAATGTTTCAAAACAGTGTATTTTTTTCCTTTCTTCACTTGCACATCTTTATGTAGTGTTTGCTTAACAGAAGGTCTTGAAATACTTTGGGGATGGGTTTGCTTATGTAAGCATAAATTCTGGTTCAAAGTAGTGAAAGACCTAGCAACACAATGAGTAGCTACTGCAGAACATGATGCTGCAGGTGCCAACATCTAAGGTTGCAGAAAATGAGCCAGTGGGTCAAGAGCAAGGTCAGCACTAACTTCAGGATATTTTTCATTGCTTCCTATTTTGGACATCGTGAATTCTTGTGTGAGAAGCCAAAACAGGGAAAACAGAAAATGCATTTTAGATTACAAATGATCTGAGTAGACATAAATTTGTCCAGATCAGTCAAAACCAAGTCACTCTTGACTTTCCGTTTAGCATGATCACAAAACCAACTAAAAATAAGGGAAGGGAAAGAATCTTGGCTAAACTACAGCCTTGGTGTGATGGTAGAAAGTAAAAAGTGATTACTCATTTGAAGAAATAGTCTAGATTTGACCAAGATAGATAGCCAGGTAAATAAGGTGCATTTAGTTCTAATTTGCCATACATTCCCCCTCCTTAAATTTAAAAGCAAGATAAACTAAGTGTTTTGAAGATAATTAGCAGATATTCATTGTTAGGAAAAAATTAAGCATTCTGTAATGTCTATGGATTACTAATTGTTCCTGGAGGAACTGAGTTACACATCTGCTTTGAAACTGGAAAGCTAATAAAGCCATTTAACGTTGTAAAACTTAAACTCTGTGTGGTACCTTTACTCATGAGTGCTTCGAAGTTATAGAAGCCTCAAGCAAGACACCTAGCAGCACTATCAGATTTGATGATGATTTTGTTGTAAGAAAAAAAAAAAAACAACTAAAAAAAACCCCAACAAACCCAAAATAAACATGTCATAAACCCCCTAACACCAAAACACCTTTCCCCCCTGAAATTACACTTGTGAAACATCACTTCTGAGATGCAACATAGAGCAAGATTCATGTCTTTGCCATTTGTTCCCTGCATTAATCTTCAGGCCTTTTAATAAAGGTGAGGAGCAAAGGGTTGGGATGACTCAGAGAAATGCTAATGGGATACACAGAGCTTTTCACCCATAGGTCATCAGATCAAGTCCAGCCAGGATGAATGTTGCCTTGAAGCTTTTTCCCCCCTTTATTTCTCTGTGGCTCTAAGGGATATAAACTGAAGGATCTCTTCCTGCTTTCTAGTAAACTGATGGCCAGTGCTGGAAAAAGATTCTGTCCCTGTGATCCAGGTCAGTGGCAAGGGCAGAGGAGTGGGATTTGCCTTGCACATCTAGTTGTACTGAGGAGTGCCTGATGAAAGCAGCAGGGGATCTGCCTTTATTGCTGCCTCAGCTGCACTATTTTTCCTCTTATTCTCTGAAATGTGTTAGTTCAGCCCTCTCAGCTCAGTAGTAACATACTGGAGAGGAGAAGAAATAAAAACAGAAGTAGGATGTGTCTAGATCCCAACTGACAAGAAAAGAAGTGCAAAAATGAATGAGATATCTCTAGCAGTTCTGTGGGAAATCCCCACAAACACAGACCTGTGGGTAGGTGTAGCTGGTGAGAACAGGGGAGTGAAAGACATCTGTAGTTAAGCTGCTCTGTAATTTTCAAGACTTGATCCAAAAATGTATAGACTCTTGTAGAACCTGCTTTAGAGGAGTTAAATTAATAAAATACTCTCTGGCTCCTGTCAACTCTAACTCCAATGAAATAATGAATCTAACTTTCAGCTATGGTAATTGAGGATCTAATACTTGGTTTATAAATACTGGAAGTATGTGGGCTTTTGTGTATGTGTATGAGGGAGTTTTGTCTCCCTCTTTTGAAAGGACCCAAAATACACTCTACAGCTATTGAATAAAAGAATTCAAGAATAAACATAGATCTAGGAGCAGGATTTGCCATATCAAGCAACAAAACTGGTTTTTTTTGCATATTCTTATAACATGAATGTCATACTATATCCTGCCAAAAAATTGTTTTCCTTCCCTTTTTTCCTCTTTCTTTTGGAAATATGAACCTGTTGTAAATGCCTTTCAGATGTTTGGGGTTGGGTTTGGTTTTCTAGGCTGAGGACTGGTTGTTGCTCTTTTGCTTCTGGTTTTGCTGTAACACTTTAATTTGCCCATTGTGCCCTCAGAAGATTTCTTGGGCTTTAACACAATCCAGCCACGTTGTTAAGCCTTTTTAAGCTGCTATTTTAAACAGCAGGAGACCTGCCAACAAATAGCCCAAAGCCTGTGATTTAAGATTCCCCAAAGGACTTATTTAGTGGAGGGTGTGCATGTACCTATTTCTGCTTAAATAAATGGCCCTAATGTTTTGAAAATGCCTTCCATGAAAAATTATAATCTTTTTTTGGGTGCCTAGAAATGACTGTGAGAGATTTTTAGATAGAGCAGATATGAAAAAGTACCTCTTGGGACAGTTCATCATTGTTTTGCTGCTATAGTTGGTACCTGAGGGAAGGAATATGTTTTTGACAAATGCATTTCCACTGCAGAGTTACCTCTGGCCAGGGAAGGTTGAACAGTGATTCCACTGACTGTAAAATAATTGGTAGGTCCCTTGTTACTGATAACATTACCAAAGCTGGCTGTGTGTTTGGTTGTGTACTTCCAGCCAGTCTTCCACACTGGAAAAGGCATTTATGCCTTGAAAACTTCTAGCAACCTCCAGCAGCCCTCATTAGCCCTCAAGGCAGGTTCAACTGGTGATGAGGCAGTGACAAAATTTCAGGAGTGAGGGCTTGACTCTCTCCATATCTCAACTACCAAGCCTGCTCCCTGCAGCCATGATTCTGGATTCCCTCAAGAGGAGAGAAGCAGCATGGATGCACGACCTGGAAAACTTGGTCCTAAGCAGAACTGGAGATGTCCTGTTACTGCAGGTACTGCTGGTACCTGCTGCAGCATCTACTCCCCTGGCCAACAAGGAGACTGGATTCTGCCTTCTTGGAAGGAACGAGCTGTTGGAGCCTTGGTGTCCATAACTGACTTGCCATCCATTCAGTGTTTAATCTGCTAGTGAATTTTTGGTCTGATGTTAAAGGTTGCTAAAGATTGATATTCCAGCTCATTCTGCGGAGAGCACACCAGGCAGTTCTAAATGAATCTCAACAACGTGTTGAATGCCACCTTTTGGGAAATACATTGTCTGGGGCACAGATGAACAGCTACAGTTCCATTTCTAGTGTTGACCCTGAGCTAATTAGGACAGATTCTGCTCCCTTTCATCTACTGAAATGAAGAAAAGGGTTTAGGAAAGATTTCCAGAGGAATAAGTTTGCCTAGTGTGGTGGGTCTTTTCTACTGGTGTGTTTTTTTTGGTTGGTTTGTTTTTAAAGGAATGGGACTTCTTGTAAATTCACTACTCTCTGTAGCCACGAGGGATTAATCAGACATATAAAAGCCTATATGAGAGAATACATTGTATTTATCAAGGTGCTTGTGTATGATAATGACTTTTTTTACTGAGGTTTGTTCAGGTTTTTTTCTTACTTTGGGTCTTTTTGGCTTCTTTTGTTTTGGTTTGTTTCTATTTTAGGAGAAGGTGGAGGTGATCAGATACCTAATGCCTTTACAGTCCACCATATTCTTTAGTGCACTGTGTAGCTTCTTGCCAGACAGAAACACAGGCTTATTCCAATGCCTGACTAATTCCTCAGTCAGGAGAATAAGAAGAAATAGCATGGGGAAAAAAAAGCAAGCTTTGAGCTGAAACTCAATTTGCACAGCTTTCCATAGGAGTATTGTGGGAGGAAGGGGTAAGTGCTGCCTGGATAGGTGACAGATATTCCTTCACTTTACATATTATTGCTCTGTCTTCTTGTACACCTAGATTGTGCATCTTTATTGGAAGAGATCCCTTCCAATGCACGTGGACTTCAGCTTGTGTAGAATGCAACCTTCAATAATGCACTGACCATAATAATCATCATTTAAAAATAGGCTTCCTATTAGAATCTATTCCTGATGATCAACACAAAGTTCTTCTGCATCCTGGCAACTAAAAATATAAGATATTAGGGAATCAGTAGCTAGGGAACTGGGAGTTGTGCAGAGGCAAGATTTTGCTGTTCTGTCATCAGCAAATCTGACTAAAGAACTGAGCAAATAGAAGTCAATTTGCCCTTACAACTGCATGCATTCATTTATCCAAACCACTGGGTGTTTGCTCCATGAACATCTGGAAGGAAGAGGAGGGTGGATGTAGGGATGAGTGCTTTCAACAGAAACAATCAAGGCTAGAACAGAAATCAGAGCTTTTGCATTTAAAGCAGCTACCCTCTGAAACTGGAGACTGCTGTGATTCCAGGCTGTTGAGATTTGAATGTTAACATGTCTATTTAGGTTTTAATGACAGTTAACATAAATATTAATGACAATTTCATTACAACTTGATTTCCTACAAAAGTGGATTATTCTTTTGCTTTGTTCTCTTGTGCCATCATTCCCTGTGGAGTAGATGCAACACCATGCACAATTGCCAGGTACAATAACTGCTTTATGTGCATGGGAAACCAAAATATTTCACAGCTAATTTCATAGCTATGTTTCTATATAAATATATCCTAGATTATAAGTATTTTCACAGAGCAAGAGTAGGGTGCACTCACAGCTAGTAATCAGCTTGCAAAACAGGGTAAGTGTGTCACAGAAGAAACTGGAGGAGAAAGCTGAAGTACAACTGATACAGCAGGTGAAGAGAAGATTGGTACATTTTCTGCAAAAATTTTTGTTTCACCCCTATTTATATATTTATTGCCCTGGGTTTCTTTTCCTCACATGTGCATGTCATAACAAAACTAAAATTAATGTCTACCGATGTGATTAATGTTATGTTGACAGAATGTTTTTTATCTTATGTACCTTGCTTTTGTGTAGCACTTGTTGGTAGAGGCAAGCTGGTGTTCTTCACTTTCTCTAATAGCATTACTGTAAATTATTCCTTTACTGAAAACATATAAATACTATAATTCCCAGCATTATGATGTCATAGCACCTATAAATACTCAAAGTACAGAAATGCATCCTTCTAAATGGAGAGTTTATAGTACTCCTGTGGGTATCTTTCAGCCAGGGGATGAGCAGCTCATAATTCTCTTTTGACACAGTAAATAGGAAATCCATGATTCCTATCAAGTTCTGTAGAAAGACCTAGATACCCAGATCCATATGCCACACTGTACTTTGTTCATGTTTGAAGTGCTAGCAGACTTAATTGTTATGCCCTGGGGAATCTTCAACACGCCTGTTGGCAGATACAGCTGATGTTAACAAGACAAATATGTCTCAGTATATTTACTAGGTGATTACTGCTGTTTCAAAAGTAGTAAATTATTGTATTTGTTCATCTAGGATGCTAAAATCACAAGGGTTTCATTCTGTGGATGCAAGTAACTCAGTGTCACATACCCTGTATGGTAGCATATGTAGCTTCCAAATGTTTCATTTGTGTCTATGCATTCTGGTTTTTAAATCACTGTAATATGTTGAGCAAGCAAAATACTTACTGTACAACTCTAGTTTGTTTATATTTACTAAATGTTAAATACCCTTTCTGCACTTACTTTCACTTCTGTTTTTCTTCCTGTTTCCTCTTGCCTTTTCTCCACAGTGTTATTGGCTAACACTTAAGCTGTGCATGCCTATATGCTTTGACTTTGGTAGTAGTTGGCTTAAGGGAACTAAATCCACTATGGACCATTTTCAGCATAAAATCTTCAACCTAAAGCTGTTGCTGAGAATGAAACTCTTATCTTTCCTCTTTCCCCCTCAAATTCACCCAGTTAGGACTAAGATAGTCCATGATATTTAAACATAAGCTTCATTTGACGATGAGAGGATGTATTCCTGACTTCTCTGGAGGCTGTGTGTGGGTAATGTCACCACTGATACACTAATTCAGCTTTTGCTTTCCTTCTCTCTAAGCTGGAAAATCCCCTAAAGGTATAGATAATGTTGAAACCTTTTAGTGGGATTCAGGAGCTTAGGGCAGTGAGATGCTACTTTTTTCCTTTTCTGGCATGCTTAGCATTAGTTAACACTATACATACACAATAAGTTTATTGCACTTTTGCTTTATATATAGAAGCATGACTCTCAGTGAGCAGTTTGCAGGGTACAAGCACAATTCTCAGCTGCAGCTGTGAGGGCTCTCAAGGCTTCTGAAGTCATCTTTCAAGATGAACATGAAAATGGGGAACAAATAACTAGTAACCAGCAGTAAAAACACTCAGTTTAAGTGACGTGTATAGCTTGGCATAGGAACATTAGTTCTAACAGAGTAAGAACTAAATTTGTTGTTCATTTTTTTTCTCCATCAATGCTCCCCTGCCTTTCCCTTCTGAGTGTAGAATGAGGAGACTCCAGAAAACTTTCATACTGAATCTGAAAGGATAAGAAATCAGTGAGCACAGACTTGGCTTTCTCTTCCCATCATATCCATGATTCTTCTTTACATACTCACTGATCCTTGATTCCACCTTCCTTGTTATGATTTTGCTGTTCTTTCTAATGTGCCTGTTCTCCTTTTTCCTCCTTAATCTTCTTATCCCATTCCTTCTTTCCCTTGTCCAGCCTGTTCTTGCTCTGACTGCCTGTTTTTGACACAGCTGCATTTATAGAAAGTACATCTTTTGTAGCTCTACAGGAAATTTCTACACACCTGTAGAGCATTTTCATCTAACTCAAGGCTCCTGTTAATGAAGAGAACATTCAGAATAAAGGTCTTGGAGCACTTTTGGAGACAGTGGTGTTGCAAGGGTAAAAATCAATATAGAACTTGGCTCAACCTCAGTGATAGGATCCCCTGTGTTTGATACCAAACTTCCAAATCCTTCTGATTTGACTATACTTGTGCTCTCTAGGCATGCCTGTTTTGAGCAGAAAAGCTTGAGACATTTTGTAAAACTTTTCCTTTTATGGCAATGGATAAGCCTTCAGATCGCTGTGTACACAAAATAGCATTAGGTGAATGCTGCTGGCAAAGCCTGGAAAAACACTGTTTATTGTTCAGTACAGTAGAGTATTCTGTTGGTATGATTGGTAGGAGGCTCCAGGAGGGATAAAAGGTTTTAGAGGGTAATCTCACATGGTAATATTTTGGAAAGATCTGCCTTCAGTCAGATCAAGTCCTTTGCAAAGACAAAGAATTTATGGCTCAGAAATGTTCTCAGGAGCCTTGGGGATAAATGGTTTCTGTCAGAGATGATTTAGTAGCATCCAGAAGGGAAGGGATTCCATCTGATGCAGCGTAATCATCATCCCAAACACCCCCTTCATTTTTTTTTTCTGTAGAATTCTTTCCTTTCCAGGATAACTGTGATTAACTAGCAGATACCACACAGAGCATTGGAGAAATGTAGTATCTTTCTGCAAAGTCTTTCCTGTAACTGCTGTATTTCTACTGGGGAGAACTCATTCTGCATGACTGTTTTCATTTGGTGGTCGTGCTCTTCTTTACCATCTGTCACAGAATCACCAAGGCTGGCAAAGACCCCCAGGATCATCAAGTCCAACCTATGACCCAATACACCACAACATCTAAACCATGCCACTCAGTGCCATGTCCAATTCTTAGAGAGGTGGGAGCAGCTTAGGCCATTCCCTGAGTGTTTGCATGAGTGCTGGGATGTGATTTGATCTATCTAGTTGTGGACATTTTGGACAGGGAGATGACCCTCATCGTATGCTTACAGGTGGTTTCATAAAAGATGCAAAACAAATGTGACTGTACTCTGATCCTTCTTTTAGTGTGAATTAAAGGTCTTAGTTTTCTGCCAGATGATTTGAAAATATTCTGTTCCTTCCACTTAAAGAAGCTTGTGAAGTAGTTAATGGAAACTCTTACTGAAGTCTTTCAAGATTTATCATCCTGTTTATTATGCATGGTTAGGCCCAGTGCACCTACAACAAGGTTTATCATGGATGACAATCTTTTTTTCCTTTTGTGAAGATCAATCCTAAATGTCCTACATGAGTTTTGTGTTTTGTAACATCTTGCTCAATCTTATTTTTTGTTCAGCTTCACTGATATGAGTAATTCTCTGAATTAAAGTGAGATAATGCTAGGTTTATATGGAATAAACATCACTTCAGACTAGGAAGGGAAGAATAATTGAAAGAGATGTTCACTGACATTTTCATATCAAACAAAGTAATGCTCTGTGACTGTGCCAGCAAATATGATTTTCGAAGTCTGTCAAACAATGCCTCTAATGTAGCACTAAGCTAACTATTAATCCTAGGTCAATACCTACAGCTCTGTTTCTCTTGTCTCTGTCCCTTGTGAGCCCAGCCAACAGTTTCTTTGGCCCCACATACCCCTGTTGAAAGAATATGTGTTTTTGAAGCATTTATCAGTCTGCAACCTGGCAGAAAATATTTGAGCTTATCTGTCCTCTGCAGCAGCTCCACAAACCAGCAGATTGTGTTAGGTGTTTTCAGGATGTCTGCTCTGGCATCCAGGTTGGTTGGATGGTTCTCCTTAGTGCTGGCAGCAGGCAGTACAGAGCCCTCTTTTTCTGCTGCTCCTCTTTTGTCTGACTTTCTGGTTTCCTTGCCTGCAACAGGTCTTATGTAGCTGAGCTGCCTTTGCGTGGTGCCTGGCATAGAGAGCTGAGCTGTGCCTGTGTTCTGGCAATTGCTCTTCTGCCTAGCCTGTGAATCTGTGCATTGTCACCAAGCTGCTCTTTCTCATCCTCTGCTTTTCTTTTTTTCTTTAATTTCATCTTCTGTCTTTTTGCCCTCAACAACCCTGCAGGTACAACAGGACTTACTCACGTGGCTCTGCTACATTTCTGCTTCCTAACGAATCTGTACAGCCTGTACCCCAATAGGACAACTTTTTTCTTTCCCTGCAACGCTTCCTTTTTCTTTCCCAACAGCCTGCATAAAATGTGCATCTCCAGAATATTTTAACTCCCACCATTGCTACAAATCTCCTACTGTTTCTTACCTGTATGAAAAAGATGCTCCTTCTAGCCAGTCTTAGTCCCCCTCCCCCTTTATTTGCTTTCCCCTATTTAGTTGTTGAAGTGTCACGCAATCAACAGAGTTAGAGATGGAAAAAACCCTCCTTTGACCTTAAATATTGTTTCCTACAGTATATGTTTACTGTTTGATTGAGTCTTGTTCTAAAAACCTCATGTGGTGGGATTCCTTCTGGAGACAGTTCTGTTGGCTAATTCATCTTAGTTTTCTTCCCAAAAGTTCAACCTCAATGGCTCTTTTTTTTTTCCCCATGGCTTCCAATTCCTTACAGTTGGATCCTCTGACTATTCCAGCACTGTTGCACATTATCTTACTCCCTACACTTCCTATGCCCTTTCAGTACTTCTGATGACATTTTTTTATGCCTGATTCATTGTGGCTGTGCCAAGCTGCATATTGATAGGGTTAAAATTGTAATTTGATGCAGAGGTGTCCTAGAACAAAACTGACACATGGCAGCATTCAAGTCTTGGCTCTTCTTGTAGCTTTTGGAATCCCCATATTCCTTTCTGTTTCTGTGTCCTTGCCCAGTGTTCTGCTCGTTTCTTCCCTGTTGTACTCCAGCAAGTTCCCTGCCACACTAATAGCAGGTTTTTTCTCTTCCTCTCAGCTTCCTGCTACAAGGTACAAAGTGAATTTCACAGAGCTTTCAATTCTTTGTGGCCACAAACCTGCTTATTTCAAAAGAGGACTAATCTTAACAATTTCCTAGTAACCTTCAGTCTACAGAGTTATCATAATTGCTTCTAAGTATATTTAGAACAAAACTAAAATCCTACCTAAATTATACCTTGAACTGTTCCAGCTGAGTGATAAGCATGTTTGTCTTAAGAACTATTAGCATTTATTCTTTCAGTAGTGTTTTCTCACTTCAGATTTTTATCAATTTAAAACCCAACATTCTTAATACTTATGTAGTACCAAGAATTTAGCTTTTACTCTGTCTTCCATATTCTTACTGCTTAATTTATGTGCATATCTAATATACAGGCAAAGGCATCAGTCACAGACTATAGGAGCTTTTGAAAAGATTAAAATTGTAATGACATAAAAGATTAAACTAGGAAATCTTCTGTTGCGACTGCAATTGTTGTCTTGGTCTGTACCAAGCTATTATGTAGTCCTGCCTCTGAATCCAGGGTAAAGAGGATATTTGTAAAGGGAGAAACCAGTGGAAATAGGAGGGTTTGTAATCATTTCCTAGTGTGACATGAGCCATTCCAGTCTGAACTAAATTTTATTAGTTACCTTTCAAATGAAAATCCAAACTGGCCTCTTGTCTTTAGAAATTAGTGTAAAACCCCTTCCTTATTTACCCACTTGTGCAGGTCCACAGGGCTGGAACAATAAATTCTTGTGTTTAAATATATTCTCTGAATTTATTTATTGAAGGAAGGTTGGTATTTCTTTAATTTTGTCATGCTTTTTTTGAGTTTCAGTGCTGTTGAACACTCAGGATATTACCAACTGAATCACAGGCTATAAACCTGCTTGGTTCACTCATTCTTCTCAGTGGTTGAAACGAATTAGCTAGAAAATGCTGACACTTGCTCAAGACCAATATTTGCAATTCTTGGTTTGCATGCCTTTCCAGGTTTTCTACCAATGTTGTGGTGTGTTTTGATTCACATAAGTTTGTCTTCAGAGTTTTTACTTGGCTTTTGAGTTTGGTCTTTTAAACTTGCTACCAAAATCCAGAATTTTGGCATAGGTCTGTGTTTTGGAAAAGGTACCCATCTTGATGTTTTGAATAGAGTTTTGTAATTGGGAAAATGAAGCTGTAGCCGTACAAGCTGCTGATAAAAAAAAAAATGAAGATACAAGGAATTCTTTAACACCTCCTTCTTGAACATGTCTTCAGCAAGTGTCCTGAGCACCCAGAGGAGAGCAAAGTGCCTGTCAGTGGGGCTAATCTCTGCCTCACCTGGAGTCAAGCACTGATTGTCTACAAATATGTTAAGGGTGAATATCAGGAGGAGAGAGCCAGGCTCTTCTCAATGGCATCCAATGTTAGAACAAGAGGGAATGGGAGCAAGTTGGACCACAGGAGGTTTAGTATTAACATGAGGAAAAACTTCTTTGCAGTGCAGGTGCCAGAGCACTGGCCCAGGCTGCCCAGGAGGCTGTGGAATCTCCTTGTCTGGAGCCATTGCAGAGCTGCCTGGACACATTCCTGTGTGACCTCATCTAGGTGATCCTGCTCTGGCAGGGAGGTTGGACTAGATGATCTTTCTAGGTCCCTTCCAACCCCTGACATACTGTGATAACTGAGAGGAGGGGAGTAAGCACAGAAGGACTGCTGTACAAGAATATGGCTGGGGCACAAATACTTAACTGACTCAGTAAATATTCATGAAGAACATATTGGGCATTTATACGTTACACCCAGAGGCAAGTAGTGACTCACATAGTGATCTGCCAACAACACAGAGCTGTTCTTAGAGCTCCTAGGAAAAGAATACATCTCACAGATAGCTGCTTGGCACGGGTGTGTTCTGGGCACAGTGCTGCTGTCAACCACCTAATCTGCAAGGCCAGCTATCCTCAGATTTTCTCTTCCTGGCAGGTGAATAATGGAACATCTATCATAAAAGTAGTCCATTCTGTGTCTCAGTAATGCTCTTCCATGACCAAAGACCTTCACTGCCTTTTGGGAACCTATTTTAAGTGTCATACTGGAAAGAGTGTCCAGTGAGTGTGCCATGTTTATGGTTAGCTTTAGAAGGATCTAGGGCACTGTGAAGCACACAGTTTCAGTTTTGTTATTGTTCTTGGCTTTCCTCTTTAGGCATGGAGTGACCTTTTTTTCCTTATTTTTGTTGGTGATCCAAAAGATTTTTAGAAAAAAGTTTCAACAGTTGAACAGTCAGCAATATCATCTCTGCTTCTTCTGTTTTCCTATACTGCAGTCTCCTGGTTGCCTCCCTAATTTCTAAGATATTAGAGACACCTAGTTTATCAGTGATGCATCCTAATGTCTTGTGAGTACATTGAATCTCTGCTCTGATGTCCACACAGCAGGCCTGTGACTGGCCTCATTTACAAACACCTTCATCTCTGCAGTGGCAGAGGAATCTTTTCCTTTACTCTTAACAAAAGCAAAATGTAGGGCTCAGCCTAAACTTTTCTCTGGGCTATGAGTTATTGAAATAAATTTCCCTTTAGAGTAGAGGGGGCCAGGAGATCATTTATAGCAAGAGAAATGGAGGGAAGGCACCTGCACTGATCTTGGAACTCAGTATGTACATGGCCCTGGGGGAAAAGTAGCATCTGCTGTTTACATGTAAGGTCCTGCTTGAGATGCATAATTGAAGTGCTAGGAGTCATCCATTGCCTGTATTATTGGAGTCTGTTAGCAGATCATCAGCAATCAATGGCTCTGTCAAAAGTTTCAGAGAGGTCAAAGAGTGTATAGATTTGACCTCTACCCAGAGTCAGAGGGGAAGTCATTGATCTTGTGCTTTTAACATTGTCTCTGACATATCCAAGCCTGAAAGTTGTTTTTGAAAAGCTGCTTAATGCTAGCAAAGGGCATGTGTTGGGCTCTCATTTTTCACTGCCAAGAAATGGGAAGTAGTGCACAGAGAATTAATTGTTGAGATCATCTCTGAATGCAAAATCTGAGTAGCTGGTAAATACTTTTTCTTAGCGGAGAAGCCCCTTTTCCACAATCAAGTCTATAGCTTCCTCAGAATGGAAGCAACAGTGACCAGCTTGACATGGCATCTTCTGCACTCTGCTCTCCTTTTGCTCATGAGGAGGCTGAACAATGGCACAATAGTCATCCTGACTGGTTTGGCATCTCTATCACAGGCAGTTCAATGCATATGTGTTTACTCTTCTCTGTGGACTCCTACAGTGTTTCATGTTTTTCTTGTGAAGTCTTGCTGGTCCAGTTGGATTTCATAGCTCATTTGGGAAGGTGATAGTTATTCTTGTCCCAGTAGGAAGGCTGCTACTGGGAGAAAATAAGTGACAGATGCTTTGATGATATCACTGCACAGTTTCTCTGTGAGCTTGGTAATGCTGAGCCTTTCAGCTTATATGCAGATATGTGATGGTCCTGTAGACTTTTGGATTCTTATCAGTAATGATTTTGGACAAGTGACTTAGATTAGTCTCATCATATTGTATGTAAAATGGAGTAAACACTATTTTATTGCCCCAGAGGCATGGCTGAGTCACAACTAACTAGCATTCTGTAAAAGTTTTGTTAATGTATACTGTGGAGAGGATGTAAAATGGTTGGCACTGGTGGGACTGGACTCATTCTGAGATATTAGGGGCTTTCTGATTTTGCAAGAAAATAGGAGGAGGGATAAATACTTCCTACCAGTGCCCCACTGTCAGTTTTCAGTTTCTTATCACTGAATCAACTTCATGGAAGATCAGGAACAACCTAGTTCTGTTGCACTTGCAGTATCTTTGCAGCACACCTTCTCATTTAGTGCCAATCTACAGAGACCTTGCAGCCCTACCAGCTGAAGTACAATGAAGGTTAATGGCTCTGGAAGCTGGAGTGGATAGAGCAATGGACTGGCAAAAGTGTTACCTGATCCCTCTTCAGCCTTTTGATGCTTTTTTTCTGAGCAATTTGACTTTGAGGATGATTCCTACCTATGTATATGTTAGGATTTTTATGAAAACTAAGAAAGGAAACAAAATATAATGAGAATTTAGTTTTATTATGGGAACTTTTCTCCCTTACCTGTATACACAGCTGGCTAATTGGCCACTCTAGCTCTGAGGGGGCTCTCGAGCTGCAAGAGGAAAATGGCATTTTGAAAACAAAGTGTGCATTTACCTCATTTTCTTCTCTATAAAAATGGAGGAAGAGTTTGGTGAAAAGTTTTTGGTTGTAAAGAATTTTGATAAATTACAGAAATAAATCACAGTTGTGTTCAGGGTGATTTATGCAAAACAGAGGTGATGAGGATGATGACAAATCTAGCTCTCTTCATGCTAGCAGAACAAAATTCAACTCAGCATCAAAGGAGGATAAATAGGGATAAATGTAATGGCAAGGTTTTGTTCTGTGAACACTGTCACCGAGGGGTTGAATGCCTGAACAAATAATGAGAGGCAGAGAGAGAAACAGCAAATGCCTGAGGAAGACTGCACAGCAGAGAGTGGGAAGGGTTAGAAGGTATAGCTGTTGTAATAATCACAGCAGAGACAAAAGGAAAGCCCAGGACACAAGACAGATTGCTGTGAGCAGTAATCTGAATATTAAAGTCTAGAATGGAAGATGGGATTCAACAATGTCACTTGCCCAAAACTCCCTCATCACTTTCTCCTCACTTAAGTAGTCTGATTACTTTGCAGCTCATGCATTGATTCTCCCTACCACCTTTTCCTGTGTTTTTCTTACTCTTTAAAGTGATTTGAATTTTTAATACAGTGAAGGAGCAGCCAGTCCTCTTTTACCTTCTGAAAGCTCAAGGCTTGTTAGTTGCTGTAGTTCTTCATTCCACAAACTCCAAGAATCACACATTTGTAGGATGAAAGAAATAAAAGAGCAAGTCAATTATTTCCTACACAAGAAGTCCTTTCAAGAAACCATAAGCTCTTTTTCCAGTCCTTAAGTGTAACTCTTGGATTTAGTTGCAGATATCCAGCTCATGACTTGCCACTGACTGCATGTAACAGAGCAAAGAAGATAAAAATCATCAGCTTTATAGGATTTGGGGGTTTAAGTTTTACAAAGAACTTGAAACAATGAGTCATTTGTTAGGTTTCCCTGTTGCTCAAAGACTTTCCATCATACAGCAAGTGTGTTGTGCTTAAGAAGTTAAAGAAGTTAAAAGGTGGCATGGCCTGCTGATCTAAACAGCTTTTGAGTACTTTAAGATCTGTTTCCAAAAAAAAAAAGGGGAAAACCAGCACCACTCTATTGGGGAAATATGCCACCATATATGCCTGGGAGCATTAGGTATGAAAAATGCACATCCCGATTAGAAGAAATGGCAGAATGAACAAAGGACTCACTGGTGGTTTGCAGTTAACAGCACAGCCATCCCCTAGGATTTTTGAGAGTTCAGAGGCTGTGTTGCCAAATTTGTTGTGCAGTTGGATTTTTTAACTGTACATGGTTAATTTCTTATTTACAGCCATGTGGTCCCATTATGAAGTATTTATTTCATGAGTATCACCAAAGCAGAGTCAGGATCACTTTTAAATGACAAGCTGGCTAGATATTGAAAAAAATATTATTGCAACCAATATTTGGTTAAGAAAACTGTGAACTTGCAATTCATCCTTGACTGATGATGTATGTATATTTCCATATGTAAGTGTTTATGTGAGGGTACAGGAGAAGTCTGGGTAGTCATATGATAGGGAGAAACAGCTTGCATTAATGGGACTGGAACATTTACCTTGACAGCTTGGAATATGTATAAACATTTATTGTTCCTTTACCCTATTTTTTTACAAAATATTAGTAAAAAAAAAAGCTAATTCAGGTATGACTTATTTACAAACTTACTTTATAAGATTAAATCAATGACAGCAACTGTTTAGGGCTATTAATTACATTTATTGTTGGCAGACATAGCTTGTAGTTTAGTTCAATGATGGCAAAATAATCCACCTTGCAAAAAAAAGGTAGTAGACTCAAACTAAGGTTTATCTGATGTTTTAATTACCTTAAAGTACCTCTGTTAATCTGCAAATTAATCAGTCTTCAAACCATACCAAGCAACAATAGCCTATACATGCTATGCTCCTAACTCTGTGTAATGTTTAAGGTGATACAACATAGGCAGAGTTTAAATGTCTTGATCGAAACAGTGTGACTTCAAAACTGCACATCTTCAGTTGCTTTCTTTGTGACAGCCTTCCTGTTTTGCATTTAGCAACTTGCTCTTAACCTGGCATATAGGAATGGTTGCATTTTTCCACCTTTTTGAAGTACCAATGGGAAAAACCTATGAAAGAGTCAGGTGCTTAGATCATCCAGTTATATTACAGAGTCCTGCAGTTTCTTCCAAAGCTGCTCATCCTGCAAGGCTGAAGACAACTGACTGGGGCTTGTGATTATTCCACATGGAGTGGTCACTTGGCAGGCTGTCCCTGCACTGGGATTCAGCATGGGTGATGTCACAGCAGAAATATTCTTTGAAGAACCCCCCCCATACTACTGAAATTCAGCTTCTGCAGAGCTGTGTGTCCTGCTGGAAGATATGCAAAGCCCTTGCTGAAGTTATGCATCACTCCCATTTAGAATTGTAGTGGTGTTGAATTTTCCCTCTTAGTCTCATCACTGACCAGAATCTCCAAAGCCTTGGCTGCTGCAGCCTTGCCTGCATGTCTTCCCAAAGGAGAAGGCCTCAGAAGGCAGAGTATTGCCTCCTTCCCAATGTCTCTGTTTGTGGAGGGGATTATCTGATGTTTGATGCATGGCCCTTTTCGGTCTCCTCTGCTGCTTTTGCTCTCAGTATCTGTGGAATTGGACTGGAATTAGAATGAACTAATCCTCAATTAAGGGTTAAGAGTATTAAAAAAGTCAGCTTGTGTGAGCTAAATGAAAATATGGTAAAATCACTCAACAGATGCATCTCTGATACAGGTACATGCATTTGCTTTGCACATAACATATACTAATACATGTCTCTTAAAAATGTTTAAAGCTATAGATTGCAGAAAGGTATACTTTATATTGTAGCAAATGCCATTCAAAGCCAATATTTTAAAGGTAATAAGCATGTTTTTCATGCAGGCAGAATGTACACAAATCCAATCTACAAAGTGGATTAATCCATTATGTAAATTTAAAGTTGTCAAAGTGATCTATTATAACTCTTTCTGCTGTCAGCTGTTCCACACAGCACAAATTCAGCAACCTACTCATCCTAATAGGGGAGAGTATTTAGATAGTATACCAAGTATTTATTAATTTTAATGGTTTCTACAGCATCTATTGCAGTGACAATTTTTGTTATGGGGATTAATGCACAGAACAGAAGATGAACACCAAAAGCTAACCAAAGTTTAGTATTGTGTTCATGACTTGAATATCAGTTGAAGGCTTTGAAGGAATGACATGGCTCAGAGGATTGCTGCTGGAGGCCAGTCTGTCATCAGAGAGTCACATTTAGAAAGGAGAGCAGATGGGAGGGAACCAAATGTCTTTAGTGATGGCTGTTTGTAACCAATGGGGAAAAAAGATGTGCTCTCCATTCAACATCTAGTATGTTGCATACACAGATGCTGATCTGAACCTCACTAGCATTCTCTGCAAAGAGTTTGTACATTACTACTTTTGGCATCCCTAACTGGTCACTGAGTATTTCTTCTCTCCATTCTCACAGGAGATACCTTGCCAGGCTTAAGAGTGATTTTCTTTTCATTGTTCATGCTAGTTTTTTTCTTGGTGTGCTAGATAGGATTTTGCACTGCAAGAAGCCTAAAGGTTCAATACAAATGTTGCTCAAACATTTGAACGCTATTCTGGCTGTGAAAGTCACTTGAGTAACAATCTTTTGTCTTCTTTTATCCACTTTCTTATTAAAAGGCAAAGTAAATAATGTTGCTGCATCCTGATAGTTACTCTTCTTCCCAAACAGTAGAGAAACTGAGAGCTTTGAGTCAGAGCCTACAAAACTTTTTAACCATTTCACGTGTGTTACGGTTTCACCAAAAAGAAAAAGTGCATTAGACAGCATTGTGAAGTCAATGCACACCAATTTGAAATGATTAACCAGCAACAGAGGCATGAAATAATAGCAAACCAAATGATTTCTTTGCTGCTTTTTCCTGTGTTTATAGTGATTGACCAAGGCAGGTTTCTTCTTTTGAATCTATTTCCAGTTTCCGGAGCTCTAGGTATTGACACAGTCTGAAAATAGAGAGCAGTACAGTTTGCTCCAGTGGGTTGGAGGTTGGTTGAAGAGCAATACAGTTCTGTAGAAGTAAAAGAATAAGACTTCTGCCTCTGTTCAAAGTGGGATCACAGGGAGAAAGCAAAATGTCAAGGAGTGCCCAGTGGCTCAGTGTGCAGTCCTAGAGCCAAGGCCATGGCCTGAGATCAGGAGAGCAGCTTCAGCAGAGACTGCTCTGAGCTCTCTCTTGTTGTTTTCAGTTGGAGTTCGGTTTGGGGGTTCTTTTTGTGTTTTATTTTGTTTAATTTTACTATGAAATTTGCTTTGGGCCTGCAGAACCTTCCTGATGAGTCTGTCATTGAAACAGACAGAGAGGTTTCCACCAAAGAAATATTTTTCCAAGAACTGGCATTTTTTTCAGAATAGCATTTAATGATAGAAAATAAGCTATAATTAAACATCCTATCAAATCTGTGGGTAGTCAGTAAAAACAAAAGCTGTCACCACTGAGCAGCTGAATGTTTCTTGAAATGATCATTTGCTCATGTGAGAGATCACAAAGGACATCATACTGTTTGGAGTCTTTATATTACCTAAATTTGTTCAATTTCTATTACTTTTTTCCTCTGGATTATTGTTGAATGTGGTGTGAAGTTCTCCTTTTACTTTCTCCTACTTTCTGCAGTTATTTTTCTTAGACCATGAGAGCAGAAATCCTAAAAAGCTGAGTTTGGATTTGTAAAATGAGCAATGTGAGGAGCAGGAAGCTGACAAAAGTCTTGAATGGATTTCAGGAAAAAAGATGGTTTTATCTAAGCACCAGGAAGCTTTCCTTCTAGGAGATCTCTGGCTTCCAACCCCATTGACCTCCCCTTCTAGGTAGCACCGCAAGGTGCTTGCCATTCTGGCAAAAACATCCCGGTACTGGGATTTCAAGTTGCAGCCAACTACATGTTCCACAGTTAGAGAACCAGACCTTCTATCCATGTCTCAAGTAGCCTTGTGGAGATATCAGGATTCATGGTAAATTTCCTTGTATTTGTGGATTATACAGTGCCTCCTGTAAATTAATTCTCTGCAGAGGAGAGACAAACTGGCCAGGTTGCATGGAAGTTGGGTCTACTTCAATGCCAGGCATTTGAGAGCTATGCTTTTGGCATTTGAGTGGCTCTGGTGGCTCCACATCCACTATTTGTGAATTTGCCTGTGCAGACTGATGTGCATCTTGGCACAAGAGGAAGGCCAAGCCAAAGGCCTACCAACTGTGTGCCAAATGACAGCAAAACACACCCATCTGTGCAGCCACACCATGCCACTGAGTCAAAGGAGTTTGTTAGCATCCTTGCTGACTGATGTTCCTTGTTATGGTTGGGAAGAAATGAGTGAGCAGTGTTTGACAGTGGTGTGTTTTGCAGAGCATGTGGAAGCTGCTTGGTAGCTGAGCTGATGGCTGGGTTGGGGGTGGTGTTTTTCTTGTGTGCTTTTTCATTTCTTTTTTAATATGAACAGTAAGTTCAGTTAGGTGCAAAAAACATATGCCCTGCGTTTGAAACATCCTTCTTTAAAGCTTCTGATGGGGGCCCCTGCCTTTTCATGTAGGATATATTCTGTGCCTTTTGACTTCTCTTGGGTATCCCTGTGAACCCTTCTTTATTGCCTTAGTGAGAAGTAAAGCTGGTTCATTATAGTGCCTTCCTGAAAAGCATTATCCATCATGCTGTTCCTGCTCGAAGGGAAGGAGGGCATCCTGCTTCCTTAGAAATATCCCTTTGGCTGTACTGGAATCCCTGTTATTAAGAGATATTTGCAGAGTACCAGTTTGTTCTTTTGATTTTTCTGTGAAAGGCATCTGATAATTTTCAAATTTGTTGAGCATTTTGGGCAAAAAAAAAGAAATACAATTTAGGGCCAAGAATACATAATTTGGTAAAATTATGCTGTAAGTATTTTTTCTAACAATTGGAGAATTATGTGCTTAAAGTGAAAGTTACCTGATGTGTACAGAAGTTTGGGCAAGAAAAAAGCAACTGTTTCAATAAGACAAACCACTGGTTCACTTTGTTTCATGTCCCTGTCCAGGGACAGGCTAGGGATGTCCAGCCCTCCACCAGCTGATAAGGGATGGACCAACACTGAAGTAGGGATTTGCTGTTAGGCTGTTAAATCAAGGAGCATGAATTTAGTGAACTTGTTGCCCTACTTTGTTCTGCACTTTGCGTGTACCTTGTGTTTGTTTTGCTGATTCAGAGCTGTCATATTTTTGCAGGAGTTTTTATGATATAGTTCTGATTCCTTTGTGTTGCCAGCCAACAATGGCTTATTTCTTTAATAAAACAGTTATTTGGTGTGTGTCTATCTAAACAAAATACACGCTGGATAGCTGGCACTGGAAAACAAAATTATTTCCAGTCTTCCTAAGGGTAATAGAAATATTTTGAAGTAAATTTTATCAGTATTGATTTTTTTACACATTCCGGATCAAATATCTTTTCTGCAGATCTGTGCAGAGGTTCTTCTGAGCTCTAGTAGGTATTTGTTGCATCTTTCTGTAAAAGTAAAAGCATGAGAATTATGATCTGTTGTAATATCACCAGTTCTCATCCAGAGCATATCATGGCAAAAAATAATGTAGATACCCAAGGCTTATATTGGAGCAAGTCAAGCTCCACTAGATTATACTTCAGAACAGCAGATGGTTGCAGTCCCAGTATTTTGGGATAATACTGTTCCTTTCTGAAAAATCTCTTAAGATTGGTAACTGGGCTTGGAGTCTATTTTTGATAAAGCAGTTTCTTTTAAGTTGTGTCAAGCTGTAACAGGTTTTGATATTGCTAAATGTTCTTTAATCCCCAGCCTTTGACATTACTAGTTCTTTAATCCTTCCTGATTATTGATGAATGTAGTCCTATGTTAGAAAGAAACTGGATACCATTTAAATAGATTCAGTTAATTTTCTTGTGTGGGTTAGTATAAGGAAGCATTTGGTCCACCTGGTATAAGTCATATATCTGTAGCATATAGACCCTGCAGTCTACAGGAATGTAATTTAAAGGATGAAACATAAGTTTTGTTCATGTGTGCTGTGGTCACGCTCGGATGTCATCAAATCCATTTGCCAGAGTAGTGTTTCTTTGTTGTCAGTTGACTACTTGTTCCTACTCCTTCCAGAAGATATTGTGCTCTCCAAAGCTGACCAGAAAGGGAACATTTTTTTTCTTCCATTTTCATGGCCTAGAAGTCGCTAGTGAGTTCTCTTATCAATAATTTTGATTGAATCAGAAATTTATGTTCATTTCTGTCTTCATTTTCCTTTGAGGGCTTTGACAACAACTAGTGGTTTATGCAATCATTTCTGCCTAGCATCATCTTCATGGAAAGAGAGGCTTATTGTCTGGAGAATTGAACTACAAAGGACAGTATATGGTAATGTTCTCAATTTAGAGTGCCTGCAAGATTTTTGTAGCATTCCAACAGAATTTTTGAAAAAGAAATGGAATGAAATTAGGTGGTCCATGAGATCTCTGAAAAACACTGTCCCTTTTCCTTCTGAGTCATGTAAAGTCATGTTTGCATTGCAATCATCACTTAGCCTTCCTCACTTCTCTGATTTGTTTCTCCATCCTCCCATCTGTCATAAGTCACAGAATTTTCCCCCAAAATAAACACCAAATCCCTTTCAACTGAATTAGGTCATAATTTGGTCTTTCATATTAATAGCTGAATGCAATTAATGTAAGTATTTGTGTAATATGGGTATAGTTTAAATAAAATATAGATATTCTAATTTCCCTTCCACTGCCATCCCTGAGGAAGTTGTAGACCAGGATGAGGTCACCCCTCAGCCTCCTTTTGTCCCTGCTGAACAAGCAAAATAACTTCAGCTTCTACTTGTAAGCTTGCCCTTCACTAGATCTTACTGCTCGTGATGCTATTGTTTCCAGTAACAATATCTAATTTTATCTCCTAAAATACATATGCTTTTTTAATGTGAGAAATGCAACATTTGGAGCTCTTTGAAAAAGACAGTGTTGATATTCTCCTTTCAATGAAGTTTTTTGTGGGTGTGTTTTGTGTTGTTTTTTTTCTTTCACAATCACCTTTCAGGTGATTACCATAGTTTTCCACAGGCTTTTGGAGCTGAATATCCTTACAGATACATGCCCCATCCTTCAGACTCATAGCAGCTGTCCTTTTCACAGCCTGGTTATTTCTTTCCCTCTCAATGACTCTTGAAGTATTTTACACAAATTGAACAAGTGACAGCAGGAAACAAAAGAAAACCACCTCAGAATAATGGTTGTGGGCACACTCCTCAGAGATGCAAGATAGAGGTTCAAATCCTCTCAATTAATTGTGTGGCTCCCAAATCCCAGATAAGTAACTGACCAAAAAGGCTAAAAAAAAATAAAGCTTTAAAGTATTTCCAATAATAGAGGAAGGTGAATGCCATTTGTGGTTTCAGTAGTGATAATTTTACCTGAATTTATGAATAGATGATTTAGCTCTCTGTGACTGCTACAGTTGGCTCTTCAGTGATTTTACTGCTTTGTCAAATGGTGATGTAACTTTACAAACTTGTTTAAAAAAAAGGCAAAACAAACCAAAACCCAACATCAAAATGTCTCAAACAACATTTATCACAAGAGTTTAGCAGGATTGTAGACATCCAGCATCATAACTCTGAACTCTTAAGTACAGGAAAAGCTTGGAGTGAATCCAAATTGAAATAAGAGGTTTGTAAACAAAACAGCTCCCTACTCCTTTGACCTAGTGGAGTAAGTCTTTTTTTTCAGACTGGTACCCAATATAGCAACATTCAGTAGCTTTTGGGATTAAAAACCTCTGTGCAGCTCCCTCTGGATCCCAAGTGTTCTCTTCCTTCTGACACCCCAGTCTCCTGGCTGCTGGCTCACAGATTATTTCAGCAGTCTCTTACTTTCCACATCTGCCCCAGATTTCCTTCAGTCTTTCTATTCTCCCTTTTGGTTTACTCTCACCTGTCTCACTGCAAAAAGTTCCCTGCAACCCAAGCAGTCTCTATTTGCTCTGTGTGGCAAGAACCTTCTGCCTCTGCTGTAGAAGCGTGTGGTCAGGGAGCCTTCCTCTTAGCCTCAGTCTTCCTCACAGTCCCACAGCCTTCCCTATGAGGGAAGAGAATTTTTTTCCCTGTAGCTCAAGAGATGTGAAAATGAGCTGTAACCAGACGAAATGGATAGCACCCATCATAAAGTTGGAAGCCCAACAAGCAGAACACTGTTCATTTACTCTTCTAAGCACCTATAGTAATGTGGTAAACTTGCTGCTTTTCTGAGCTGTAATCTTAGGAGGAGCTTCAGCTACCTCTGGAGGTTCATAGAATTGACACAAGGGTAAACCAGGTTTCAGACTAGACAAAACAACAGTAAGTATAGAATTGTGTAATCATAGAATTCATTGGGTTGGAAAAGACCTTTAAGATCATCAGGTCCAACCATTAACGTAACACTGCTAAGTTCACCACTAAACCATGTCCCTAAATGCTGTGTCTACACATCTTTTAAAGACCACCAGGGATAGTTGCTCAATCTCTTCCCTGGGCAGCCTGTTCCAATGCTTGATAACCCTTTCAGTGAAGACTTTTTTCCTCATATCCAATCTAAACCTCCCATGTCACAACTTGAGGCTATTTCCTCTCATCCCATCCCTTGTTACTTGGGAAAAGCAACTGACCTCCACTTTGCTACAACCTCCTTTCAGGTAGTTTATTTCAGGGAATAGATTTCCCACATTCCTGAGCATACTGCAGTTTTCCACAAGTCATACTAAATTAGAAGATTAGCAGAAGCCCGAGGACTGACCTGAACCAAAGACAACTAACAAATCTCATCTCCTAAATGAGCTTCCTAGAGTTTAGAGCCTCAGCTGAGAAGCCCGAGTGCACTGAAGCTGTTGCACATTCCTGTGCGCGCGCACACACACACACACATACTGCTGAGCACAGCACTGTTACTCTCTGACAGAAAGGCCGAATATAACTGACGTGCTTCCTAGCTCAGGGTCAGGGAAAGGACTATGACAAAGCTGGAAACTGAACCAAGATCTTCCAAGCCTCAGCCAGAAGACAATCCTTGCAGCCATGCAGAACATCACCATTTGTTTTCATACAGAGCACGCTCTTCTGTGCCAGTAGTTCTCCAGCACCTTTTCTCATGCTTTCTGTCTCTGGCACAGAGCTTTCCTCCTCCAGGTGCTCCTTGGGCAGCACAGCACTATTCAGCAAGCCCTCTGCATCTACACTCTGTGAGCAGTGTTCCAAAGGGAAAGCTTTTGAGAATAACAACCTGCATCAACCAATCCTCCATATTCTTTCTTTCTATCTTACCCTAGTCTGTCCTTTTTTCCTTGCTTTCTACAGTCTTATAAAGCCAAATGCTGTGCAAAGATGAAATTTGGAGGGCAATTCTTTAAAAAAAACAACCCAGAAATTCACAAAAATAATCTGTAATTGTTTTAAGTAGATTTTACTAGGTGATACTCTGCTGAAATCTTCCTTCTCCCAAAACTAAAACCAGAGCAAGAGAAAGCAATAGTATAGTTTAGCCATCTAATTCATTTCTTTCTCATTCTAACAAGCTTTTAGGTGTTTCACATGTTCAGACAGTGAGCATGGGATTTATCCTTATTATTAAGAATCTAAAAAAGCATAATTGGTGCCTGAGTGTTTCCAACCCAAAGCTGATGTGATCAGAGAAAAAAGTGAGGCTCAGATCATTCTGACTTCTGTATTCTTTTCTCCCAAATACAGGGCTTTACTTGCCCTTTTCCTAGAGATAATGAATTTTTGAAAGGGTGAGAGATAAAGTAGGAATTCAAGAATAATACAACACAAAGCTTCCTGAAATCAATACTGAAATTCACAGCATTATTTCTGTTTGAAAATATGGACAACTGTGAAATAGTATTTACTAATCAAAGATTAAATTACCCTTTTTTCTTATAAGGAAGGGACAGATCTTTAAAATAAGTCTAGTGGTGACTTGCAGAGATAAGAGGACCATTGCTTAGAGAATTCTGGAGGAAGCTGAAGTAATTAATTTAATTGACTTGTCTGCATACATAACAGATTTATCTTCCTGTCTTACAAATGCTGTAGTAGGTTTTCTGTCTGGGAAGGAAAGCCTCAAAAATGGATATAGGGAGTCTGGACAGGGATGAATTTCATTAAATAAAATAAGAATAAAGGAGAATGTGCTTCAGTAGTTTCTAGGCTTCTTGTTGTGGGGAGACACATCTAAAAGCAACATTTGGTGAATCAGAACAGTCTTGAAAAAAATGAATTTATCTTTTTATGTACTTTTAGGCAATGTGGTTCTTTTGCTTTTCCTATAGCTGATTTAGGAAGAAAGGCAAGAGGTTTTCAGGGATACTTAAAAATAACTAATCCAGCAGCTCTGGGTAGTGCTGGTGAAAAGGCATTAATCCATCAATGTCATCAGAAGGAGCTAGAGAAAGAGGAAATAAGGATCATGTCTCTGTCCTCCTCAGCTCTGGCCAGCTAGTGACACTGTTACACCAGGGACCTGCATGGGAACAGGGAGGGTAAGTGCTGCAGTCACTGATCCTGCTGATAGGGGAGATGAGGACTTATCTATGAGAACATATCCAGAACTATGTTGCTCTAAGAAGTGTCAGATTTTAGCAAAATTAATCAAGATTGTGCATGGAAATGTGCTATGCAGCTAAGATTGGGGGCAAATACCAATTGCATTCACTGCGTTTGTGGCATTTAAGCCCCTGGCTGAGTGGTGTCACTCTCAGCACTGTCATGCAAAATTTCAGAGATTTCATTATGTCTAATTTTAGCAAACAGCTTCTAGTTGAGGTCACTCCTTTTTGACAAGATGGGGTAGCAGCTGGAGGAATTCTTTGATTTATTTTAATATGAAACAAAAAAAACCAACCATGTTTCAGCCAATTTCTGAATCCAAAGAGGGAATCAATGATGTTCATCTTCATTTTAACAAGAGACTAACAGTCATCAAAATGTACACATTGTCTGAAGTGATGTTTCATGATTATAGATTACTACATCCTTTCTTCTCTGTTTTCCTTGTCATTTGCTGAAGGATTCCTCTGCTTCCTAAACCTAGTCTGAAATCATGCAAGAAGTGGGAGATATCTGGACAAAACAGCCCTGTGGAAACCATGGACATTTCACAGGAAGAAGGTTATCTGTGACTGCCTGGGGTGGGACTAGATCCCTTATAGTAATAGAAATCCAGAGAGATTGTTCATTGCTGAGTAGTAAATCAGCAAGGGAAATCTTTGTGGGATAAGGATTTAAGGAGTTAGTTCTTTGAGACAGGGCCTAATTCTTCTTATATCTTCTGTGACATGTCTTGTTGCAGCGGTGCATACGTAAAAAGAGCTGTGTAATTCACAACATGACATTTTCAGGCTTTTGCTGGCAAATGGTCTGTAATGTGCCTCATGCTGGCTGCCTTTTAAAAATAAAATAAATATTTTTGAGCTGCCTTGAATCCCATTCACTTAGCTGTTTTGAGCAAAGTGTTACTAGGATATGTAGGACACAGCTTTACTATCTGATAGTGCATGCTATGACCCACTAGACCAGAACATCTTCAGAGGAGCTGTCACAATCTATCACCTCAATGACCTGTGAAATATAAATTCTCTATGGAAGTTGCTATGGGTCATTAAGTAAATAATAATATCTATTTTATAAACTCTATATTAAGTTGATATTTATTACAGAAGATCAAATTGATATGATAAAATAAAAACCAGCCTGAGCCTTCAACTAAAACTTAAACTTCTCCAGCAGTGAAAAGACTATTATATTGTCATACACATTCCTTTTAGGAACTTGTATTGTAAAATGGTGTACAATTAGTATAAAATGTCTGAGTGCCCAAACAGCCTATTTTCATAGCACTTTCAGCCTAATTTTGAGAGCACTCTTGTCCAAGCTGCCTCAGATAAGTTAAAAGTCTTCAGCTGAGCTGAAGGAGAAACTTCTTGAAATGTGCACAAAATTTCAAGATACTGCAATTAACAAAACTAATTGCTCTGAATTCTCTCTGAGTTCCCTGGAAGGCACTAATTTTGAGAGTTCTATTCTGAGTGCTGTATCAGAACGTTCTGAAGTATTGAATGTTTTTTTTTTTCCCTCAAGGTAGAGGGCAGGACTCTGATCCCTATGTTTTGTGAAGAAGCATCTGAATCACAAAAGTTA
Source organism: Bucco capensis (assembly GCA_013396975.1). Classification (NCBI taxonomy): domain Eukaryota; kingdom Metazoa; phylum Chordata; class Aves; order Piciformes; family Bucconidae; genus Bucco; species Bucco capensis. The sequence continues at coordinate 439,860 of VWZO01002325.1, forward strand.
GAATTTATCTCTCCTAATAATAACCATCTAGAAGTTAGGCACTGAGCCAAAGAGACTCTGTATAGTCTCAGGAGGAGAGGAGGAATTCCTATTGGCAGGACTCAGCCTAATAGAGGTATCTGAAGTATAACTTTATGCTTCTGTTGCAAGCTGTGCTTGAGTTGACAAAGCCTCTTGTCTCTAGTTTGTTCTTCCAGGCTGCCTTCCTGGTAAATTGGTTTCTACTTGTGGCTAAATTTCCCTGGCAAATTCAGTTGCTTTGCTCTAGAAAGGCTCCCAATAGGACTCAACACACACTATCAAGGTCAAAATCCAACCCAGAAACCCTAAGCTCCCAGGAAAGATTTTTATGGAAGACTCAAGGTATTTGGGGTCATTCTACTGCTATCTGCAGGTAGGTAGAGGTTAGTGTGATAACCATCAGCAGCACAGGATGTCTTCCATGCTTGACCATTTACCCTGGCTAGTTAGTGGAAACTACAAATGATGGGTATAAACATAGAAAAACATCATCTACTTGAAAGGAGTCATCATGACTTCTTTAAAAGGAAGCTCTGCTTTATAAGCCTCTTGGCCTCCTTGGAAGGTGCTAGCAAACATGCATAAGACTGAATAAATTAGCATAGCCTACTTCAGCTGTTAAGGGGCTTTTGAAAAGGACTTCTAAGGAAACCATTGAGTGAGATACAATATCATGGATAAGTAATCAGTTAAAGAGGAGACTTGAGTCCAGCAGGAAATGGTCAGTGGACTTCTACGTGGCTGCCTGTTGTTGTGCTGTGTAAACATTCTGTTAGAGAGTTAATTCTTTTTGTAGCCTTTTCATATCACATGGCACTGGCAGTTTGAAAACTAAATCATCACATCTTTCCATCCACGGGGCTAATTCCCAGCATGTAACTTGTATTCCATTTAGAATGTGACTGGTTACAACTGAAATTGTGTAGCATGACTCATCAGTTGATAATTAGATCTCCCCTCATACCCTACCCAAGTCATGTCACCATAATCTATAATGATATAGGGAAGAATGACTGATTTCATGCTTCTGGCAAGCAACAGCAACGGTTTTCTAATATATTCACAAAAATGAAATTGATAGATTTCTCTTGTATTGACTTGCAACTCTTTACACATTTCATTCAAAGCATTTTTGCTGTCCTTAACTGATTTTTTTTTCCTAACTTCTCCTTTAAATTCCTGTCTTATGCTCATGTTTCCCACCAGCAAACAAAGGAAAACAAGTAAAAAGGGAGCTATATGTTTTCAGTATGGACAGACTTTTTTAAAGGTCTACATGACAGAATGCCAGCAAAAAAAGTCCACTGCCAGAAAGCACACACTGTTAGAAGTATTGCACTAAGAGGAAGTACTGCTGTAGATGCTGGCTTGAAATAAGGCTGGTAAATGCTAAGGGATGATGTGCTATCTCAACAGGGTCTGAATCTAGAGCTTGATTAACCAGAAGTACAGATGAATTTAAATCTTGGATTTTGATAGTAAGTTTGTGTGGTTCTGCATTTGTTTCCAAGAAGTACCATGGGAACTGTGACCATAATCCTTGAAGCTTTTTGATGCACATTCATCTTAGTAGGTTCTTTTTCATTCATTAGCATGCTAAAGCATTACAAGTAGCTAAAAGATGAATGTTGATTTGTGTGCAAATTGTGCACATCACTCAGTCTGTATCAGAAGCAAGGAAATAGCCAGATGATATTAGCGTGCTGAAACACTTAGGCAACGGAAGCAATGAGAATTAAACAGATGAATCCCTAAGAACATCATCAACTTTATAGCATCAGCATGATGTAGTCAGTATGCAAATATTTTGTATTCCTGTAAGCATGAAGAAAGATGACCAAGGAGATCCCTTTTGATCCTACTTTCCTATGCTGATTACAAAACAAATTTCTTCTGCCTGTATCAATCTTAATCCTGATCCACATATTGAGTCCAGTAGGAGGAGCCTCGGTGTGTGACCATACACTTCTCTGGTCTGGGTGTAGATTGGAAGGAGTATTAGAGATCATTTTCCATCTGACTGATAGCTCAAATGCAGAGTCAGGAGTTTTATGGGATGAAAAGCTTGTTTTCTTAACTAACCTTCAACCATAATCCCAGTGCAAACTTGAAGGATGTATCTGCACATTAATAATACTTTAATCATGTCCAAATGCAAATCAAGATGCATAATTTTTCCATAAATCAACACTGTTACACACTTTATGAAACTGTATATCCAGTTCTTTTCTCTGGAAAAACTAATTAAAATTGTCAGTTGATAAACTAAAGGAATGATAGTATTTCCCATGTAACACCTAACATAAAATATTTAGAAACTAAAACAAGTGCAACAAATATATTGAGAAAATCCATAGGTCAAAGTTAAGGTTACTCTGTAATGATGAAAAATGCATTGTTTTTATGTAAATGTGAATAATATATGAATAATGTATGTCTGTTATGTAGCCAATGCAAAATTTATGATATCCTTTAATATTCACTGCTTGGGTTTTAAGTGCTTTGCTTTGTAAATGATGCAATAGGTAAGTACATCTGTGTCATTTAACAGTTTAAGTGTTTGTGTTAGAGCAGTGCTGTAGTCATCTGTAAAGCTCAGAGCTGTTCTAAAGACCCCCCCCCCAAAGTTTTGGTGTGGAGGGAGATCTACATCTGGTGATTTGGTTTGGGTGCTTTGAAACTTCTGTGAAAGCCTCCCTAAAGAGCCTGACAGTTGAAATAATTGACAGATAACACGTATTCCACTGGTGTCAGTGAATTCCTTTGTGTATCTAACACCTACGTGGAGCTGTGAAGATATGTTTGTGTGTTTTCTGAGGTTCCTCCTACTGCTTTCATGCTTCAGGGCTGCTGCAAGCAGCTTCCTCTGTTCTGGCAGCTAGTCAAGGGCAAAGCAAATTCTTGCTCCTTGGGCTGGTAGTATGTGTGTCATATTGGGTATTGGTTTAAGATGTGCCCTGTGAAAATGGAGACTTCCTCAGCAAGGTTCAAAGGTTTACTGGCTTACAGGGTAACAGGTTAGTGATGGAGAGCAGGGTGCTAGTCCAAATCAGTCAAATGTGAAGACTGAATGAAGTGGAAAGCACACTACCTGCTAATACTTCCTTCTTAGTAAGGAAGGGCTCTAGGGCTAATTCTTTCTTACAGGAATGAATTAATGAAAGCTTGTAGCTGCTAACAGGAAAGTCACTGAGTTCGCAGGGAACTCCCAGAGATATCCTACTGGAAGCCCTGGTAGCAGGGTGTGGTGTGGCTCAGTTCCTGCAACAACCTCTTTTCCCCTCCTTTTTTGGAAGGAGAAAGGCATCACTTTCTTGGAAGGCTAACAGATCCTGTTACATATGTGCCTTTGGGAGATAGCCTAGATGAGTAACGGATGTGGAACGATGAAGCAGCTCTAGAGTGCTTTAAATCTGATTTCTGTCAGATCAAGAGGGGAAAGCACAGAGCCTAGTTCACCTGAGGCAGGAAATTTAGGCCAGCATGGACTTTTCCAAGAGGAGAGGTCTTTGCTCTTGTTGTCTTGTGAATCCAGAGTTTATCTGCAGGTCCTCAAGGGATTTGGAAAAGGAGGGAGGTCTCACAATTCCCATATAAGGATGCACATGCAGCTTTAGGGGATGGCTTGTGTGGGGCCAGCATTACAGACAGGACTAAAGAAGGATCTCTGCAAACGTTTGGGTATGGTTCTAGGAGTTGTCTGCAGGACACCTTGTTTCCTTTTCAAGTTCTCCTTCTCCTGTAAACAGTTTTCAATAGTGACCAGCTGGGCTATTTGCAGTGTATTAGAAATGAATGGATGCAGCAATACACACCCCACAGAATACAGGGACTCAAGTCCTTAGTCATTCAGTGGGTCCCTGTTTAAAGTCACTCATGAGGGCCCTTAGGGACTACTTGACAGCAAGAAATCTGGGGGTTCCTTGGAGTTCTAATATCAGTGTAAGATCCATGTTTACAGCTCTCTGTCTTGCTGAAAACAGTCCTTGTTAGCCAGCTTTTGTCAGGCTGAACACAACTGCATTTTTTTTTGCTTCTAGTCTTGCATTCTCGTTGCCAGATGGCACTAAAAAGGAAAAAAGAGGAAATGAATCACTCTGTCTAATAATTTCCATTGTTGTCCCTGTATGTCTGCTTCATCTGGACGAATATTCCCACGGGGGAGATGGTGATCTCCAAATTCTTTCAGACTGATCTCCCCTTTAGCCCAGCTTTACCAGTCCTGGGTTCCACTAAAGTGAGCTCCACATGCTGCAAATATGATCAATGGCTTAACATTTTCTCCTGCCTTTTCCTTTCATGCAAGCCCTAGTTGACACATCTTGCTTATTTAAGCACCTGCCCCTGGTAGAATTGTGATAAATGTGCCCTGGCCTTAAATGCTGTGACTTCTAAGTCATAATTCATACTCAGGCCTGAGTGGCTGGACACCAGCATCTGAGTACCATCACTGAGACACTGAACAATGCTTCTGTTGTTCAAAAGGTTAGCTATTGCTGTGCAACACAAATCATGTTCGATGGCTTTCCTTTATTTAGGTTTCCAATTGAAGCTATGGTAAAACTTGCGTCTATAAATTAAAGCTAAATATCTGTCCCTTTGCAGGATATTTTAATTTTATTGGTATTATTTTGTTCTTGCTGTAAGTGTGGAAACACCAGTGTTAATACAAGGTGCAAAATTAAAACAATAACAAGATCCTCTTTATTCTCTAAGCACTGGAGCAATAAAAGTGGCATATCAAGAGGAATTGAATGGACTAGGCTGTGCACATTAACCTCCAGAAAGCACATCTCATAGCCACTTGTAATAACAACCAGAAAGCTAGAAGTAGCATTCAAAATCAGAACTAATCTCACTCCCCCAGAACAAAGTGGAAGTGTCTCAGGTACTTGAGCTGAAACCTGTGTCAAAGTAGACTACAAAACTACCTGAAAAATTAAATCTGTCCTAGTCCACTGTTGTTGGATCAGTCTTGTATGAAAAAGATAGAAATCCAGTACTTCTGAGTCCTAAATCCTTGACATCACAGGCTCTCAGCTTAAAATACAGTAGTAGTGTGTGTGTTTGTTCCCATCCTTAACAAACTGCAGGGAGTTGGGAAAGGATCATTCCTTGGTTTCCTGCTGCTTGTTTGCATTTTGCTAGGCTCTGGAAGTCTCAGGGAAGACTGACTGCAGCCAGATGCCATGTGTGGTGGCAACTGTTGCACAGTTGTGTGATTCTTCTTGTAATTAACTTGTGTGTTCTTGTGTAATTCCTGCTTTAATGAAGTTGTGTGTTCAAAGTAGAGGACAAAAATGATCTCCCCATTTCACAGGCAGGGAAAAGGTCACACAGGTCAAAGGGCTGCATCTGAAACCAGAGCACTTAAGACTGGTTGTTTCAAGATGATCCTCCCTACCCCAGTTTTCAGCCTCCTGTCACAGCAGGCAATTTCTGTAGCATCTCAGTTCCCTGCAGCTCCCTGGGTAACAAGGTCAGGCTCCTTCAGAAGCACTTTGGGGAGTGGGTGTTTGAACCATTAGGTGGTTGGGTCTGCCCCCTTATTCCAGCTGAGGCACTTCTGAAACCATTGATGCAAACACTTCAGAGTGGGTATGTCTAGAGGAAGAGGACCTACAGTACTTGTCAACCTTCTTGACACTTTCTGACACTTGCTGTTAAAGCATATTAGGCTCATTTATGCATATGCTTCATTTCCAAACCCCTTTCACTCAATAACAGTTTCCAGCATATCATGCTCTAGTGTGCTGTTAATAGCTGTAAATCTGCTAGCAGCACAAGTGTCTGCTTCCGCACTAGTCAGGGCATTTGATCGCAGTTTTCTACTGGTGCCTGCTAAAGCCACAGACCTCTGTTAGTAGGCAAGGCAGCAGCTCCAATTCTTTTACTCTTGATGTCCATATATGATGTGCTGTCTAAACCACTGCTCCAGACAAGATGGGTTGTTATGAGACTTCTGAAGTGGAGCTGAGCAACTTTGCCAATTGTGCTGTGGTAGTTTCCTGAGCAGTAGATAAGACAAGACTGAGAGCTCTGTACTATTCCCATTATCTCCTCTTGTATCCCTGCTGTGTACTGGCAGTTCTCTGGCTGCATTTGCAGACCTACTATAAGACTCAGTGCAGCTTCTCTGGTATCTCCTTAGAGCACAGTGGCTGACAGAGCCCCAGGTCATTAGCTAAAACATGCTAAGCAGTAGGAGTGAGTTTTCTAGCTCTGTTCCCTTTGTCCCCGCTCTTTAGAGAGCTATTACCCCCTCCCCCCATTTCTCTTAATGTTTTCATTTGTTTCAAAAACAACAGCTTGATCTGTTGCAGTCAGCTTCATTAATGTGTGGAAGTGACAAAAAAATGCCTAGTGTTTTCCTTGTCGTGTGCATTCTCTTTGAGAAGTTGAATGCAAGATAGTTTGGATAGTGTGTGAGATCAGGCACCAAACATTGAAAAACAGAGGGGTTTTCCTCTCTAAAATTCAAAAGGGCACCCTTCAGAAAGCATCAAGTATGTGTGGGAGAAAGCAAGAAAGAGAAGTGGACTGGAAGTGAATTTAACTGTGGAATGAAGCACTGGAAGTGATCATCCTCTTTCTTTTGCCACACATCTTGGATTTCTCTTCATAATGACAACTTAAAGCAGCTGCTGCACAAGCTGAAACAAGCAGCAGAGAGCAGTACTGGTTCAAAATGCAGTGTTAATGTCTTCTCAGTTTGGAAAGGGTTGTGATGGTCTTCTCTTCTGATACCTGTGCCTACACAGGAGATGGAGAGCTGGGGCAATGGAGCAGTTGGTCCTCAGTCCCCTCATGACACAAAGCTGCTGCTTCTTGGGATGAAACCACGCTTTGCTTTTCATCAGATTATTCTTTGGTAAAAGCTTGCAGAGCAGAGCAGAAAGGAGGTGAATAATAAATACCTAACAGGAGAGGGAATTGAGAGAGTTAGGGTTAAAAAAAAAGGTGTATTTTAATTCAAAGGTTAAATTGTCACTAGGAAGCTGTATTTCTTGTCTATTTTAATGAAAAGTAATCAACAGACATCATTAAAGTGGTGAGGCTGCCTTCTGTAAGATCAAGGCATTTCTTAAGTGGAAGTTACTGAACAGCGTAATTCTTTGTTATTTTTTAACAAGAGTTTTGTTTTCATTAATGAAATAAAAATCTCCAGGGGGAGAAGCCATATAGAATGAATTATATATTCCAGATTTCATAGCAATGATGTAGTGCTAACTAATTCTTTGTGCTTCAGATGGAGTAATGAATCTCCTGTGATTTAGTTCAAATGGAGTTTGGGACCATTTCTGCTTTCCAGAGGTGGGAGGAAGGTTGTTCATCAGAAGCTCTAGTAATTTTGGTTGTATTTATTTTTTTGCCTTCTCTCAGCATTTTATCTCTGTGCATTCCCCCTGTACTATATAGCAGCACAGATACAAAAAGAGGAAAATAAGATGCTTCTATTTTGCTTGCCTACATTACATTTGTTCCACAGAGGAACTGTTTCCTGTGAGAAACCATTTTGCGTAACTCCCTTAACACATACTCCTGTATTCGCTGGCTACCCTCCAGTGCCAAAATGCATCTCAGGTTCCAATAGGTACTGAGCCTGGGTTTATACTGATTGCATCTGCATGTAGTACAAGCTGTTAGTGAAAATCTTTCAGACACCCAATATGATGTTAATGTTTTTCCTGTAGTGGAAGAGATTAGAAATCTGCAAACTTGTGCCCTGTAAACTACAATCTCATCTCTCTGTCAGATAGTCAGGTAGTCAGGGATTTTATTTTTTTTTTTTCTTTTCCCATGCAGCACAAAGAATTCAAGAAACCAGGTGTGAAATTACCAGTCAGATGTTTCTCTATCAGTTTATCTGGGTATTATGTAATTTACACTCTTGTTTATGCATTAGAGGGGTAAAGGCCATGTATTTATAAGAGGTTTGATGTGATTTATTTTTAGATTGAAAAGATGTCTAAGAGCTATGTTTGTAGCAGGTCCTGTTGAATGCAAATACCTATAGAAGTGTCTTCCATGGTCTATTATAAATTTTTATAAGCTACGCTTTTACAAGCTATCAGTTTAATAGCTAAACTTACACACATTGAGACTCTTTAAGCCTACGTAAAGGCGAATGGCTAGCTAAGGTAATCACCTCAGCTAAGGCTTTTGGACGTGTTTGGCATGTCAATAGCTCTGCTTTTCTTACATGCTAAAAGAACAGTGCAGCCTCCCTCCTTGTGAAAGTGGAGGGTGAAGTCAAAGTCCTCCTAAGCCTGCAAGCAGCCTGGAGAGCAGATTCATAGAGGCTTGATGTCTCCCATTCTCTTCATAAATAGTATCCAATTTGCTTGAGTCTGCTCCTCTGCTATTCCATTAACAGCACTCCAGGAGCAGACACTGTCTGCAGCAGCTCAGGAAGCCACTTTGTTTTCTTACACTGTGGTATTTGCCTCTTGG